>JAKWJA010002500.1:21425750-22025750 GCA_027704765.1 Solanum habrochaites
CTCCCACATGGAGGAAGGAGATCCAGTCCAGGCTAGAAGCATTAGCTTCACCCTGAAGATCCGGAGTGATTGGCAAGCAAAGACTGGCTAGAATTACTGTTGAGTCGAAGAGGACGGCGCGTTTTGTGCATACCACCATATACAAAAAGAAAAACAGAAAACATAAAAGTAGGGGGTAGTAAAACCACAAGTAGAGTAGATATCATCGGCCAATCAAAATAGACAAGCGCAATATATCTCAGAAATATAAAAATCCACTAATATTATCCCCCTAGCATGTGATACAACAAGTACAAAACCATCATGTATAATATTCACCGATAATATCTGTGAGGAACTCAAGCCTCCGACACCATACTCTTTTGGCGAAAAAATGTTCTTTAGATTGAGTATATTATCATCTTAAAGATTTCATTATATTATTTCACTCTCGTGTCGGTACGTGACACTCCGTCCTCATTATATCCTGGTAACGGAACGTGGCACCCGACCATATACTATCCTTATGGTGAGCCCAACGTGACACCCGGATACTAAATACTATAATAACTGGTACCGGAACGTGGCACCAGACCAGATACTATCCTGCTTGTCTGGAACGTGACATCGATTCCTCATATACTATCCTTCGGTACCGGAAAACGTGGCACCCAATCCATATACTATCTGGGGTCGGAACGGAAACTAAGATCCTCATATACCATCCTACCGGACCGGACGGGCACCCGTCCCTAATTACATTACTTCGTTCATCAAGCCTTCTTGTATACCAGGAATCAATCATTAAAAAAAAGTAGAATTAGGGTTTCTTCAAAGATTTAAGATTCATAGCTTATCATGCTTATTTTATACAATCATATATATATATGATAAAATCACATCATGCATACACACAATTAAGCATATAGAAGAAGTTATAATACTACCCCAACACATATCATTAGCCTATAAGCGTTACTACGAATAGTGTAAAAACCATAACATACCTCCACCGACAACGAATTGCGATCAACAAGCTATCTTCTCAAAATCCTTGCTCATCCTCTTCCGTCTCTCTCTCTCTCTACTCGTTCTCTTTATTCTTTTTCGCCTCTTTTTCTTTTTATTGTTTTTTTCCTTTTTTAATTTTTTTTTCACAAAAACCCTCTTCTTTTACCCTAAGTAACATAAATTAAGTGTAAAAAGATGGCAATAATAACCCACTCAAGTAACGAAGGTTACCTCTTTTAACCCCCAGTGCTTTAGACTTATTAACATAACCTTCTAACTTTATAATTAAAGCAGGAATAGTCAAAAACGTCCCGTAAACGAAATAACGAAATAAGACCCAGACTGGGATTGCGGCAAACTGCGACGGCCCGTCGTGCCCTCGACGGTCCGTCCTGCAGGTCGTCGCAACGTCAGCGACTAATTTCCACCTAGAGTCTGTGACGGTCCGTTCGCGCCTGTGACGGTATGTCTGCCATTTTATCGTGACTGGAGGAGCATTTCAGTACCCAATTTCAGATTTCCAAGTGTTTGAAATGAGGACCCTGCGACGGTCCGTCGTGCCATGGACGGTCCGTGTGGGGTCCGTGCCTCACCTATTTTGCCAGAAATAAAATCTGCTGCTAAAAACGACTAAGGTCGTTACAATAGAACCAAGTTTACCCATCGTTCGTCCCCGACGATCACAGAAGGAAAAACAGGAGTGAAAGGGGGGAGTACTGAGTCTTAAACAGAATGTGGGTATCTTTTCTTGCATATCGGCCTCCTTCTCCCAAGTGGCTTCTTCAAACGGTCGATTCTGCCATTGCACCTTGAGGGATGGCATCTCCCTTGACACTAAACTTGCGACTTTCTCTATCTAAAATGGCAACAGGCTCCTCCTCATAAGACAAATTCTCATCAAGCAAAACTGAATCCCAATGGATAATGTAGTTGCCATCCCCATGGTACCTTTTCAACAGTTGGACACAGGAATACGGATGCACTCCGGCAGCACTGGAGCCAAGGCTAACTCATACAGCAAACTCCCCTACTCGCTTAGTACTGTAAAGGGGACCAATGTACCTTGGGACTCTGCTTGCCTCTTGTACAAACCGGCAGTCACCCCGTTCATGTTTGAAACTTTAAACACGACGTGTTCACCCTCATTGAACTCTAAGTCTAACCTTTAGATCTGCTATTTCTTTTGTCACTTTGCCGCCGCTTAGAGCTTCTCTAATAGATGCACTTTCTCTATCGAATCCCTCAAAGATCAGTACCCCAAGGGTCTAACCCGAATGCATCAAACCAACCAAGGGTGGACCTAAATCTATACCACACTGCTTCAAATGGAGCATATCAATGCTTGAGTGATCTATTAATTGTTATGAAAACTACGCTAAGGGGTAAGGGAAGCTATCCCCAAGGCCACCAAATCTATACACATGCCGAAGGCATATCTCCAACACTTGGATCTTGCGCAGACTGACCGTCGGTCTGAGGAGGAGCAGAGAAGAGTAGTTACAAGTACTAAGATCCAACTAGTACCCAATTCCGCAATGCATGTTTTCACAAAACTTAGAAGTAAACTTTGCGTACCTCTATCTATATGATGTAGTGGAAACAGGAAAGGACTTCCTAACTCTCCCCCCCCAAAAATCCCCTTCTCCCATTACCACCTATACCCCCTCTCTCCTCCCAACCAGAGTCGTCCCCGCGATACCCCTCACCCCACACCCCCCCCTCACCCCAACCCAATCTACAACCCCCGGACTTCGCCCCCAACACTCCCTCATACCCTCCCCGCTCACCCCACCTGTCCACACCCCCCGACACACTTCACATTACCTCCCGTCTCCCCCCCCACCATCACCCCCCCCCCCTCCTAACCTCTGATGCGTCCCCCCCAAATTCCACCCAAACGTTCGCCTCCGCAATCCCTCCTTTCCAACCTCCACTCAATACCCTCCCTCCTCCAACGCACAACTTCTGAGAGTAAGTTTGGCTAATTCTGGCATTGTGCACCTGAACCGGAAGATGAAAATGAGCAGACGTAGTTAATCTGTCCACAATCACACCAACTGGAGTCGACTTGCCCACATGTCTTTGAAGACCAACACGAAAGGTCCATTGCAATTATCTCCCATTTCCATTCCGGAATGGGCCTTCTCTGAAGTGTTCCTCCGCGGCCTTTGGTGTGTCATTACTTTACTTGTTGACAGTTTGGACATTGGCAATTAAAAGCCACATATCACGCTTCATTGACTCACCAAAGTGTGCTTGTAGGTCACGGTAAATCCCTGTTGCACCCGGATGTATCGAATACTTGAACTGTGAGCTCTGTCAGATAGTGTTGATCAAAATCATCGGACGCGGGGTACACATACCCTTCCCTTAATACTCAAAACACTTCCTCATCGATTTTCGTTCTTTAGCCCCTCTCCTTGCAACACTTTATCTGGATCCGGATAAATTTTTCATCATTAAACTGCTTGCCTAATTCTTGCAAGGAAGAAAGATCTTGCTCCACACAAGCCTTAAAAATCCTCCCTTCTCATTATTCTAGTCTCATAAAGTCATTAGCCGAGTCGGAACCTTCTCTAGCCAATGGGCGTCTAGAAGCTTGGCGTCTAGGAAGCTTGCAAGCTGAGCTAGATTCCCATGCTTCCGCCTTTCTACTTAAAGCATCCTGCTACAACATTCGCCGTCGCAACGGATGATACAAAAATAGTGATTGTCGTAGTCCTTTCTTTAGTAGTTACATCAATCTCCTCTGTCTCAAATTCAAATCTTCTCTGAGTTTGAAGGACATACTGTGACTACGATGATCAGATAGACTCACACTTAACCCCAATAAATAGTGTCTCCATTGCTTTAATGCAACAACACTGCAGCCAACTCTAAATCATGGGTGGATAAGTACGTCATGCACCTTTAATTGCCTCGACGCATAAGCACTCAATGTTTCTCTTGCATTAGTACTGCACCCAAACCCGAATAGGATGATCACAATAGACAATGAAATTCTTACCTTCCACTGGCAAGGTGAGAATTGTGCAGTAGTCAACAGATCTTGGAGCTTCTGAAAGCTTTTCTCAACTCATCCGACCCATACAAATGGAACATTTTGCTTAGTCAAGTTCGTCAGTTGGGGAAGCAATAGAAGAGAATCCCTTTGAAAAATCGACGGTAATAACGGCTAAACCCACAAAGCTTCTTATTTCTGACACATTAGTAGGTCTTGCCAATTCTTCCACTACTTCGATCTTAGAAGGATAAACCATCACCCATCCTGAAACCACGTGCCCCAAGAAGGACACGCATCTAGCCAAAAAAATCACACTTAGAGAATTGGACATAAAGCTTTTTCTCCCCTAAACATTTCCAGCACCATTCTCAAATGTCCTCACTGTTCCTCCTTATTTAGAGTATCTAGTTATATCATCAATAAATACGATAACAAAGAGATCCAAATAGGCTTAAAAATCCCGTTCATCAAACGAATGAACGCAGCAGGAGGGGACATAGTAAGACAAAAGACATCATACGAATTCGATTATGCCATACCTGGTTCTAAAAGCGTATTTGGCACATCAGTGCCCGAATTTTCAATTGATGTAACCGGATCGCAAGTCAATCTTAGAGAAGCCAAGCAACGTGTACTGATCGAACAAGTCATCAATGCGAGGAAGGAAGAAGGATACTTGTTCTTATGTCACCTTGTTCAACTGCCGGTAGTTCTCATTGACATCCGAAAAACTTTTTTTTCCCATCTTCTTTTACAAAAACAAAACAGGAGCCACCCAAGGAGATTGCACTTGCGTCTAATCGAAGCCTTTGCCTCAACAACTCTGGAAGTTTGGCTTTTACTTCTTTAAATCGAGGGGGCATTCTATAAGGGGGATAGAGAAATGGGGGCGGGGGGAGTACCCGGTCAAGATCAATACAGAAGGCCATATCCAATCTGGTGGCATCCGGAAAGATCTGCAGGGGGGAACACATCAAGAAACCACGGACCACCGAAACCGACTCAATCGAAGTACTTGGGTTCAGTTCATCCTTGAGATGTGCCAAGGAAAAGCTAAACACCCTTACTAACATTTTCTTAGCACGAAAGAAACGGAAGTTGCGCAACCAGATTGAAGTGTTAGTCAACCTCGCAACTAACGGATCGTCCCAGGCTTGGCTAACTTACCGTTTGCATTACAATCCAGAATCGCAAATTGGGGAAAGCCAAAGTCATACCCAGAATTACATCAAAAATACCAATAATTTCTAAGAAACAAATCTACTAGTGTTGTCCCACAACGTCACCACAACAAGACCTAATACCTTGTCAACATACAAAAGACTCACCACGGAGTGAACACGAAATAGACATATCAATAATTCACAATGTAGATTTAGACCATTAGCAAATGAGGAAGTAATAAGAAAATGTGGATCCAGGATTCAAACAATAACAGAGCCATGGCAATCACACCAGAAGATTAACTGTGATGAAACAATCAGATGTCTCCGCCTCTGATTCCCAGGAAAGCATAAACATGCGGCCCTTCGTTTGTTTGTCGTTGCCCCTATCATGTTGCTGATGTTAGTGGATCCAGTTTGCCCATCACTCCGGCCGTTTTGGTGACCAACATACCTCGGCCACCACGCACTCCAGGAATAACGGCTCTCCAGACCACCTCTACCTCTAGTTGTTGGGGGTCTATCAAATCGTTTTGGACAATACCTCTGATCATGCCCAAGTCTCCCCACACCCATTAAAAAACTCTCTAGATTCACCGCATAGTCTCTCAGAGAAGTGTTGACCGGTACTGAGGTGGACCCCAAACTACAGTCTTGTAGGAGACGGAATGGGTCGAAACTGAGTACGTAACCTCCGGGAACCCTGTCCTATAGATAAGAACCATTAAAACTCACCCCCCTTCGAAACCTCTTGAGTCGATGCCATGGTGAATTCATTTGGCTTCACTCCTTCCACCATCTATACGGAAGTTACTACCTCTTGAAAAGATTTCGCTGTGGCCGCTTAATTGTAAAGATGAAAAAATTGCCAACTTTGAATCAACCCCTTCACAAAACGGCGAATCAGCTCTTGGGGACTGATGAAACCAAAATTGGGTGGCTATCTGGATCTAGTGCACGAAACAAGCCTCATATGCATTGCCGACACCTACCTGCTCTGGCTTCAAGACACTCATCCTTTTCCTATACCTCAAAGGTCCGGGGGGATATACTCTCACATAAACAAAACTAGGAGAATGAGGCCCAAGTCATAGTGGTGCCCTGTTGTTGACAGTCAACATGTGACCGCACCACATTTGGCGTTCCTTGAAACTGATAACACGAAAAACTTTCCAAAAAACACCAAACCGTGTTCTACTATACCATCTTGTGTAGTAGCTCATGACAGTCAACCAGAAGAAAATCGTAAGCTCCTCAGATTCTGCTGCACCCTTGAAGAATGGAGGTTTGAATTTCAAGAACGTACTGAAAAGTTTCTGCGATCATTTGTCAGTATAGGCCCAGTAGTCAGACGTGGAAAACGTGCCTATGCCAGTGAGGAATCCAGACGAGGAGCCCACGTGGCTGGCATGTTCGTTACCTATGAAACCGAGGTGGGGTGCAGAAAACACTGGAGGTGCCTGCACCCCCTGATCAGACAACCCATAAGATAAGCGAGAACCTGTGAATTTGATATTTCTGGGGTAGGTTGGGGATGGCATTTCCTCATTCTGCTACTTGTTCATTCTCCCACCACTCCCCTTCTCATGACTACTTCCATCAAGTCGGTGGAGGAGGTCACCGCCCTGAGCACCATATAGGGCAGGCTCATCCTCTCCCTCTCTATGAGGACGTCCTCCCACGACACTTATACCGTGGCTACTTGCCACTGTTGCAATTCGAGCTACAGCCCCAGTGGCTTGGTCAGATGCATCTTGGTCTTGCTGATGTTGATGTTGGCGTAGTCGTGACTCTAGTTCTAACATCTGTGAAATAGAGTGAAAGATCGTAAGATACCAATTGTATCAACCTAGATACAATTGGATCACGTAATAGCACGAAAGAAAGAAAGAAAGAATGGAATTTCCCTAAAGGTCTTAGAGCCCCTCAAGAAGAGTCAATGGCGTTCCCTACCGTTCTTTAAAGACTTACTAGACCTGTTCTGGTGTGATGAGACAACGAAACTAATGCTCTGATACCAAGTTTGTCACGAACAAAACGCTAAGCCGCGCCTGCACCACATTCCCTCCTATGTGAGCGAACAAACCAAATCTAACATTATCATTTCAATTTAATATCTCAACATTTAAAGCACTGTGAGGAAGACTTTTAAACTCATAAATAACGACAATTCAATAACTTCTAAAAATTTCCACATCTATTAAATTCCCCAAAATCGGGAAGTCACCACAACAAGAATTTCTAGATCATTTACTAAACTAAGAGTATTTAAGAAGCTAAAACAAATAAAAGTGAAGTCTATGCCCGAATGAAAACATCAAGGCATCAAGACATGAGGCAGGGAGATCCACTGTCAAAGCTAGAAGCATTAGCCTCACCTGAAGATCCGGCTGTGGGCGAAAAAGACTAGGCTAGAATTACTGTTGAGTCGAAGATGACGGCGAGTTTGCTGCATACCACACACATATACAACAAAGAAAACCTCAAAGTAGGGGGTCATACAACCACAAGTACTGAGTAGATATCAAGGCCCCAACTCAAAATAGAACATTCAAAATCATATCTCAGATTAATATCATAAAATCAACTATATTCTAGCATGTGATACACAAGTACCAACCTCATTTTTATAATATCACCGATCATATCTGTGAGAATCAAGCCTCCGCACCATACTCTTTGGAAAATGTTTCTTTAGATTGAGAGTATATCATCTTACAAGATTCATTATATTATTAATCTCGTGTAGGTACGTGGACACTTCGCTCCTCATTATATCCTGGGTACCGGAATGTGGCCACCCGATCCATATACCTATCCTGGTGTCGGAACGTGACACTCTTGATCCTCATATATATCCTTAGGTACCGGAAACGTGGCACCCGATCCATATACTATCATCGGTGTTCGGAACGTGACACTCCGATCCTCATATAACTATACTGGGTACCGGAAAGTGGCACCCGATCCATATTCTATCCTGGGGTCGGAAACGTGAAACTCGATCCCTCACTATACCATCCTGTGTACAGGAACGTGGCCACCCGATCCAATATCTCACTACTTGCGTTCATCAAGCCTTATTTATACAAAGGCCTCATCATAACAGTAGATTAGGGTTTCTTCAAGATTTAAGATTCAAAGATTCATCATGCTTATTTATCACAATCATATATATATATTATAAAAAAAAATACATCATGGCCATACACACAATTTAAGAGATAGAAGACTAATATACTACCCAACACATTCATCGGCTAATTAAGAGTTTACTGACGAATGAGGTAAAACCATAACCTACCTCCACCGAAGAATTGCGACAACAAGATATCTTTCAAAATCCTTTTATCCTCTTCGTCTCTATCTCTCTATACCGTTCTCTTCTTCTTTTTCTGGCTCTCTTTGTTCTTTTATTTTTTTATTCAAACCCCTCTGTCTTTACCCTAATTAAATATAAATTAAGGTGTAAAGATGGGCAAAATAAAACCCACTAATTAATTAAGGTGGGTCCTCTTTAACCCACAAGTGATTAGACTTCATCATTAACATTAACTCTAACTTTATAATTTTAAAGCAAGGAATAGTCAAAAACGGTCCTTTAAAACGTATAAAGAAACCGACCAAGACTGGGATCGCTGCCGCAACATGCGATGGGCCGTCCCCCCCCGTGCCTGCGACGGTCCGTCCTGCCGGTCGTCGGCAACCGTCAGAGACTCATTTCCACCAGAGATTTGATGTGACGTCACGTCGCGCCTTGATGACGGTCCGTATGCCATTTCGTCGTGAGGTCAAGAGTCGATTTTTCAGTACCCAATTTCAGATTTTCCAAGGCGTTTTGAAACGAGACCCTTTTCGTGTGACGGTCCGTCGTGCCATGAAGGTCTGGCGTGGCGCAGTCGCTCAGACTATTTTTTCCAGAATAAAATCTTGCTGCTCAAAACGACTAAACAGTCAGTTCAATAACCAAAGGCACATTGTTGGCTATATGTTGTTAGTTCATTGTGACTATGCCTTGGGCTTTAAAATTTTAATATATGATGAAATGTAAACCTAAATGCTATCTTATTTAAAGTTGACAGGCATTATCATGTTTTCTGTTGAGGATACTGGATTGACTAAGGTATGGGGCTTGGCCTCGGTAATTGCACCTTGTTGACTGATAAGGACTGTGATTAGTTATCTGCTATGTCCTGATGTGATTAACTGCTTGTCCTCTTGTGATTGTTATTCTGGGAGGTTAGGTTTGTGGTAAATCATGGTTTTCAAAGCATGTTGGATGGTATTACTGTAGATTAGTAAGCATGTTGGTTGGTTGTTGTTGAAAATGACCTTGCTTAGCTTTGACTCGGTCCCAAAGGTTGTTAAAATGGCGTATTTTGACAAACTCCTGTTTAGCATGTTTATTTTTCTTGTGAATGTGATAAATCTCATACTTAGCATGGGGACAGTACTAACCATTTACTTAGATTCCAAACATTTTTTAGGTTCTGTATTGAAAGAGTTGGAAGGCTACAGTGATTGCTTGGATTCTCCTTTCATCAAGTTGGGTAGGTCCTCAGCTTTGAGGGCACTGTCATATCTATATTACGGACATTGTACGAGTTTAAAGACTCTTAAATGTTAAGTTTCATTTAAATTAAGTACTATACTTTTGTATTGCGTATATGTGGTCTTGTTGGATTTATGTAAGGGCTATGCCCATATTTTGATAATCGTTTAGATGGTATGAGATGAGACTATCGTTGAAACTATTTCTATATTTTTTATATATGTATGTGCAATAAAAGTAGAAGGCTATGTAGCCTTACTATACGAAGGGTCTATGTATACTTGATATGACTATATATTATGTGTATGTAGAGGTCCATGTAAACCTCCAAGTAGTTAAAATATAAATTTTAAATTTTTTCTTCATTTTTCAACCTATGAATGTAATGAAATGAGGCTAAGAGGCTAGTCTTAGTCCTTGTAAAGGATGACAATGACGGTTACCTCTACGGGGTAAACCGGATGTGAAAAACCTGGTATCAGAGCGTGAGGTTGAATATCATTGAGTAATGTCTCTCTCCCTACCACGTCTATGTAGGTTTGTATTCATAATTGTGAAGCGTGCCACACTTATAAGTAGGAAAATAAATGATGTTGAGGAATCACTCTCTTTCTTGGATATCCTATATTGTGCCAATAGAGTATACTTATGGTGTGCTTTTACATCTAATCATATTTTTTTCCTTATAGGAAGCATGAATGCTCGAAGGAATGCAGCTCGAAGACTTGAAGAGGAAATTGCCAATGCGGGAGCTCCTTTTCGTGGTGAGCAAGTTCCTCCACTTGAAGAAGATGCTAATTTGGAGCAAGCACTAGCCAATCCTCCTCCTTAGACGGATGAGAATATAAGGACCAATCTTCTTCAAAAGGACCAAGATAGCACCACTCAAGCATAAGCATCCACGATTCAAGACCAATCTATGACGAATCAAGCAAACCATGAGGTTGTTCCCCATCTTCATCAACAAGTCATTACTATGGCTTCCCGTCTAAGGGACTTCACTCGAATGAACCTCAAACTTTCTATGGGTCTAAGGTTGATAAATAACCCAAAGAATTCATCTATAAAGTCTTCAAAATACTTTTTGCTATGGGATTGTCCACAAGTGAGAAGGCCGAGTTTGCCACTTATATACTTAAGGACGTGGTGCACGTATTGTATGTGCAATGGAGGGATAATAGGCCATTAAGGGGTGGTCCGTTGACTTGGGCGATACTTAAGGCGGCTATTCTAGATTTGTTCTTACTTAGGGAGATGAGGAAGGGAAAAGTGGAGTAGTTAATCAATCTTCTCCAAGGAGGAAGGAGTGTCCATGAGTACTCTTTGAAATCGTTCATTATGTTGTCAAAATTCTTCTTCATGGTTCTCCGTTATAGGAAAAATGAGGTCATTTGTGGACGTGTGTGTGTAGGATATAGAGGGTGTCATTCGGCAATGCTATATGACAACATGAACATTTCCTGTCTTATGGTGCATGCAAGAAGGGTTTAAGAAGCAACGGCTAAGCAAAAGAGTAGAGATGCTAAGAGGGCAAGATCATATGATGGAGCTTCTTCAAAGAATAGGCATGAAACACAAGACAAGCCTAGATTTAAGAAGCGGGTTTCTAGTCAAGTCATTCCAAATTCCCAAAATCTAGTGGTGATAGGGTGTCTAACCCTAAATTCATGAAGGGAAACGGTACTAATTAACCAAATGGGAATCCAGCTTGTGCAAAGTGTGGTAAAAAGCACTATAGTTATTGCCTTAAGGGGACAGATAATTTCTTTAGTTGTGGAAAGAGTTGTCACAAGATGAGAGATTGTCCAAACTTGAAGAGTCAAGAAAAAGGTAGTCAGTAAGCTCAAGCAAGTGGTTCACATTTTTGGGGGGTACAGAATTCATCATACGTTCATCGTAAATTAAGATATATATATTGTAGAGTAAAATAGATTTTATTATCAAAATTTCTTCTGATACTTGTTTTATCTAATATTCTTCAAGGATTGTTTATTATATATTCTATATATGACATATCTTGGGTTCTTTGATACATATATTAAATTCTTTTGATTAAGTAAGTTAATAACCTTATTGTTGTCAGTGGTTTCTATCCAATTTTAAATATTCATAGTTCATTAATATGAATCTATTTCAAATCAGATATATCTATTATTTCTATACTCTAATTCCTTAAATCTTTTCATACCGTTTGATTGTAAAATCATACTCCAATATTTTTCCCATCTCAACTCTTTTTATGTCATTCAATTTTTCTATTATCTTACGTATATATAAAATCAAAGTTTTATACTTCTTATTTCATCATACATTGTACTCCTTTCTATTTATTTATTCAGGTTTGTTTTCAATGTTCATTCCATATACCATAATTCAATTAATCAATATTAGTTTATATAAACCAGAGTTATCGGTATCAGTTTTCTGGTCACTACTGTATCGTACTGGAGCGGATGAACTACTGCTTATCAGTTGCCTCAAACCTTGGTACTCACCCTAACGCAGCCTCGCCTACCGGTTCCCTTGGGGATGGCACAGTCTAGCAGTTTCTCCACTGTTTCCCGTTTTTACTAGCAAACTAAGGAATCATGATTCCAAATATTTATATCATATAATCACTAACATAAATTTTAATCAATACATATTATATGATATTCAGGAATATAGAAATTAGTTCTGACCATATCTATTAAAACAATTACTTGCCTCTAGATTTTGTCATGCTATTAAATATCTTATGGGATTCCGATTTCTCCATATGTCTAGATTAGTTTATATCTTGAAAGGAGTTTGTTTTGTATTTTGAGAGAGTTTTATTAACTAAAACTTTTTTGGCATTTGCCTACCTTTCATTTACAATTGGCAACCTATATATACTAAATTCTAAGCCTGCAGATAGTGCACTTTACTGTCTACTTTACTACCCCATTACTGATTTTCTTTATGACGTCAAATAAAAGTTTACAAAATAGCCGCTATACATTTGCTAATAAAAGTAAAATCTTATCTACAAAGAATCTTATCTTGAAAATCTTTATCTTTGCTTTACATTTCAACAATTCTTATCTCTTGTCGGCCATCTTCTTGTCTTTTCGGCTTTTGTCTTGTCATCATAGATTTTTATCTGATCTTGCTTACCCTTCCGTTTTTTTTACCCAATCAACCATCTGGATACCATTTATCATATCCTTACATTGGGAACATCTGTGACATCTGGGTATGTGTGTCCGAAAGTTTAAATATTGATTACTAAGTCTTCTGAAATAAATTCTTTCTTAATGCTCTGTTTTAAATGTTCTTCTTGCTTTATCATGATACAAGTATTGATGGACTTCATCATAGTTGCTCTTCTTAATTCTCTGAGTTCGAAATATATCATAACTTGTCTCTTGCATAGTAACTCCAAATAGCATTGCGTGTAAATAATTTTAGCTAGTTCTTTTATAATTGTTGATATTCCCCCCCAATTTATACTTTTATTTGCATTAAAAGTTGGTATTTCTATTTTTGTATTCAACGTTTTTTCGATATCTTCAGTGAGTATCATATCTTTGGTCAAACTTCTTTATAACTGAATTGGTTGACTGATTTCTTCATATACTATTAAGAGGCTATGTATAAAATTTTAATATCAAAAATAAATTTCTTTGGAAACATTTTGATATGACGAACGGACTTGTATAATTACAGGTATTACCAATATTTCTTCCCCATTAATATGGTATTACGGGTACTTTGTAATCCATAAATGTAAACAGTTTGTTACTAATTTAAATAGTTTTAGGTTGTTGCAATAAAGATATAGTATATGTAGTTTTGGGGTTATATAAATTCGTTTGGGTTTTTGGTTTGTGTGGATCTGGGTTAAATTAAATATGGTTTGGATCTTAGATAGGTTTTCATATACGATTGTGTGATGTAATGTATGGTGGTTTGGTTAGTTTTCACTTTGTATACTTATGCGTTATGTAGAGGTTTGTGGTTCTATTGGTGAGTTGTAGTGATGTATTTTGGGAAATTGTTTTATATATAACTGTTTTAAGTTTGTATTTCGTGATTTTTACACTAACTTTTCTGTTGTCCATGCCAGTGTATTTAAACAAAACATTCCGGGTTTTAGGAGCTTCCAATCGTATCCTTTTATTCTGAATTTTACGTCTTCCGATTCGACCAGAGCTCGCATTTATAGCATGCTGTTGGACTATTAGCTTTAGACTCAGGTTATCTTGATTAGTTTTAACGTTTGTATATACATTACAATACTGTCCCACTTTAGTCAAAGTGTGGTTGGTAATAGATTGAGTAGTTCCTCATTGTATCTTCGTTTTTGTTCTCAGTTTGAGTAGGTTTTGTCCTTGATAAGTGAGTCTGTGTGGCAACACCATTCTGATAGTCTTTGATACTTCAATTGTTGTAACTGTTTAAAGTTAATATATTAATACTAATTTTATACTTCTTTCTTTTCGTGTCGAATCTTGTATTTTTCGGTTAACCACCATTTACTTTCAAAGTCCCGAATTGTGATTATCTGTTATTACAATAAATTTGGTTATAAACAATATATGGACTCAAATGCTAATAAACATTTATATATGAAAATAAATTCTTCCTTTAGTTGCACATATTATTTCACGTATTTTGTATATGGACCGGAATAATATCACAATGATATTCTATATATTATTTTATATTATATTTATATTTTAATTACTCCTCCATACTTTCTCACGCATCAGTTTCTACTATGTAAATAAATTATATCTTAATCGGGAAAAATAATTCGGTAATTCTTACATAATAATTTATCTTTGTATTTGTGTTTATTATTATTATCAAAATGATATTTCTACATCTTTTTTAGTTTTGTTTGTATGTAATGGTTTATAATTTATGCTAATTTGGTATTATATCTCTACTTGGTTAACTAATCTAAACAGGATTGTTAATTTCTTTTTTTGTATCTAAGTGTTCGTTCCAGGTATTTTTTTGGTCTAATGCGTTTGCATTTTATTCCATTGTTTATCTATTTGTATTCTAGGATTCTATTTGTTTTTTATTAGTTTTTTCTTTCTTTTTACTTAAACTTATTCCTGAGCGTTGTATTATAAGTATAGATTTTCTAATAATTCTTTGGTGTTCATCTTGTGTTTTAGAATATAATTACTATATTCAATCAATATATATACACAATTTTATAGTTGTTTAAACTAGTTATCCATACATTGTGGAAATTACCTGGTGCATTTTTATATCAAATGCGTAATAAATTCCATCATAAATCCTGTGTACTGTGACTGTTGTATGCTTTTTAGATTCTTCTTTATTCAAATGATTAAAATCATGATGTACAATCAAATTTATTGAAAGTAATTATATCCTTGTATTTGTCTTATTTTTCAATATTTTATTTGGATTGGGATAATAAAGTTTTATTTTTGCATTTTAAAATTTCTATTAATGCAATTACCATTTCTACTTTTTCCTCTTTTTTCGTTCCTATATTTATAACATCAATGCCGACTTGTATGTTTACTATTAATTTTTCTTTTGGTATATATCAATTTTTAGTAATTCATTATGGTATTTTTTTAAATTCATTTTAAATCATTAAAATTATATTTTAATGATTTTTGTGGTATTAACTATTGTCATCCATCAGTTCCAAATTTTAAATTCGTGTTTATGTTTTTCCCTCTTGTAAAGGCTCTTTTGTCATACAATATAATTTAATTTTCTTGGATTATTTCTTTACTTTATCAAGGAAAATATAAGTAATTCTAGTTATAAGGTTCTTTTCTTTTATTTTCTATTTTTGTGTAATTTTTTCACTGCCTTTAATCTATATGTTGTTTTTTATATTTTGTTCCCTCCCTTCTGTCCATCTTTTGTTTACATGGTGTTGTAACACCAGTGTGTTTTATTATTATATGTGGGATATAATTTTTCTAAAAATGGAATTCTAATAACATATCATTTGTGTTAGTTCAAACATTATATATTTAGTTTATGTTAATATTTTATCCCATATTTGTATTTTATATTTTTGCACTTGTATGTGATCATACTTCTTCCATATTAAATCCTTATACTGATTGGTTGTTTTTAACTTTCCCATTTCTTAAGTAAACCTTGGATTTAAAATTTAGCCTCGCTCCTGTATCTATCATTGGTGATAATATCTGTTAGAATATCCTACTATTATTATCTTCGCGTAGAGTATATATATTTTTATATATTTTTTTATTTAAAGTCCTTGTATTTAAGACTTTTTATTTTTGGATCATAATTTATCGTTATTGTTTACCTCTAAATGATATGGTTTTACGTGTTCTAGCCATTTATTCCTAAGGTTTTCTTTTTTTATTATACCTTGATATATTTTACATTTTATTATCATTGGTATACACTCCAATTTTATTTTTTTCCCGTTGTCTCTTCAATATTTATTAATACTTTTTGTCAATTCTGGAAAGGAGGTTCAATAGTTAGTATTTTATCTTCCAGATAACTCTTTATTTGCAATGTAGGTTGCTTCTTTGGTCGTGTATTTATTAGTATTAAACTTTTCGTTTGTTCCATATCGGGGTATATAATAATGGTGTGGTTCTTCTTCTTCTATTAATTTTTGTGAAATTATATTTATTCTTTTGGAACTATTGAAGTACTCATGGTTATGATGTTTGTGGTATATCAGGTATTATTTTTCTTTGTGATGTGCTTAGTCTTTATTGACTATCTCTAAATCTTCTTCTATATCAATTCATATAAATTTAGTCATTAATTATCATAACCGTAACTATTTTTCAAAGGGTTTTCTATTTTTATTTTATTTTTTTATTTTTGTTGTTATTATGTTTTGTTGTTAAAACAATAAAATTTTACATCGGCTGTAAATATTTTCTGTCGGGTGCTAGCTCTATTCCAGACATGTTTCAATATAATACTAAGATGTATCTAGGTTTATGTCATTATTTGTACTGAGAATTAGCACTTATTATAAATTTTAATTTTTGGTATATTAAATTAATTTACTGCACTATTATACTTTTTTATATAGGTTGTATAATGTATTATATGCTAAATATATTTCTATAGATGTATTATTTTAGCCTCTAAAAACATTGCTTGTATTTAATATGTCAGTTCCTCCTAATGTACATATTTAATTGGGTTTTTTGCATTTTATATCTTATTCTTTATTAAATATTCTTATTTATTATTGGTATTTTAGCTTTTTCCATGGTATACTTACAATCTATGATATGTTCTTTGGTTTTACTACCATAATATTCTTGTTTTGTATTTTTAAACCAATTTTTTTTATTTTGCTAATTCTTAATAGTTTTTCTACATTAGATTAATTCCTTTCCTTTATTATTCACAATATACGATTATCAACTATTATGTTTTTGTTCTAAAGTCTGCATCGTGACATTCTTCTTTATTTATTATTTGATATTTGCTTCAGTCATCTATATTATTAAAGTTCCTTATCTGATTCTCCTTCTATGTCTATCTAGTCATTTTGTGAGATTTCTGTTAAATCTTCATTCGCAAATCATAATCGACTCTATTTGTGTATATTTTTTATTTTCCCATAATTATTTCTGATATTGTTTCTCTTTGGATTTTAAATAATTTACAATTTGGAGCTCAGTCCTAATTTTTCCGCAGTTCATAACAAGTACATTCGTCACAATTCTTTCTGGTCTAAATGGTATATTAGTTTTGTAAGTTTACATAATATCTCTTTCTTGGTTTTTTATATTTATTGTGATCTATATTTTTTTATAATTTTTAGGTCTATTATATTCTTTTCATAATACCTATTGTGCAACCCCAAATTGAGGGTGCATTTTATTTTTGGAACAGTCTAAATTTTTTAAATACTTTGTCCATTTTATGGGTTTTGCACCATAATTCTGTAAACCATGTCTTTGTAAAGAATTTATTCTAAGCTCGTAAAGTATATGTAATTCTGCTTCATTCACCTTTTTATTAATTTTGAATAAAAGGTTAGTGGTAATGTTGTAAAATATATTTTTCTTATTCCTTACTTCTTCCATGTTAATGTTCCTTTTATACTAATATTCTCTAAATACGGCATGTATATATCTATAGGAACAAATATTACATATTGCCAATTTTGCCATTAAATTTCTATTTATAACTTTTTCTTTATTTTGATCTTCAACTTCTGTTGTCATACTACTAAATTCATTTCTTATAGCTATTTCATATTTATTTAATATTTCCATAGATGTTGTAGCTGCTTCTCCATTAATTTTTTTATTATTTCTTAAAGTCTTTATACTTTCTTCTGTTAAATTTTGTAACCATAATTTTACTGTGCCTATAAGTGTTCTTTCTATATATCCTGGTCTTTCTGTCATTCCTATCTTTTTATGTATTAATTGTTTTGATATATATCCCATCCATAATTGAATTGTTTTATTTTTATCTGCTACAGAGTCTTAATCTAAAAAAATATGTTGTTCAGTTGTTTGTTTAGGCGTCTATTTATATAATCTTTTATCCTATTAAATTTCATCTCTATCATAGTTTTCATAACTTACATTATAATATGTTGGATTAAAGTATTTTGGATTTTTTACTCCTGATGTACTAAGTTTTTCATTCATTTCTATATCTCCCATATTTATTTCTACATTTTTTGTATTGTCTATATTATCTAAATGTTCTGTATATGTTTCACTTATCTATGAGTATTGTTCTTCTGAATTATTATTGATATCATCAATTCTTACTTCTAGTAGATTAGTTATATTATCTTGATTACTTTCTTCTAATTTATCTTCTAATTGCAATCTTTCTTTAAACTTGTTTATTTCATTTGCTAAGTTTCTTTTTTGTTCTTTTTCTTTTTGTTTTATTTCATACATTTATTTTAACATTGCTAATTCTTTTTCTAATACTAAAATTTCTTTATTTTTTACTTCTTCTATTTTTTTTACTTCTTTTTTTGCTTGATGTTTTATTTTTTCGATTTCCATTTTTCTATCTATTTCTTCATTTTCTTTTGCTATCCTCACTGTAGCAGTTAAACTATCTTCTAATTTTACCGTTTCTTTTTCTAACATTAAACTTAAATTGTCACCTATTTTCTTATATCTTCTTCCTAGATTAGAAAACATTATACTTATTTTTAATCCTTCATAGTTTTCAAATATTTTTTCATCTATTGCATATTCTTCCTTATTCATTTATAAATTGTTTTGTAGTTTATATTCTAGATTATTTATTTGTATTTCTAGATATGAAATAGTATTTGTTTGTGCTATTATAGATTTTCCCAAATTCCTGCATATATATTACTATTTAGTCTATTTTGTCTATGTCTTAATTCTTTCCTTTTTGCCATATTTATTTTATTAAGTTCTTGTTTATATTCGTTATTCATCGTATTTTTAAATATTTAATATATTTATATTCTAATTTAGAAATAATATCTATCATTTATTCTAATCCTTTATTGTTGGTTTTTGTAATATTAAGTTCTTTATATTCTGGATATAATTTGTTCAATTTTCTTTTTATTTTTCTTATCTTTCTGTTGATACCATACTTCTTTTAATCTTTCATAGCTCTGATACCATTTTTGGGGGGTACGAAATTCATCATACGTTCATCATAAATTAAGATATATATATTGTAGAGTAAAATATATTTTATTATAAATTTCTTCTGATAATTGTTTTAATCTAATTATTTCTTCAAGATTGTATATTATATATTCTATATATGAAATATCTTGGGTTCTTTGATACATATATAAATTCTTTTGTATTAAGTAATTTAACAACCTTATTTTTTTCATGGTTTCTATCCAATATTTTAAATATTCATATTTCATTTTAATCTGAATCTATTTCTCCACTCTAGGGGTTAGCAAGAGACTTCTCCCGATGTGGTGACCGGTATGTTGAAAGTCTTCTCAATATTTTGCATGAACCTTTTGTAGTTTCTACTCCGGTGGGAGAGTCAGTTGTTGCAAAAAGGGTGGGAATTGTCCAATAATGTTGCCCAATAGTGTTTCTTATGTTGATGTAGTAGAACTCGATATGCTTGACTTTGATGTTATATCGGGTATGTATTGGTTGAATGCATGTTTTACCTCCATCATTGTAGGACAAGAGTGGTGATGTTTAACTTCCCAAATGAACTCGTTGTTGAGTGGAAGGGGGCAAGATTTATTCCTACAGTTTGTATTATTTCTTGTCTAAAATCGTGAAAAATGATCTCAAAAGGTTGTCTATATCATATAGTTATAGTCCAAGATCTAGACTCCAAAGTTCCTCCCATTGAGTCGGTACCCGTAGTGAGCCAGTTTTCGGAGGTATTTACTAATGACCTTTCTAGTATTCCTCTCGAACATAAAATTAACTTTGGAATTGATTTTCTACCGGATACAAATCCCATATCAATTCCTCCTTATCAGATGGATGCGTCCAAGTTGAAAGAATTGAAGGCTCAACTCAAGGATTTACTAGATAAGTTTTTTATAAGGCCTAGTGCTTGTCCATGGGGTGCTCCTGTTTTGTTTGAGAAAAAGAAAGATTGGTCCTTGAGAATGAGTATTGATTACCGCCAACTCAAAAAAATCACCATTAAGAATAACTACCCTCTCCCTTGGATTGATGACTTGTTTGATCAACTCCAAGGGGAGAGATACTTTTCAAAGATAAGCTTGAGGTCGGGGTATCACAAACTTAGGGTGAGAGTTGAGGATATAACAAAGAGGGCCTTTCATAATAGGTATGGGCACTATGAGTTATTGGTCATGTCTTTTGGTCTCATTAATGGTTCGGTTGCATTTATGGACCTAATGAATAGAGTGTTTCGAAATTACGTAGAATTATTTGTCATTGTCTTCATGGACGATATCTTTGTATATTAGAATAAGGAGGGTGATCATATGGGTCATTTGAATGTGGTATTGCAAACCCTTTAAGAACATCAATTATATGTCAAATATAATAAGTGTGAGTTTTTGTTGAGGTAGGTGATATTTCTTGGGCACATCATCGCTAGTGAGGGAGTTGAGGAAGACCCAAGGATAATGAAAGCGGTGAAGAATTGTCCTAGACCTTTAACTCCAACAAACAATAGGAGTTTCTTGTATTTAGTGGGTTATTATCAGAGATTCAATGATGGTTTTGCATTCTTTGAATCTCCTTTGACTACTTTGACCCAAAAGAGTAAAAAGTATGAGTGGTCGGAGCATTTGAGAAAAGCTTCCGATTATTGAAAAATAGGCTTACGTCCGGTCAGGTGTTGTCTTTAACCGAGGGAACAAAGGGTTTTGTTGTTTATTGTGACGGGTCCCTAGTCGGTTTTGGGTGTGTGCTTATGCAACACGGGAAGGTGATAGCCTATGCATGTAGGTAACTTAAGGCACATGAGAGAATCTATCGCATTCATGACCTTGAATTAGAAGTTGTAGTGTTTGCTTTGAATATTTAGAGGCATTACCTGTATGGGGTTCATGTTTATATATTTACCGTGCATAAGAGTCTCCAATGTGTGTTTACCCAAAAGGAGTTGAATCTCCGACAAAGAAGGTTGCAAGAGTTGTTGAAAGATTATGATATGAGTTTCCTTTATCACAGCGACAAGGCTAATGTAGTTGCAGATGCCCTAAGTTGTATCACTATGGGTAGTGTATCCCATCTTGACGAAGCCAATAAGAACTTAGCAAGGGAAGTACATAGGTTGGATAGGTTGGGGTGAGGTTGAAGAGTTCTCCGGATGTGGGTGCTATAGTTCATCATAACTCCGAGTCATCTCTAGTGGTCAAGGTGAAGTCCAAACAACACCTTGATCTTGCTTTAGAGTTGAAAGAATTGGTTCTCGGCAACTTGAATGAATCACCCCTTGGGTGGGGATGGTGTGCTAAGCTACCAAGGGATATTGTGTGTTCCCTATGTAGATGGGTTGAGGGATCGGATCCTAGAAGAATCACATGTGTTCTAATACTTAATTCACCTGTTTTCGACAAAAAATTACCATGATCTAAAGTACATATATTGGTGGTAAGGTCTAGAGTTTCTCGCTAAGTGTACGAATTACCAAAAAGTGAAGGACACCAAAAGTTGGGTGTGTTACTACAAGAGATTCAAATTCCTACTTTGAAGTGGGAAGGCATAAATATGGACTTTTTAGTAGGTTTACCTCAGACTCAAAATTGATATGATTCCATATGGATAGTTGTGGATCCATTGACTATGTCCGCTCGCTTTATTCCCGTCAAGTCTTCATATTCGGCGGAGGATTGTGCAAAAATATTTCTAATTGAAATAGTTTGCCGCCATGTCATTTCTTTATCATCATATCGGATTGGGGCGCATAATTCACATCTAGATTTTGGAGGTCGTTCCAAAAAGGTTTGGGTACTAGGGTGAAGTTGAGCATTGCTTTTCATCCCCAAAGGGATGGTCACGCGGATCTTACGTTTCAAACACTCTAAGATATGCTTAGGGTGTGCATTTTTTATCTTAAAGGGAATTGAGATAAACATTTACCTTTGGTTGAGTTTACCTATAATAATAGTTTTCAATCATTCATTTCCATTGCTCCCTATGAAACCTTGTATGGTAGGAGGTGTAGGTCTCCTATTGGATGGTTTGAAGTGGGTGAGCCATTGCTTCTTTGTCTCGAATCGAGTTATAAGACTTTGGAAAAGGTTCATATCATAAGGAACTGATTGCAAACAACTTATAGTCGACAAAAGTCTTATGTCGATCATAGGAGAAGGGATTTAGAGTGTGAAGAAGGTGATAAGTTGTATTTGAAAATTTCACCAATGAAAGGGGTGGTTAGATTTGCCAAGAAAGCGAAATTGAGTCCTCATTATGTAGATCCGTATGAAATCTTTCAAAGGGTTGGTAAGGTTGCCTATGCATTGAATCTTCCTAGTGAATTGGCTTCGGTTCATCCGATTTTCCACGTTTCTATGTTGAGGAACTGTATCGGTGATCCCGAGTCCTATCTTCTTATTGAGGATTTTGGTGTCAATGAGAATTTCTCTTGTCAGAAAGTTTTGGTTAAAATTCGTGATAGGCTAGTCAAGAAGTTGAGGAATAACGAGGTGGTTTCTGTAAAGGTGTTATGGAAAATTCACCTATTTGAGGGTGCAACATGGGAGGCCAAGGCTGACATGAAGTCCCGTTATCCTCATCTTTTTGAGAACCAAGGTTAGTCATTATTTTTATTAATATAAATTAGCCTATGTTTCTTGTGTTAAGTTGTGATCTAGTGTTGAATTGTGTCATAGAGATGCAATGGGCTTTGTTTATATTATTGGTTATAATTGTGTGATATTGTTACACCCCAAATTGGGTTGATGTAGACTATGAATCAGACTCGGTAAGTCTTACAATCTATGTCGTTAATTCGACTTCTGATTAATTGTTGTTAATTCATGATGTTATATTAGAGTATGCCTTATAATAGGATGATAGGGTGGTATGATGTTGAATTTAAATGTCTTGACTATGTTGTGAGGTTGATTAAGGTGTATGTGATATAAGGATGGTGAAAACTATCAATGTTCCTTGATATACTATGAATGTTAATGTGTTAGCCTCACTTATATGGATTGTGATGAAAGGATTCATACTCATATAATTCTTATTGAGCTATTGATGATTATGATTATACAAGGGGTAGACCCTATGACCGAAACTAATATATGATTGATAATAAAAGGCTTAAAGACATTTCAAAAAGGGACTCTACCTTAGCACCAAGTTTACTAGATTGAAAAGTTCCCCTTCCCACATAGGGAAGGTAGGAACACTACATTACTCTTGATATTGGAGACTATAATACATTGTGCATAAATAGGGTCCCAACTATATCTCCTAGTTCTTGAAGTATGTTTCCCCCATAGGTAATACTAGATAGTGGATCCACATAGTTTATATGTTTCATGTTTTGGTACTACCTTGACAAGTAATCCGCCTTCTTTAGGTGTAGGGTTTTATGACACTGGATTCCAGAGTAGCTCATGTGGTCAATGTCGGTTAGGGAAAGATTTTCCAAAAAGGTAAAATGAATTAAAGGACTTGAACTCTAACTTAGATAAACTAAGAGGTCTATCTTAGTCTAGGTAGGGTTATGGGACTCTTCTTAAACATTGCACTATGTAGTCTTGAGGGTAGTCTTAGGATCAGGTTCTTATACGTGTTTATGTTTTGAATGCTAATGTGTTTACCTCACAACATAGTCAGGACATTTAAATTCCACATCATACCACCCTATCATCCCAGTATAAGCCGTACTCAAATGTAACAACATTACTTAACAAAAATTAATCACAATTGGAAGTAAAGATAAAGATTGTAAGACTTACCAAGTCTTCCTCATAGTTCATCATTTAGGCCTTACTATAAAACCTAAAATCAATCCAATTCATATGTTCAACATCATAATTAAATAATCAACATGATAAAATTACTAGAAGAGTCACTACACCATTATCCAGTACAAAATCAATGCTCAAAACAAGATTAGTTAGGCCAATTTCCATAACCTAGATAACTTCTCAAAATTAGCATGAAAGACAACAATTCATTCTAATTTGTTAATGTTTGGTGTCACAATATAATATAATAGTGATTTAAACCATAATCAAGATAATTGAATCAATCACAACCCAATTTACATCAAGATAAAACCTAGGGTTAAGGGTTAAGAATCATATTCTTCAATTTAGGTCAAACCATCACCAATTACCATAATAAGGTTAATATACATGTTAATCTGTCAGTTATACTCTAAAGAAGAGATGAACAACTCAGGTCAAAACATCAATTTCGTAATTTGATGAAACCCACATGAAAACTCAACTTGTGAAATCCATAGTGACGGAACCTTTTGAGGAAAGAGTCTCAAAGGTTAATTAGACCCTATAACTTAAAGTTTGAAGAATATTTTACGGTGCAATCGTCCCTTTTCAGCCCCCAAAATCTCCCCCTAGCTTGTCTTCAATGGTAGCTTCCAAATAGAGATAGAAAAAATAGAGAAGGAACAAAGTTTATTTTTGTGAGTTGTGTTTAGATTAATGAGGGTTGGGGTCTTTATAGGGAAGTTAATTAACTTAGTTAGACTCCTTTAAACCCCTAATTATCCTCCTAACCACTTAACTAATTAAATGAACCAACATTGAAACATGCAGGAAAAGGTTTACCCTCACAAATGGAACCCCGTGCACGGCCCGTCTATGAGTCGATGGTGGGTCCCCCCCTCCGTTGTGCACAACCGTCGTCTTGGTCATAGAATGGTGCAGGCAGAGGCTTCCTCTATTTTTCTAAGTTTTGGTCGACGGTTAGCAAGGACGCCCCGTATATCCATACACGGATTGTTGACTGCATCTCGTTGATGCACACTGCCATCAATTTGCAATGGTGCTCCTCAGGGGCCCTTGGTTTGTCCTTGGAGAGTCGTACCCGGACGTTTCGACCATTTATCTCATGGTATACACCCTTCCACCTAATTTCTTTTATTTTTTACTCATAAAAGCCAGTAAAATAGGCTATGGCACGCTAGTACCCCTTAGAACTAGTTTCCAAACATCATGGACGTTCTTTGACATTTTGGTTCTTAAACTTCCTAGATGATTGATATTCATTAAAATAGGTCTTAAAACAGTGCTTAGACCCCATTGAACATATGTTAGGCTCTAAGACTCTTCTTGGATTTTCAAAGTGTTACATTATCCCCCCTTAGGAACATTCATGCCTGAATGACACTAAAACTCTTTTAAAGGAAGGAATAGACTCAAGAAAAAAATCCCAACCAATCAACAATATTGAATCAAAATAAATCATATTTATGTCATGGAAAATTCCAAAACTCCAATTACCACACCTAAGGCTCAAACACTTCATCATGAGGTATTTCCTCCTCACAACACACATGAGCTCAACATACATTACATGAGTCAATTAGCACAAAATTATACTTATCAATAGTTCACATAAATTTTTACCAAGACTCACCATGTCAAAATGCAGAACATAACACAAACAAATAAAAAAGGAAAAATTTCAAGTGTCAAAGGTACTACTTCACTGTAACGAAACCCAAAATTCACATTTTTGCAAGAGTTCACCAAAAATCGTGAAACTTCAATTTCTAATCATATTTATATCATTAAAAAGAATAACTAAAATGAATTATTAAAAAGTTAAGGGTAAGGGGACTTCATGTCGGCCTCGACCTCCCATGTTACACCCTCAACTAGGAGATTCTTCCATAACACCTTTACGGAAACCACCTCTTTATTCCTTAACTTATTGACTTGCCTATCAAGAATTTGAATAGGAACTTCCTCA
Organism: Solanum habrochaites; assembly: GCA_027704765.1. Taxonomy (NCBI): domain Eukaryota; kingdom Viridiplantae; phylum Streptophyta; class Magnoliopsida; order Solanales; family Solanaceae; genus Solanum; species Solanum habrochaites. The sequence continues at coordinate 21,451,818 of JAKWJA010002500.1, forward strand.
TGAGAGAGGTTATCCGTGACACCAAGACCCTCAATAAGAAGAATAGACTCGGGATCACCAATACACTTTTTCAACATAGAAACATGGAAATCCGGCTGAACCGAAGCAAATTCAATAGGAATTTTTAATTCATGGGCAACCTTACCAACACTTTGAAAGATTTCACAAGGACCCACATAAAGAGGACTCAACTTCCATTTCTTTCCAAATCTAACCACCCCTTTCATTGATGAAATTTTAAAATACACCTTATCACTTTCTTCAAAAACTCTAAATCACTTTTCCTATGATAAGCATAAGACTTTTGCCGACTATAGGACGTTTGAAACTGGTTTCTTTTGATATGAACCTTTTCCAAAGTCTTATAAACCAAATTGGGACAAATAAGCAAAGTCTCACCCATTTTAAACCAACCTAGAGAAGACCTACACCTCCTACCATACAAGGCTTCATACGGAGCCATGGAAATGGATGAATGATGTTATTATTAGAAAAATTCATCAAAGTCAAATGCTTATCAAAATTTCCTTTAAAATCAATAATGTAATCCCTAACATACCCGTAAGGATTTGAATAGTACGTTCCGCTTGACCAACCGTTTGGGGATGAAAAGCAGTACTCAACTTCACCTTAGTACCCAACCCTTTTTGGAATGACCTCCAAAACCTAGATGTGAATTGTGCACCCCGATCCAATATGATGGATAACGGAATACCATGACGACACATAATCTCATCTATGAAGATCCTAACATAATCTTCCGCTGAATAAGTAGACTTGACGGTAATAAAGTGAGGGGAATTAGTCAACCTATCCACAACAACCCATATGGAATCATATGAATTTTGAGTCCGAGGTAAAACATAACAAAGTCCATATTGATGTCTTCCCACATCCAAGTAGGAATTTGGATCTCTTGTAGTAAGCCACCCAACTTTTGATGTTTGACTTTTACTTGTTGGAAATTTGTACACTTAGCGACAAAATTTGCTATATCCTTCTTCATACCTTCCCACCAATATATTTCCCTAAGGTCATGGTACATTTTTGCCGAACCCGAATAAATTGAGTAGCGGGACCCATGGGCTTCTTCTAGGATCCGATCCCTCAACCCATCTACCTTTGTAACACGTAATCTCCATTGGTACTTTAAAATACCATCACCCCCTAGGGAAAATGCCTCGTTAAGCTTGCTGAGGACGTTTTTTTAAACACAATCAATGATTTGTCAAGGTGTTGCTTGGACATAACATCAACCACCAATTATAACTCGGAGTTATCATGGACCATGAAACCACCAACCGAAGAATCTTCTAATCTAACCGCAAACCTAGACAACCTATGTACATCCTTCACTAGGTCTTTCTTGGCTTCATCAATGTGGGATACACTACCCATAGTCATACGACTTAGGGAATCCGCAACCACATTATCCTTGTTACGGTGATGCAGGACACTCATGTCATAATCTTTCAACAATTCTAACCACCTTCTTTGCAGGAGATTCAACTCCTTTTGGGTAAACACATACTAGAGACTCTTATGGTTGGTAAAGACATCAACATGTACATCGTACAAGTAATGCCTCCATATTTTAAAGGCAAACTCCACGGCCACTAACTCAAGGTCATGAGTGGGATAGTTTCTCTCATGTACCATAAGTTCCCTAGAAGCATAGGATATCACACTCCTATGTTGCGTAATCACACACCCTAAACCCACATGGGATGTATCACAATACACAACAAAACCCTTTGTATTCTCCGGTAAAGTGAACACTAGAGCAGAAGTGAGCCTATCTTTCAATAATTTGAAGCTTTTCTCACATTCATCCGACCATTAAAACTTCTTACACTTTTTGGTAAAAATAGTCAAGGGAGATGTAATGGATGCAAAGCAATCCACAAACCACTTGTAATAACCCCCTAGACCCAAAAATAAAAACCTAATTTCAGTTGGAGTCAATGGTCTAGGAAAACTTTTCACCACCTATTTTTTCCTCGGGTCCACCTCAACTCCTTCATTAGAGATAATATTCCAAAGAAATGCAACCGACCTAAAACAAAACTCACACTTGCTATATTTGGCAAACAATTGATGTTCCATAAGGGTTTTCAATACTACCCTCAAATGACGCATATGATCACTCTCATTCTTCAAATATACCAAGATATCATCAATAAAGACATTAAAAATGAATCTAGGGAATTTTGAAACACCCTATTAAATAGGTCCATAAACGCCGCCGGAGCATTGGTGACACCAAAAGACATTACCAAGAACTCATAATGACCATATCTAGTCTGGAGTGCCGTATTTGGTATAACCTCACCTCTCACCCTAAGTTGGTGATACCCCAACCTCAAGTCAATCTTAGAAAAGTAGCTTGAATCTTGGAGTTGACCAAATATGGCGTCAATCTGAAGGAGACGGTACTTATTCTTACTAGTGACCTTGTTGAGTTGGCAGTAATCAGTACACATTCTCAAGGACCCATCCTTCTTCTTACAAACAAAACGGGAGCATCCCACTGAGAAATATTAGGCCTTATAAAGCCATTATCTAGTAAATCCCTGAGTTGAGCCTTCAACTCCTTCAATTTGGCCGGGGCCATCTGATAAGGAGGAATTAATATGAGATTTGTATCCGGTAGGAAATCAATGCAAAATTAAATTTCCCGTTCGAGAGTTATACTGAGAAGGTCATTAGGAAAACCTCTGGAGATTCACTCGTTACGCGGACTGACTCAATGGGTGGAATTTTGGAGTCTAGATCATTGACTCTTACAATATAGAATAGAAAATTTCTAGAAATCATTTTGCATGATTTTAGACAAAAGATGATACTACCTTTAGGAATAGATTCTCCCCCTTCCACTGTACAACAGGTTCATTTGAAATGTTAAACTTCACCACCTTTTTCCTACATTAAATCAAAGCAAAGCATGCGTGCAACCAATCCATACCCAATATAAAATCAAAATCAAGCATATCGAGTTCTACTAGTTCAACATAAGAAACTCTATTAGGAAACACTATAAGAAAAATTTAGAAAAACAAGTGTCTCTCCCCACCGGAGGTAGGACATATAAAAGGTATGCAAAAAAAATATCGGGTTAAAATATTACACTTTTTTGGCTAGTTAAGGAGTAAAAGAAAGGATAAAAATAGGCGCTTTGTTGGGTAGTGAGGATAAATAAGGCACATACATCAATAGAGAAAACCTTCAACATACCGGTAACCAGGCTGGGAGAAGTCTCTTGCTCAACCCTAGAGCGGAGAGCATAGAAGCGGTTCTTCTTTGGTGCCTCATTAGAACCACATGGTTGAGCTTGACCATTACCTTGTCTTGAATCCTCACATTTCGTCGTCCTTTCTCAAGGACTAAGACTAGCCTCTTAGTCTCGTGTCATTGCATTCATAGGTTGAAAATGTGGAAAAATGTAAAACTTTTGATTACATTTACTTGGAGGCTTACATAGACCTCTACATATAGATAATATATATACGTATCGAGTATACATAGACCCTTCGTATAGGAAGGTTACATAGCCTTCTACTCCTATTGCACATATATATATATAAGATAGAAAGATAGTCTCAAAGATTGTCTCATCTCATACCATCTAAACGATCATCATAATTTTGGCATAGGCTACATCAAATGTAAAGAAGCCACATATAGTTTTATATAATTCATACACAATGAAAGTGTAATTAAGTTAAAATTCTTAGAAAAATGAAGGAACTTCATAGGAAAGTTATTGGAATCACCCTCTGAAAAAGAGGACCTACCCACTTGGATGATTGAGAATATCCAAGCCTTTTCAAGTTGTCTCGAATGATCCTTTAATGACTGCAACCTAAAATGTTTGGAAAAAAGGAAAAAAATGAGGTTAGTACTCCATATGCACTACGTATAAGATCATATGCACATATAAGAGCAAAACATGCTAAAAAGGGAGATTTAATCAAAACATGCCATTTTTAACGTTTTCAAAGTCTAATGCAAAAATCAAGCAAGTCATACCAATCACAAACATGCTTACTAACTAAACAAGTAAGATGTATTCCTAAAATACTTGAACCCATTGATTATCAACCTATCTTCAAGAAATAACATCACAAGCATGGATAAGGTTATTTAATTATCATAAGCAAGACAATATCATCAATCTTTATTCAGTCAAAAGTGTAGGACCAAGCAGAGGCCCAATAACCTTACTCAATCAATAGCACCAAACAAGAAACCATAACCATATGTCCCAACTCCACATATGATAATATTTAGATATACATTTCAATCTTATTTTAAACAATTAAACCAAAAAACATATCAAGTGAACTATCACATTATTAGTATCAACAATGTGGAAGTTCATATATACATATTCATATCTTATCATAAACATAATCATATAAAGAATATCCTTCAAGATGCTCCTCAAGCATAACTAGTTGCATACTTAGATAGAGTCCCATACCCCTACGTAGACTATGCTAGACCCCTTAGGTTATCCAAGTTAGAGTTTAAATCCTTTAATTCATTTTAACTTTTGGGAATATATTTACCTAACCAAAAGAGACCACATGAGCTAGTGTGGAATCTGGTGTCATGGAAACCCTACATCGAAAGAAGGCGGGCTAATTTCCATGGTAGTACCAAAACATAGAACATAGTATCTACGTGGATCCACTAGCTAGTATTCCTATGGGGTCAACATAGTTTAAGAAATAGGACATATAGTTGGGACCCTCCTTACACTCCATAATTATAGTCTCGAATATCTAGAGTTATATAGTGGTCCTACCTTGCCTATATGGGAAAGTACACTCCTCAATCTATTTGACTCAGTGCAAAGCTAGATTCTCATTTGGAAATGTTTTTAATCCTTTAATTATTAATCATAGCTTAGTTTAGGTCATAGAGTCTACCCCTTGTATAATCATCATCATCAATAGATCAATAAGAATTGTATGAGTATAAACCTTTTATCACAATTCATATGGGTGAGGTTAACACATTACATGTCAATTCATAATAAGGCACATTGATATACATCACCATCCTTATAGCATTCACACCTTAATAAACCTCACAATAATCAAGACATTTCTATTCACATCATACGGCCCTATCATCCTAATATAAGGCATACTCCAATATAACATCAAGACTTAACCAGAATTAATCACAATTGGAAGTAAAGAAATAAATTCTAAGACTTACCAAGTCTTTCACATAGTTCATCATTTAGTCCTTACAATAAAAAATCAATTCAATCCAGTTTAGATGTTCAACATCATAATTCAGTAATCAACATGAACAACAATACTAGAAGAGTCACTACACAAGAATCAAATAATACCAAACAAGCTTAAAACCAAGATAATTAGGCCAATTTCCATTAAACTAGAACTTTCTCCAAGATTAGCATGACATGAAATACAAAAATTCATTCTAATTTTTTAATGATTGGTGTAACAACATTATCTAATAGATATTTGACCCATAATCAATACAATTGAATCAATCACAACTTAATTTCCATCAAGATCAAACTTAGGGTTAAGGGTTAAGGATCATATTCTTCAATTTAGATCAAATCATCACCAATTACCATAATAAAGTTAAAAATAGATGTTAATATATCCATTATAACCTTTAGAAAATATAAACAACTTAGTTCATAACATCAATTTCGTAATTGGATGAACCCCACATTAAAACTCAACTTTTGAAATCCATTTTGAAGGAACACTTTTAAGGAAAGAGTCTCAAAGGTGAATTAGATATCATACCTTAACGTTTGATGAAAATTTGATGGTGAAATTGTCCCTCTCCAGCCCCCAAAAACTCACCCTAGCTCATCTTCAATGGTGGCTTCCAAATAGAGAGAGAGAAAGAAGAGAGAAAGAAGAGAGTTTATTTCGGTAAGTTAAGTTTAGATTAATGAGGGTTGGGGTCTTTAAAGGGGAAGTTAATTAACTTAGTTAGACTCCTTTAAACCCCTAATTAACCTCTTAACCCCTTAACTAATTAAATGAACCAACATTAAAACTTGCAGGAAAACTTTGGCAATGACTCCCCATCGATCCATACACAAATCGTTGAATTTATCACGTCGATGCACACTGCCTAGGTAGTGGTTACATCAACTTGCAAGAGTCCTCCTCAAGGGCCCTTGGGTTGTATTTGGGGAGTCATACCCGGAAGTTTCGACAATGAATCACCTTAAACTCATGTTATACACCCTTCCACCTAATTTCATTGATTTTCGACTCCGAAAAGCTAGTCAAATAGACTAAGGAGTGCTAGTACCCCTTAGAACTAGTTTTCGAACGTCACGGACATTCTTGGACATTTTGGTTCTTAAACTTCATAAATGACCTATATTCAATACAATAAGTATTAAAACAGTTCCTATACCCCATGGAACCTATGTTAGGATGTACGGATCTTCTTGGATTTTCAATGTGTTACAAGCAAGCAAAACCTCTATTCACTCACTTTAAAAATGCATCAAACACTCCGTCACTTATCATGTTTCTTAGAGGAATATCCATCTACTAATAATAACATGGTATTTACATTTCATTTAATGAAGAGCTTATCATGTATGCTCACAAGAGTCCGGAGTACACATATTCAAGAAGCAATTAATTAAGTACCTCAATTCAATGCAAATAAACTGAATTCAAGGGGTCCTATATTTAGTAATAATGCCATGAAACCAATACTCACTCTTACCATTCTTAGCTAGGTTTAAGTGGGGAATGTACGTCTTCTCATCATTACTTACATGTCTCATGAGTTCTTACACAAAGCAATAAACAAAGGTCAATTTATTTTAAATGAGAAATCTTAACTTTAACCAAATCATGCTCATATTTCCTTCCTAGTGAATACAAATGGTAAGTCACACCACACACAACCAAACAATAAGAAGCCATTTCCGAAAATTTCATTGTGTAGCCATTGGACAATAGCATCATAAACCAAGCATCACTTAGGAAAATTCTTTCAATTTATGGCACACAAAAGGACACTACAATCCAGCTTTTCAAACCAGCAAAAGTCATAATTTTCAAAGAGTAAATTATTTTCCATTTAAGGAGGGACTCAAATTTTTCATTATGGAGCTAAATATACCACATTAAGAGTACTTCAACTGTTTCTAACAGTAACTATGAAGTTAAATACACAAGAAATATCAAGATGCAACAATTACATGAGGAAATATGACTTTAATAAAATTCCTTGTTGTGCAATTAAAATCTTAAAAACATGCCTAACATGGTGTCAAATAGAAAATACAAAAATATATGGAGAACATGCAACTCCATACTTTTGTGCAAAACTCCTATCATGAACAAGATCTAAGAAACACGTTAGTATCAGTTCACATAAGAATATAAGGAACCAATAAGAAATCTACAGCCTTACTACTCAACTCATAATCACCCACTTGTGGGTAAACACACTTAAGAGGAATTACCCTACCTCAAGAGGATCTTGGCTTACCAACCCTTCATCATTTCCACCTAAAGGGATTAACAAACCTAAAAAAAGTTAGAGTTAAGGCAACATAGGGGCATAAAAGGGCACATTAAAATCTTATCCACTTAGGCAAAAATCCCCCCCACTTGGGGTATGCCCACAATCACAGAATCCCCTTAAACACCTAAGGTCAAGGAAGTCAAAACAAAACATATATACTCATTCAATAATAAAGGGTAAAATCATTCGGAGTTTTCACTATGACTATTCATTAAGGAGCCTAATAACTCGACCATAACAATCCTTCTAGGCTTAACACCCAAAGGAATCCATTACCCATTCAGGTGAGGTCATACTACCCAACCACAATAATGTCTCAATTATACCATAAAAAAAAAACAAAAGATCAAAACCACCCTTAGGCGAAAAAAACAATAGAGGAGACTAGCCATAAGGCCTTTTTTTTTCATTCAATCAAGTTAAGGTAATTTCTAGGTCAATCCAACACAATCATCACCCTACAAAGATATTCCCTACCCACCTTCAAGTATAGTTAGAAAGAAGCCAGACAAAGGATTCCAATCAAAAAAAAAATGCAAACGATAAGGCGTCAGACATATTAGGCAAACACTGAATCATTACCTATACAAGGGCAAACATTGACACTTAAACAGATAAGCGGAGGAAAATCATGCTTCCATAGGTAAGCATTAAGCATTTAAAGCTCAAATATACCATAACATCATCATGCAAAAACCTATATTGGAAGATATAAAACCAAAAGGAAGCCTCGATTCAATTATAACAACTCCTTTAACAAGAATACCATATCATAACATAAATCTTCCCCCAAATTAACGTGTCATTTCACATAGGTCTAATATATAAACATTAAAATGGAATAACATTCAACAATCATGCCAAAACTCACCATGAAGGTACTTCATCAAACCAAGATAAACTTCAAAACTCAACTTTTCTCCCCAAGCAAAGAGATACCATCTCATCAAGGGAAACAGATCTAATAGAAAACCGAAACAAGAAAACATAAGAGAGAGGATCTTTAGGGAGTAGTTTTAAGGCACGACAATGAATGAGAAAGTGAAGAGGGAAACTCTTCGTCCATAGCTATCGTCATAGAGTGTTGGGACCTCACTACCGAATGATCGAGACTCTACTAGACATGGAAATATGAGACCTTTGACCCTAAAACCCACTTCACAAATCTCCACGCTCTGATACATGTTTGTTCACGACCAGGGAGCATCTCCCTATAAGTAACATGGACTACTTGACCTCTCGTAGGGCTTATACAGCCCATAATTTATCGTATCCCATTTTCATAGTAAATTTAGTGAAAAAAAATTAAAAAATTTTCATCGCACATCATATGTAAGTCTCTTTTGCCATCTAACTCAACATCATAGAATAAGATTAGGGACACGTCTTTAACATAATATGTATGTTATTTACAACACATCGAATATAACATGACATAGGAAATGCCAGACATACGGATTCCTTTCCCTTGAGCTTTGGTCACCATTATCAAGATCTTTCACCTAGAGACATCTTTAAGCATTCCAGTGTACATTTGGGTTAAAAAAGTAGAGAAGGATTGAAGTTAGTACAAGAATACACTAAGTGTGGAACCATGTAAAAATATGCTTTTTTTAAAAGAGGGAACATTTTACTGGAAAAACCATGCTCATGCTTTCATAAAACTTTGATAATAGGATTATTACAAATTGCACCTACTTCATATAGGCAAATTCAAAGGTCACACATATATTAAACAAACACATTTTACTTAAGGCATATAAGTCACAAACTTTACATTAAGCACATTTACAATTAAAACGAGCTTATTTCAATTTTACAGTGAATTCTCTCCTGTTACCTTAACTTTTATCTCTCAAGAACCCTCTAGGGATTCTCTTGATGCAAGGTATAGACAATAACCGGATAACACTATCCACACTCAATAATCACTTTTAAGGAAAACTAGGGAATATGCAGAACAACCTTTATACACAATAATGCATTCATAGAAGTTATTCTTATAATAAGATAATAAATCCCACATTTGACCTAACATACATTAGGGACAACATAGATGAGCTCATTACAAGACCATATACAAGTAAAGAATTCAAACATAATCATAGCATGTCAATAGTCACATTAACATACATGGACTTCACGTCATAAGAACCACATACAACCCTACTCATAATCCCTTTCTAAGTCTACATGTGTAACACCCCATAGCCAAAACAGACCAAAAATTAGTTCTTGAGAAAAATCTGTCGGTGCTACCAATGGTGGCATCAACGGACCGTAGACTGAACCATGGTTCGTCCTACACAACCGTCGATGGGATCAGAAAATCCCAAAAAATTTCAGCCTAGAAAAATTGGTTAAGTCTTAGACAACGGACAAACTTACGGCCCGTAGATCAAATGACGGTACGTAGTCCGTGAACATTGATCAAGACTCCCTTCAACCACTCTCTGACAAGATCTATGGATGACCAACATGGTTCATAGGTGAACCTACGGTCAGTAGGTGGAAAATTTGCATCCAGTTAAGGGTCAATGTAGTTAGGTTAAATTAAAAAGATCATAACTATTAGGAAAAAAAGAATTAGGTCTCGCATGACCTACCCATAGATAGATAATTGAATTATCTTTCCATAGACACCAATCTTGCTAAAATAAGATCTACGAATAAAAAGGTATACCCATTTTAGTAAAGGCTTGTGGAATAATCCCTCACGACGGATCCAACGACGGAGGAGTCGGGGCGCAGGCGGACCGTTGGCCTAGCCGTGTGAACATGATAGCAACCTGCCCAGGGGTATTTTACCTTTACAATTACGTTTTGTAAATCCTAAAGTTATTAGTCTTTTTTACCCTCTAAATCGTCTTATTTAGTTAGTTTTAAGCCTAGAAAATGATTAAAAAAATATCCACGTGAAATCATTTAAATAAAAAACTTAGAAAATTAGAAGCAGAGAGGAGAAAAAAGACTCAAGAACCCTGTAGTTCAAGAATGCCAACAGTTTCAGAAAATCAGCCCCCAAAACATAAGTATTTTTTCGTGGATTTTCATCACCAAGTATGTAGGATTTCACCTAGTGGGGTTCTTCAACCAATGGGGTGCCTTACTCTCAGTAGTTCTTGATTCTCTTATCATGATTTAAAACCTCGGGTTTCTAGAACATGATATACTCATGAATTTATTATACCTAGGTTCAAAATTAGATTATCGTCTTATTATAAGGCTACGCTGAATTTGAGAACCCCGATTTTTATTTCTTTAGTTCTGGAATTACATTATTGCTAGGTCATATATTTCAGACACTTCAAATATTTGACATAGCCTTAGTTATAAAGCTAATTACCAATAAATTGCATTTCATGGTTGGCATGTTCAGTTTCGAGCTATCCATTATTAAATAAATTCAGATATAATCAGTTAATTTAAAGAATTTATTGGGTGTAGCATAATACCTAGTTGAACTAGGGTTTACCATACCCAATAATCCCAAAATTACTAGCCTAGTAGGTTGTAAGTCCCCTCTGTGGCAATTAATTTAGTGATCACGCCAGCATGCCTTTATACCTCTGATAGGGTATATTGGGTCCTCTCGATGGGATGTATACATCGTACTCCACATTTAGGTCATGTGGTTTTATTATCGGTTATTAGTAGTTCCCACATTTTAGTAAGACTCTCTCCATTGACCATTTATCAGTATATTCAGTATTTAGTTTCAACATGTTATAAATTGGTCATTGCATCCAGTTAGCTCAGAAATTAGCACATCATGTTAAGATTATTATACTTATTTTATGCTTTTTTAGTTATGTTTTATTTCATCTTTACTCTATCCTGCATGTTCATTACTTTTCAAGTACTGACGCATACGTGCACTAAATCTTATCGTGATGTAGGTTCAGGTTCTCAGTATCCATATCATGCATAGATCAATTTCCCGATATCTAGTTCAACAGATTCAGTGGTGAGTCCTCATTCTCCGAGGATAACAGTCATGCGTTTCATTTCTGTCTTTAGTCATTTAGTTTATGTTTTTGCTAGATTTAGATGGGGATTGTCCCAGTATTTGTAATCTAGTTTAGAGGCTATTTTCAGACATAGTTAGATTCAGATTAGTATTGAGTTAATATTTCTTTTGTATTAAACTCATTGTTATCAAATATCTCAGTTAAAGAATATGGGTATTCCCCATCTTTTCATTTTAAGTATGATTTAGCTTCCGCAAAAGTTTATTATCTTTAGTATACTCATGATCATGCCAGCAAGGCTATCTTGTTATCACTTATAGTCCTAGGTTTCGTGTCTACATCTCGGGGGTAGCTCGGGGCGTGACAAAACTTTGTATCAAAGCACTAGGTTCAAGAGTCCTAAGATGTATGAAAAAGCCTCACGAAGTAGAGTCCTTTAAGTGGGTTGAAGTGCACCACATCTAATGTTTGGGAGGCTATAAAGTGTTTTAAGAAAAAAAACTTCACTTTATTGTTACTCTTATCATGCGTAAGGTATGATCTTATTGCATTCTAACATGACATTTTACATTTTAGATTATGCCTTCTCGTAGAGGTAACGCTAGGAATGCGAATGCCATGAATGCAAACGCAGCTCCTCCAATCCCAGATCAAGAAGTCTCAAATGATGAGTTCAGGAATGCTATAAAGATGTTGGCTAAGAGTATGACCCACCAGAATGAATGAAAATAGTGGATCAGCAGCAGCAAGGGTACGTGACTTTGTTAGGATGAATCCTCTAGTTCATACCAGCTGAAAGACGTGGCTCATATCTGGTACACTCTGTGGAAGGAGAATAGGGTGCAAATGCAGATCCTATTACTTGGGAGTGCTTCAGTGAGACTTTTTCGGCAAGTTTTTCCCAATAGAGTTGAGAGAAGAAAAGGCCAAAGAATTCATGAACTTGAGGCAAGAGTCATGACATTCCAAGAGTATGGGCTGAAGTTTAACCAACTCTCCAGGCATGCTCCTCACATGGTTGCTGACTTCAGGGCTCAGATGAATAAGATCTTGTATAGAGTATCAGATTTGGTAAAGACAAAGTGCAGAAATGCTATGTTGCTGGGAGATAGATATGAACATCTCTAGGATTATGACTCGTGCTCACCAGGTTGAGGGCGATAAAATTAGGGAACAATCTAAGGAAAATAAGAAGGCTTGGACTGGGAACTATGACTATTCCCAGCAGAAATCGGGTGGTGAAAATCGCTCGCAGGGTCAGCAGAAGTTTTCAGATCCATCCCCTTCATAAGCTAGTGTTCCATCCTATAAGAATAGGTATAACCACTAGGGCAGAGCACCAAGCTTTAAGTCTCAGGGAAGTGTTTCAGGAACCAACACTTACCCCACTTGCCCTAAGAGTGGTAAGAACCATCCGGGCGTGTGTATTGAAGGAAAACAAGGATTTTTTGGATGTGGTCAGTCTGGTCACATGTTGAGGGACTGTCCTTCTAGATAGGGTCAAGGAGGTGGTAATGGTAGAGCTCAGTCTACAAATTCAGCAGCACCACCAAGTCACCCAACTTAGTAGGGTAAATTATCTGGTACAAATGTCGGTCAGTGCCAGAACAGACTTTATGCCTTTCAGGCTTGCAAGGATCAGGAAAGTTCTCGTAATATAGTCACTCGTACATTACGAGTCTTTGACCTTGATGTTTATGCATTGTTAGATCCAGGGGCTTCTCTTTCTTTTGTAACTTCTTCTATAGAAGTCCAATTCAGTGTCACTCAAAAATTCTGTCAGAACCCTTATCAGTCTCTACTCCAGTCGGTGAACCAGTTATAGCTAGACGGGTATACAGAAATTGCCTTGTCATAGGCCCTAAGAAATTCACCTCAGCAGATCCAGTAGAGTTAGAAATGGTAGACATTGATGTCATTATAGAATAGATTGGTAACACTCATGTTATGCCTCAGTCGATTGTAGAACTAGGATTGTTCATTTTCAGTTATCAGACGAACCAATCTTAGAATTGAAGGGTAGTAGTCTAGCGCCTATGGATCATTTTTTTACCTTAAGGCCAGAAAGATGTATCCTAAGCGGTTATCTCTATCCCTTAGTTCGGGCTAGGATTCTAGCATTGTAAACCCCACTCTGAGTCGAGTCTGTTCCAGTAGTCTGTGAATTTCCAGAAGTATTTCCAAAAGATCTCCGAGTTATTTCTCGATAGGGAAATTGAACTTTGGAATTGGACTCTTCCTTTAGATAACCCAGCCTACTTCTATTCCTCTTTGCATAATAAATCCGTCGGATCTTAAGGAATTGAAGGAGTAGTCGAAAAGACCTCATTAGATAAGGGTTTCATCAGACGTAGAATTTTAACATGGGCGTGCACCAGTATGTCGTAAAAAAAAGATGGTTTCTCGCAGAATGTTTATTAAACTATACACAGTTGAAAAGGTCATAATCAAAATAAGTATCATACCATGATTAATGAGTGGTTTGACCAACTTTCAGGGTGTAGTCATTTCTGAAAGATAAGAGTTACGATCGGGTTATCATAAGCTTAGATTCAGAGTTAGTGACATTACGAAAACAGCCTTCAGAACTTGGTATGGTCATTATGAATTTGTAGTTATGTCATTTGGACTAACCAATGCTCCTACAACATTCATTGATTTAATGAACAGAGTGTTCAAAAAATACTTAGACTTGTTCGTTATCATCTTCATCGATGATATCCTTATTTACTCTAGGAGTGAGGAAGAACATACAGGTAATTTGAGAGTTGTTCTGCAAACTCTCAAAGATTACCAGTTATTCGCTAAATTTACTAAATGTGAGTTTTTGTTGCAATCTGTTTCTTTCCTTGGTCACATTGTATCTAGAGAATGGATCCGCGTAGATTGACAAAAAAATAGAAGCAGTGAAACAATGGCCTAGACCTACCTCTACTACAGATATGAAAAGTTTATTAGGTCTAACAAGTTATTACAGAAGGTTTGTGGAAGTATTTTTATCCATAGCCTTACCGTTGACTAGGTTGACGGAGAAGATGGTCAAGTTCCAATGGTAAGATGATTGTGAGAAAAGCTTCGCAGAGTTGAAAACTAGATTGACTACTTCTCCTTTCTTGACTCTACTAGAGGGTTCAAATTGTTATGTGATTTATAGAGATGCATCCAGAGTTGTCCTTTGTTGTGCGTTGATGCAAAGAGATAATGTTATATATTATGCCTCTAGAAAGCTTAAGGTGCATGAGAAGAAACTATACAATCATGACCTCGAGATTGCAGCAAGTGGTTGTTTTTTCACTAAAGATATGGAAGGAACTACTTGTATGGAGGTTCATGTGATTGTGTTCAACAATCATAAGATCCTTCAGTATGTGTTTCACCTAGAAAGAGTTGAATCTTCGCCAGAGGAGATGGCTGAGGAGTTCCTTACGGATTGGTATGATATGAGGTGTGATTATCTCCTATAAAAGGGAATGTAGTGGCTGATACTTTAGTCGATTATGGATGGGGTAGTGTAGCCCACTGTGAGGAAGGAAAAAGGAAAGGAGCTAGGGAAGATGTTCACAAGCTTGATCGCTTGGGGAGTTGACTTATGGCAATATCAAAGCGCGTTGTAAAGTGGAGAATGGGGACGGAATGTCTTTGTAGTGGAGGTTTAAGGAAAAAGCAAGACATGATCATATTTCTTGAATGTAAAGCGGGAAGGGCACGCCCTTCTCCCTTATCTCATTTTTCCCTACCCTTCTCCTTTACACTCCCCCCCCCCCCTTACCCCACTTCGCCAGTATCTGACTATCTCGTTTTACGTCCCTTTTTTCCCCCCCCTTTGGCTTTCTCCCTTATCGTGTAAATCCCTGGTCTTTTTATCAATGCAATCAAAAGCAAGATCATTGATCCTATATTTCTTGAATTAAAGGTGCAGGTCAACATCAGAGAGTGGAGGTTCTCCCAAAGAGCGGGAAGATGGTGTACTTCGCTACCAGAGGTAGATTGTGGGTTCCTCATGTGAGAGAGTTGAGGCAGCATTATTCTTGCAGAAAAGTAATAAACTGCAGGTATTTCTATTATCCAAGGGCCACTAAGATGTTACCGCGATCTGCGGGGCAGTCTATTGGTGGGAAGCACGAAAGAGGAGTAATCCAAACTTGTGAGTAAGATGCCCCAATTGCCACCAAGTCAAGGTAGTAGAACATCAGAAACCAGGAGGTATGACTTCAAGGAGATCGATATTCCTACTGGAAGTGGGTGGGATGTGTCAATTATGGATATTTCATCACAGGTTACCTCGTATAGCAGACAACATGACTCAATTTGTGTTGGGGGTGTGATAGTTGATAGGATGACAATTCTTCTCCGCTGTTGAGGTTCAAGAAACATATTTGGAGCAGGACTAGAACAAGCCTACCTACTAAAAATTTGAGGTTGACAGGGGTTCCTTTGCCTATCATATCATATAGAGGTCCTCAGTTTACTCTAATTTTCTGGAAGTCATTTCAAAAGGTATTGGTAATCAAGGTTAACCGTAGTACATAATGTCATCACAAAGGAATGGGCAAGGGCAGCAAGAGCGTTACATTACGATCGTACGGAATGTGAGAGCATCCGTGTGATCGATTCAAAGGAAGTTGGGATGATCACCTTGCCTATTATTTCGTTTTCCTACAATAATAGCTTTACCATTCATGTATTCAGATGGCCCCTTATGAGGCTTTATATGGGCGTAGATGTAGATCTCCTGTTTGTTAGCTTAAGTAGGTGAAGCACCTTTTATAGGGCCCATATTTTGCCTTTATGATATGGCGAAAAAGTTAACAAATCCTTAGAGATAGACTGGAAGACAACCCAAGGTGTCAGAATTTTATGCAGAGTAAGAGAAGGGAACTAGAGTTTCAAGTTGATGATTGGGTTTTTCTGAAGTCTCACTTGAAAGGGGTGAGGGAATTAGAATGAAAGAGAAGCCAGTCCCTAGAATGTTAGGCCATGACCAAGATCTCAAAAGGATGGAAAGGTGGAATTAGGACTTAGAGTTGCAACAAAATTCACACAATGGCATTCGCTTATTTCCACATTCTCCTCTTGAAGAAGTTGCATGGGATGACCCAACCTTATTGTGACATAGAGAGTTGTGGCGGTGAAGGTGAAAATAGTCTTATATGAGGTTGTACAAGTTGAGATTCTACCTTAGGTTAGAAGGTTAGAAACAAAGAAGAAGCCGCTGTCAGTAAGGTTTTGTGGAGGAGTCAGTCCATAGAGGGATGCTACTTGGGAAGGCAAAAATCATGCATGAAAGCGAAATAATCCTTACCTTTTCTTCGATTCCACTCCATCTTGAGGAAAATCGTTCCTCTTCAGTTATAGTATTCTGCGTAAATTCAACTTTAGAATTCCATGTCACTCAGTTGTACCATGGTTTTTAGCGTAATTGCATGTACTCAGAATTATTCAGCAGAACTCAGTTCTCAAGGTTAGTAGTGGGTTGGTTGTTTGCATCTCTCTCCATTATTTCAGCTAGTTTTAGTACTCATTAGAGGACGAATGTTCCAAGGGGTTATATATATGTAACACACAAAAAGCAAAAACAACTAAAAAATAATTTTTTTAGAAAAATTCTGCAGGTGATACAAACAGTAGCATTCCACGGGACCGTAGCCTAAACCACGGTCCGTCCTACAAACCGTCGAATGGGATTGAAAACTCCCAAAAAACTTCAGGCCTAGAAAAAATGGTGAAGTCTTTGGACGAAGGACGGACTACGGTCGTAGGTCTTCAACAACCGTCTGTAGGTCTGGACGGTGATCAAGACTACCTTAACCACTCTCTGACAAGAGTATGGAGGATCAAACATGGTTCATAGGTGGACTACGGTCGTATTGGAAATTTGAAGCCTGTAAGGAGAAAAGAAATGCAGTGGGGTAACTTAAAATGATCCTAACTCTTAGCACAAAATTATTTAGGTCTCCCATGACCTACCCACAGATAGATAATTGAATTATCTTTCCATACCTACCTATCATGCTAAAATAAAGACTGCGAATAAAAATTTATGCAAATTTTAGTAAAGGCATGTCGAACAAGACCTCATGACGGAACCAACGATAGGGCATCAGGCACACGATGGACCGTCAGTCCTGGCCATTGTGAGGCCCGAAAACAACCTTCCCAGGGGTCTTTTTGATCTTTCTCACTCCGTTTAAATCCTAAGTTACGTTGTTTTAACCCTAAATCATCAGATTTTAGTCAGTTTAAGCCTAGAAATATAATTAAACATATCCAATTCAAATCCTTAAATCAAAACATAGAAAAATAGAAGTAAGAGAGGAGAAAAAACTTCAAGAACCCTAGTTCAAGAACGCCACGATCTCCAGCAGTTTCAGCCCCGAAACATAAGTATTTTTCCGTGGATTTCATAACCAGGTATGTGTATTTCACTTGTGGGTTGCTTTCACCCATTGGATCCTTAGATTCAATCAGTTATGGGTTCTCTTATCATGATTAAACCTAGGGTTTCTAGAACATTGATATAACTTCATGAATTTATTAAATATATGTTCCAAATCATATTATCATGTTATTACTCATATTATCACATGAATTTCAAAACCCTAGCTTTGTATTTCTTTAGTTGTTGAATTACACATGTCAGGTCATACATTTCAGATACTTCAGATATACATGCCTCAGTTATACGTAAATAATTACAGATTATTTGTTGCATTCTCTGTTTACATGTTCATTTTTGAGTTATCATGTACCTACAAATATTCAGATATAATAAGTTAATTTATAGAACTAATTGGGTGTAGCATAATACTGAGTTGGTATAGCGTTAATCGTACCCAATAGTCCCAAGACTACTAGCCTAGTACGTTGTAAGAGCAATCAGTTTAGTGATCACACCAGCATGCCTTTATACCTCTTTTCGTTCTAAGTATGATTTAGACTTTACAACAGTTTATTATCTTTAGTATTCTAATGATCATGCCAACAGGGTTAACATGGGATCACTTGTGGTCGTAGGTTTTGTGTCTGCGTCTTGGGGGTAGCTCGGGGCGTGACAACTTGTGCAATGTACATGTGAAGTCCCATAACCTCG
This sequence comes from Solanum habrochaites, assembly GCA_027704765.1. NCBI lineage: Eukaryota > Viridiplantae > Streptophyta > Magnoliopsida > Solanales > Solanaceae > Solanum > Solanum habrochaites. Next base: position 21,470,439 of record JAKWJA010002500.1, read on the forward strand.
CACATACTAAGTAAACCTACAGAAAAACTACAAGCCTTAACATGCCTTTCATACATGTACAGTACAAGCATAGACAACCTCCTTAATGTCAACCAAGACTTCATCATATAGTTAATAAGACCCATGCTATACAAATGAGGTAAGAACACATCATATAGACTTATACCATGCATACCATCACAACAAGTAGTCAACACTACAATGTAATGCATAAGGAACATAAAAATAATTATATACATTAAAACACCTTCCTATAATTCCCTTCAATAGCTACTTTTGCAATGCAACGGTGAAGTCCCATACCCCCACCTTCACTAAGGCGAACTTCCCTTAGGTTATCTAGTTAGGGTCCTGTCATTACCTCCATTGTCTATTTTACATTAGGGAACAACAAAATCCCTTAACAGCACTACGCCATGGGATTCTAAACAGGAAATTGTGTGTTTAGACTAAACAAAGGAAGGTTCTTTCCTTGCCAACAGTAGACACTAACAATCATGCTAGCATCATCAGTGATATCACATGCTAGATCCCATGTTGCAAGCATAGTTATGGAACTAAGAGATATGATATTGAACCCTCTACAGCCTATGGCATTGGAGTCCTTATCCATGAGAATCATAGGGTGAATGTCCCCTCGTATGGAATCAACACCTCCTATGAAAACTATAGGGTGATCTTCTCCATGGAGCCAACACCTCTCATTGTCAAGTTCAATCGGTGCAAGCGAAGTTCCCTTTATTGTAAAGGACTATTAAACTGTACTATAAAATTAGGCTTAGAGTTTAACCCATCATATGCTTAGCTGATAGGTTAAGATTACGAGTTCATCAAATAAGTCATGTGCGAAACCTTTCCATGGAATAGCTATTAAAGGCACCATCTATTTTAGGGTACTATGGGACAACACCTTCCTAGGCCCCTCTATTGGACTAGACTCATACATGTGGTGATACAGATAAGTGAGAAAACCTTCACAACCACATTAAGACCACACATGTTCATCACATTAAACATATCATGCATTCACTTCATGTACATAGAAAACCAAACCTAGAAACTATTCTAATCAAGGTACACATGTTTTACAAGCATAAACAATGTCTAATACCCCTGCACCTACAAGTAAAGATCAAGACATCATATTTATGGGATACATTCGTCCTTCATGAAAACTATACATTAGATGCTAGTAGTGGACACAAGTTCATTGAGAATACCTTTAATTAGACATCACGAACTATACTACTTGATAAGCATGATGAGGATGAGTCGTTTACCGTGGTGAAGAGTGGAACCTACGTCTCGAAAAAAATATTAAGAAGACACCCTCTTAATACCAAAACAACTCCAAGCCTATGACAGAAATCAGCATTTCATAATAGAGAGCTGGAGCCCACAAGGTCTCGATACTGTGAGCTACACCCTCGCATTCCCTGCCCCTACTTACATCAAATCATAGTATTTTCCATGCATCATCGAGTTACATATATAGCTTCATCTTTCAGGATAGGGTGTGATATTCCCATCATTTCCTAATTTTAATCTATGATGCGTAGTAGATGTCCTTTCACTACCTCGGTATTATTCCCCCCCTACTTTACATTAAGCAGAAGTATCCCATACACGTGACGTGGTGGGGAACCACTTTCAATTAACTTTCCGGCCTAACAACCAATTCCTAGACCCATACAAAATTATACTTTGGGTAAACTAGCATGAGACTGATACCAGGGTGTAATCACCCAAAACACACAATTGCAAGACTCTATCACGATTATCTTCGTCAATACACCGTGATCATATCAATATTTAGATTTTTTTATACAAGTGACATGTCGTACTATCTTGAGACTAATCTGAGATATGCACACTATACATTGAATGTGGAGTCTGATGCACATCCCTATAAGTGTCATTCATTTTCTGTGAGCAATTCTCGCTTCAACCCACCACGCTTGTTCATCGATCATCTAATCCAACCCCACTAACTATCCAGTTTTTACTTTTTCTATTCTAATATTACAACATCTAGAGACAGAAGACTCAATATGTACATTAGACATAGACGAAATACATGCCATAAGCTACCACAAGATCATAAACAATAAATACACTACTTCACCAATTCATTAGCAAGTAGGTAGGCTTAGATGACTTCACTAATATCCCATCCTTAATCCGCAATAATAAAAAATTCATGATCCATAAAAATACAATTACGTTAGGATCTAAGAGAGATCATAACCTAAACGAATCCAACTACAAAATGCCGACAGAATCGAGATCCAGTAAGAATGCAACATCAGGGAACATGGAAATAGATGAACCTAGGAATAATATTATTCAACAACTATCAAACCTTGATACAACATGGATAACTCATAAAAAAATTACTGTCAATCTACAACGTACCTAGGACACGAAGAAAGTAAGAAAACAAATTGCAAACAGATAAAATTCAAATCAATTAACATATACTCAGAAGAAAAGAAGGCAGACGGCACGGAGACGAAAAGGAAGAGAGGACCGCACACGGGACAAGAAGCTATAGAAGGAATCAAAGGAGTATAACGAGTAGGGTGCAAAAAAAAAAAAAACGGAATACGTACAAAAGTTAAGATATGGACACGGAGGCGAGATCGACAGAAAAAACTACACAGAGACACAGGCGGTAGCACGGGAGGGTGACAAGAAAAAATCCAGTATTGTGGACGAAGATGGAACCCAGCAGACAGAGCAAAAAGAGCGGAAAGGTTAAGGAAAACAGAAGGACAACACCAGACACTTAAGACAAAAAACAAAAAAAACAAAAAGAACGAACAGCAACAAAAGCAACCCCTAAAGCACCCAATAAGGGCCAAAATGCCACCTCTCCAAACTATAGTGAGAAAAAGAGTACATGCAATTGGATAGATGAAACTGGTCACCACTAGAGTGAAGAGACATCAATACTGAACTAAAATTCAAACTCTCGTATTGATTAAAGAAATTTTTGATGAAAACGTTTGAGAAAGAACCCCATGGCTAACATTTGAATAGAAATTTAAAAATTAATTATATTCACGAAAAATTTGCAAGGATCTCTCTAAAGGAAAGGATTAGAGATGAATGATCACCAACCGTTGACATGTGAAAGAAGCCCATAAGAAATTGAAGAAGAAAGAAATCATGAAAATCGAACCTATAGCTGGAATGTGAGTTTTCCCTCAATGGAGGTTGAGACAATGGGAGAAGAGTGATTTGGATTTTAGATTTGTGCTTTATGGGTAGTTGGTTTGGGTTTTTACTCGGTGAAAAAGGAGTATTAAATAAGTGGTGAAAGGCAATAAGTTAGTATAGAACCAGCCCACCCTATGTACCAAAAACAATCCATGCTATAGGTAATTTTAGACCATGTAAAAATGACTTTAAAACCGATCAGATTAAAGCGGAAAGGCATCTTGAGAAGTGCGGAATAACACTAGAAGCTGCAAAGACCGGGTCATGGTAGGAAGCCCCCAAAGGCCGACGTAAAAACAAAGGGAAAGGCGCCGTGGAGGGAGTGTGGCCAAATGAACACAGTCGGGATGAAACAAAAAAATAGAAATTTGAGGTTAGTTAGCCTCATTCTATGCGCGCGTCGCAGGTCAAGGTCCCATTCTTGTGCGAAGCTCCTTGGCAGCCTATTGTCAAAACGTTTCGGGTCCTCCTCGCAGGGTTACTTAAGGGGGAAGGGCCTGATGGATGCAAGAAACTATGGATGTGTTTAACCTTAACAGGGTTATTAATTTGATAGGGTCAACCATAATGTTGTTGGACTTTCCCAACAACCAAACCTACCTCATTCTATAAAAACCACACCATAACAACAGCACAAATCACACGCAATAAACCCACATCTGCACTACCAACACCCACCCACACCTACAGGCTCCTGCACCGTCATCCCGGGATATTTAACCATCCCCCAGCCTCTCTACAACCTCGCCTACACCCGCCCCCTCCTTAACCCCCCCCCCCCCCAACTTCCCTCTTCCCTAACTCCCAAACATGCGGTGTCCCAACCCCACCTCCAACCCAATCCCTATTGGCTTCCATACAAGGACAAACAGCACCGTCTAAAGGGCCTAATTTGAACACTTTGACGTTATTTGAACGTTTGAGCTCAAAACATCATGAAACTTAACACCCTGCCTATAAAAACTCATCATAAAATCATTGAAGGACTCCATGAACCCATGAATCACCACATAAGTACATAAAAACACTTTAAGGCCCTTTGGTGACTACTCGTGAACATTTTGGTCATTCCTTTGCGTTTGACTTCCAAATCAACATCAAATCATGGATATATATATAAAAAAACATTAATGAACATGTTGTAAAACATTTTTAGAGATATTTGAGGTCTAATCACCTTAATTCATTTTTGGGCTGGTTCTCTCCTTGTCAGGCAACTCTGGCGGTCGACATTAAAGGGTTGTGATTTTTTTGAAAGTGTGTATGAATTTTCGAAACGGTTGTGCCTTTTTGAGAGTCGGTTGACTTTTTCCAACGGGTTGTAATTTCAATGTTTTTAACTTTTTTTAAGGGTTGTGCCTTTTCCTAGAATAGTGACTTTTGCAAGGTAGTAACTTTTCGGTAAGGAAAAATTAGCACCCTTCATAATACTATTTGTTATCTATAAAATAGTGGGTTTCTTATTCATTTGTTAAACTATGATTTTCGAAAAAAGGATTTCTACTCTTAGCCTTTTTAAAAACTCTAAGGGTGATCTTCAACAATTTATTTGAGTTTAAAAATCCAAAATTGAGGTACCACGTAAGAAAAGAGTTTAAGAAAATAAATTGTAATTCCTCCGTCCATATTTATAGTTTGGTAGTGTGGCGCTTTTCGAAACGTCAATCTAATTTTTAAATTCAATAAAATCACAAAATAGATATTTTATTAAAAAATAATTAGATATTCTAAAACTATATGAAAAGTAATATAAATTGCAATTTTCTTACCATTAATATGATGAGAAATATAAACTTAAAACGGTATGTCAATGTTTTTATGTTTGGTTCTGAACTATAAAAGCTGAAAAAAAATATCAGACGGAGTGGACAAGTAGCAAATAATTCTTAATTTCACACACCTCTTTTATTTTTTGATTTCCATGGACGGTAATAGTGACAAAACTTTTTGTGGGAAAAGGACAATAATTTTAAACAACATACACAAATATGAAAAAATGTCACACGATTTACATAAGATATTTCTCGGTATTTTTTTATTGTTAAATTCTTAACCTCAAATGAAAGTAGTTTCTTTGCTATTTGCTAAAAACGGGCATCAATGTGTCCATTTTGAAATCATTAATTTTGATGTTAAATCCCTAATTCAAAATAGATTTTTACTTCTACTTATATTATTTATATATAGAATGATTCTAATTATTTTTAATATATATCTAGGAAAAAAATGAATGAAAGAAGTAGAGTTGGGGGAAAAAAAAATTAAATCCAATGCAAAAAAAAGATTGAGTGACTAACATGAAACATATTTTCATCTTCCTTTTTCATGGGCTATGTATTTCTCCATATATTTTTACTATTATTTTAGTTCATTTGAACTTGCTCCGACCCCCGCCAACAAACTCCGACGAAAGTACCGAACCGCCGCCGAAAACACGCAAACCCAAAACAAAAGCTTCCGGGATAAAAAAAAGAAAACAAGAACGGCCAACCAACCCCGAATCCCACGCTAAAAATACCCAAGCAGAATCCAACAAGATCAAAAGTACAACCAACACGAAAAAGAAACACAGGAACAAACGCAGATACAAAGTATTATGGAAGCTAAAGACCTCTTCCCACTCACCAACGAGACAACACCGAAACCTTCATAAGAACTCCAAGTCCACAAACAAAGCCAACACAAAACCCAACCATCCCCTTGAAAAGAGGACCCCCGAACCAATCCCGGGGAATAAAACATGGGAGGAGGAGGAAAAAACAGACACCACCCCCCGCCCTCCGCAAAACCAAGCAGCTATGCCACCCGCCACACCCACCGTTCGAACACCCCCATCTTAACTCAGTCCGAGACATATCAGCATAAGTAAACAATGAGGGTTGATTACCCGCGCTGACAGCAAGGTCGAAAGACCTGAAGGCGAAAAGGAAACAACAAAACTTACGTATCTAGTCCCAACTGGACCTTGTCCATTCGGGGGTTAGGCAGGAAACACGCGAAAAAAGCAAAAATAGGAATACGAATGCCGTGGACAGCGTCTGACAACACAGAGAGAACCAAAAACCATGAGTCCCACAAAGCCACATTTTAAATCGCGAAACATCTCCCCACGGTCCGCTATGGATAAGAAAAAAAACCGACCCCCCGCCAGGTTAGTCCCCCGACTGACGCCTCCTGCCCCCGCCGAAGGACCGTGCTCTTTTACCCCCGAGCAAAAAGAGGAAACCAACTGAAACTTACAACCAATCCCCTTCCTAAGGCACCCTAAACCACTAAAACGAAAAAGGCAGGGGTAATACATAAAAACAAAGTAAATCGGCAAGCACTTATCATTGCAATCCCCCACCCCTTTTCGTACCTACTATTTGATTACCACTAACCTAAGTCTTAACCAACTTTCATTATAACAATACACATACCTTTTTGGTTGAGAAGAATACCTTCGTTTGATAGCTAACTCAAATAATAATTGTTAAAAGATTGATTATTCAAACTATAAATATTGAATAGGCTAAGCACACCCCCCCTATCGGGAGGAAGAACAACAAGCAGAAACCAAATACAACACACCCCCCCCACCTCCCAACCCACCCACCTCCCCTCCCAATCCATCCTCACCATCAAACTGCAAACCAATCAAACACCCCACACTTGCACCCCATCCACAGCCCTCCACTAAGGCATATCCCAACTTATATACAAGTACCAAATAAAATCCATGGGACCTAAGAGCCCCCGACCCCCCCGGACCCCCTCCCTACACTTGAAGAGCACCAGACGAACCCTTCTCCCCTACACCTTACAATCGCCGCCGTTCAACAGCGACACAATTGTACCTAAAAGTGTGCGTTCCATATCCTTCCCCAGTGTATGGAATAAGCCCCCACTTTCAAAGAGGAAAGTCTATGGTGAAATTTTTTATATTGAATTATTATTTTAAAATTTTGTTGGTTAGATTTATGTACAAGTTGAGTAGTAAATAATATATAAAAATGTCACTTTTCACTATATTTAATATGTTTAAAGGTGATTTTGAAATGTTTCAAGAATATCTCATAATTTTGACTCTCAAAAATATAGGTAACTCTATGAGGAATCTTTAATAATAAATTTTAAAGTATTATAATTTTTATTTAAATTAACTTATTTACTAAAAAGAGCTAAGGATAGTAATATTAATTCTATCTTAATCTTCGTACACTATAATAAGATACACACGGCACCATATGCACGTTTCCTTAAACTAGTTATTTAAGAAATAGACAAACCAAAAAGTGGATAGTAATTCCGATAATAAACACTATATTTTTTTAAATGGTAATAAAAAAAAACCTGGCAACAATAATAAATTGTAGCGGATAAATAGTTCGCGTATAGTAAGGGTTGATGTGAAAAAGGATTTAATTTGATGATACTCCTTATTAAAATTAGAACGGATCGAAACAATAAACGAGACGAAACGAAAGTCAAAATTGGGTGTCCATATTTTGTTCATCTTGTACAAGAGACGATGTAAGGTATTTTGGTCAAAGAAGTTGGGACGTAATCAGCAAATGGTTAGCGAACAAAAAATAAGACTCGGAGGCAAGAAAAGAGATGGGCAGTGGATTGAATATGAGGTTAGAGAATGTTGCAAAACAAGGTATGTGAGATCTAAGAAGTTGCCCACTCGTGCATGTGATGGTTACGTGATATATGCACGAGGAGAGTATGTTAGGTTGAAGGTGGAGGAATACCCTTGACCTTTGTTGGTGAGGTTGATCTCCAAATATGTCTCTAGTCAATGCAGATAAATTGTTTTAATACAAATAAAGACCCCAAACAAACAACGCCTAAAAATATAGAGGGTGTATTCCTAGAAGACTCTAATAATCAAAAGTTAACTAATAATAACCTTTCCGAACCAAATATAACTAAACAACTACAACTTACTATACACTATACATCACAAGATGCGCCAATACACCACCGCAAGTTGAAGCTTTAAAAATCAAACAAACCTTATATTTGGGTAAGATGTTTGAAAGGGCATATGAGAACAACTCGTTTGTAATGTTTTTGACAGCTGATCACACATGAGAAAGATGTTGAACGCGCACGCGCACCTTGGTTCCTCTGCACTTGATCTTAACACAAATGAAAAATCAACTTCTAGTGCACTCATCCTTCTATCCAAGGACTTGATTTTGTTGAATGAAGTGGCCACAACATTATTACAATAGAGGAGTTGTCGGCCAAGGCAAACTGGACATGTTTCTGGAAAATTGTTTTTGACCTAATTAACTTCAATTAGATATAAAGCAAAACGAACGGGTCTGCCTAGTAGAAAAACTAGCTACAATTGTGTTGCTTTTTGCATGGAAACAAACTAACGGGATTTTGAAAAAAAAATAATAGTAATCATACTCAAAATATTAGAGGTGCATGCAATCATTAAGTACATTAGCGGAATGTCTTCATCAGATACATAAAAACCTAGGAGATCGTTGTTATTCATATCTAGTACCTGTTATTTCTTGCCTATGTGGGACCCATAGCGCACTTGTGAAAAAGATCTATGTTTTTGTTTAGGAGAAGTCAAACATTGAGAAAACTTACTAAAAACAAATATTATGTTTGTCTGGTAAAATTAACAAATATTGAAGCTTACGCAACAAATTGAGGTAAAATGGGGGCATGCACAAAAGGTTTTGTGTTTTGTACAATACCTTAACGGAAAACATACCAAGTAGAGAACTCGGGTGGTGTGAACAGAGGTTAAATTCCTTATATTATGGGCAGCGAGAAGATCAGAGCCAAAGTGGCGGATGACAGTCAAGCCTCCTAAATCAATGCATCCCATCCACACCCACAATAACACAATTTTCGCAGACAGGCTAGAGTACATGATGAAGCTTTAGTGCGAAGGACCACTACACCTAAGAAGTAGTTCAGTTCTCCCAGATCTCTTAGAGTGAATCGGGACAAACGAAACCGAATAGCCTGTTGAATAACATTAGAATTGGAAACATTAATAATAATTTCATCAACGTATATAATAATGTAAACCACTCTCCTAATGTAATGACTAATAACAAGCGTGCGGAGCTTGCTTCAAACCGTAAATTGCTTTCTTTAGTTTGCACATATAAGGAGGAATATCTTTATAAACATACCTAGAAGGTTGGAATATATATGCATCTTCATCAAGGTGACCTTGAAGAAATGCATGTTCATGTCCAATTATGGCAAGGGCCAATTATATTGAACTTGCAAGGATGAAATCAAATCCAATGTAGTAACAATGTTGATAATTTGACTGACTGAAAGCTAGTGTGATAATCTAACGTGGACGTAGAAATAAACCATTTGAAACAAACCATCTTTCTACCTATCGTGCACTTTATATTTAGTTGGTTTTGGTTTGATACAATAAAAGACATTTCTAGTCAATCTCATTTTCTGAAGTGGACAATTGGTACAAGACCCAGGTCATATTGTGTTCATAATGCTCAAACAGAAGTTTCATACCTTCTTCCAGTGTTGTACTTTATATTGCCATAGTTATTATAGTTGTCGGAAGCAAATTCAAATAGAGGTAATGACAAAAATAATCAAGATCCTTTATTTCGGGTGTGATGATATTGAGAATGAGTGACAGGGCAATAAAGGTCGTGGTTGTGAGATGAGATGGTTGTAGTACTCATGTGTGAATTGGAAGATGGGCTATAGAACCTTGTTTGGGACTTATCTACTTAAGGTACAATAGGTGTTGAAAACCTAACTTTTATTTTAACCTTCCCAAAACCAAAACTAGATTTGCTACACTGATCAACAAAAATTACATAGTATAATTGGCATCACTAAAACGGAAACTTTGTGAGGGTTCCTACAGTCACTAAAAGTAATTTCTAAAGTCTTTGTTCTTGTAAAGTTATTCGGAAAAGGTAGTCTATTAGTTTTTATTGAAGCTAAGGAATTGCCAATAAAAATCTTCTCTAAGTGAGAGAACATGAATTGAAAGCATATGCAAGATTATTCTAAAGCACTCCTTTATTTGGATGGCCTAAATCGCTCTATGTAACCGTAAGTCGAAGAGGTAATATAGAGACCACAGTTAACTAAGATTGTGTAACACGTTTGGTATGACCTAAAATAATGTAAAAAAACATGTAGGATTCTAAAAGTCAAGAATGTCAAGAGAACGTTCAGTGACGTCGGTGAATTGTGAAACAGAGGGGGGTGTGAAAGGAGGTTATTTGTCTGGCAGGTTTGATGTGTTTTAAGGCGTTGAAATTATAATGAATATTTGGGGGTTAGAGAAGAGTACGCAAGCGTAAATAGTCAAACATGATATTAGCGTGTGTTTAGTGTCTAAAATGTCTGGTGCACGTGTCACGACCACAAAATAAGGATCGCGGGAGCTGGCAGCCGAGGAGACACAAACTGTGGTATCCTCTCTATGTGAGCGAACCCAACACAATCTAAAACCGAAACATTTGTCATGTAACAACAACAGAAAAGTAAGTGCGGAAGACGCTTAAATGTCATTAAAGTAAAGACCCAAGACGTATACAATCAACTTCTAAAATTTCAACGATCTCTTTATTATCCCCAAATCTGGAAGTCATCACAACACAGCGACAAGAAACATCTACATGAAGCAAATGGTACTAAACTAGGAGAGTAGTCTAAGAGAAAATAACTAAAATAAAACAAGTGGACAACCGTAAGGAGTACACAAGTCGCCAGCGGGGAACTTAAGGCATCAAGACGATGAGGAAGGAAGATCCAGTCAAAGCGAGAAGCGTTAGCTCAACCTGACTCCGGTGTTTGAATGAAGATCTGGCTAGAGTTGCGTGGGTGAAGATGACAGGAATTTGCTGCACTCCACATAACAAGAAGAGAAAACATTAAAAGTAGGGGGTCAGTACAAACACAAGTTAGCAACAGACGTTCGCGCGACAGGGATTATTCGGATAGCTATCGCACCATAGGGCAGACTGGACCTCTGCGACGAGAAAGGCTAGAGTGACCTTCGCCTCGATGACGCAGGATAGGAAACCAAGGCGACAAAGGGCAGTTACCTGAATCTGTGTAGTAAAGCAATGGGGATCTTTTCGTGCATACGCCTCCGTCTCCCCAGTGGCTTTCAACCGGTCGATTCTTCCATGCACCTTGAGGGATGTCAATCTCCTTGACCTCAACTTGCGAATTCTCTATCTAAATGCAATAGGCTCTCCTCATAAGACAAATTCTCATCAAGCAAAACTTTGATACCAACGGATAATGTAGTTTCCATCCCCATGGTACCTTTTTTTTTAACATAGACACAAGACAATACTGGGTGCACTCCCGGAGAGTGCGGAGGCCAAAGCTAATTCATAAGCCACCTCCCTACTCGCTTAGAACTTAAAAATGGACAAATACCTCGGACTAAGCTTACCTCTTTTACCAAACTCATCACCCCTTTCATGGCAGAAACTGTTAGCAAGATGGCTCTCCTTCCAGGAACTACAATATCCTAACCCCTTCGATCTGCTACTCCTTTTGGCCTACTTTGAGCCGTAGAAGATTTTCTTGAAATGGATTTCCACCTTTTTAACGAGTCCCTTCAAAGGTCAGTACCCCAATGGTTAACCTCGAAAGAATCAAACCAACCAATGGGAGACCTACATCTCCTACATACAATGCTTTAAATGGTGCCATGTCAATAACTTAGATGATAAGCTATATTCGTATGAAAACTCTGCAAGGGTAAGAAACTACCCACAATGGCAACCAACTCTATTATCACGCATGGCACGAAGCTATCCTCCACAACTTGAATCGTTTTTCGCTCAGACTGACCGTCGGCGGTCTGGGGGTGAAATGCAGTACTAAGGTCCAACCTAGTATCTAATTCAGCATGCAATGTTCTCCAAAACATAAGAAGTAAACTCGTACCTCTATCCTGATACTAGCCCCCCCATCGTTAGTCGTTGCTCTAGTTCTAACCATCTGCGAAATCGAGTGAAGATTGTAGATACCTTGTAATCACCTAGATACCAATTTGGATTTCAAGTAATAGCATGAAAGAAATTAAAGAAGATGGATTTTCCTAAGTCTTATAGCCTTCTCAAGGAAACCAAAGAGAAAAGGCGTTCGTACTACCCGTTCGTTAAGAATCTAAGACCTGTTCTGGTGTGATGAGACACAAAACTAATGCTCAGATACCAAGTTTGTCACGACCCAAATCGCAATCGGGACTGGCACCCACACTTATCCTTCTATGTTAGCGAAAACCTAACAGATATAACCTTAACATTTCAATGTAACAACAACAGAAAGTAATGCGAAAGGGGGACTCTTAAATTCATTAAATAAAACCGAATTCAATAACTTCTAAAAGTCAACCCATCTATTATTATCCCCAAATCGTAAGTCATTCATCACAAGACAATCTAGATCAAATTATAAACTAGGAGTATTCTAAGAAAAAAAATAAACAAAAGCTAGTCCATGCCCGGAACTTAAAGGCATCAAGACATGAGGAAGAAGACCTCCAGTCCAAGATAGAAGCGTTAGCTCACCTTGAAATCCGGTGTAATTGAAGGACTGGCTAGAGTGGTTGAGTGAAGATGACGGGGTACATTTGCATGCACTCACAATAACAAAGAGGAAAAACATCAAAGTAGGGGTCAGTACCAACAAGTATGAGTACGGTCTCATCGGCCAACTAAAAAGAGAAAACACAAGGGCGAAAGGGCGTACCTGAATTGTAAACAGACCCATTTTTGGGGTATCTTTCTTGCATATCGCCTCCTTCTCCAAGTGGCTTCTTTCAACCGGTCGAGTTCTCCATAACACCTTGATGGATGCAAATCATCCCTGACCTTCAACTTGCGAACTTATTATCTAAAATAGCAACGGCTCCTCCTGCATAAGACAAATTCTCATCAAGCAAAACTGAATCCCAACGGATAATGTAGTTTCCATCCCCATGCGTACATTTTTAACTAGACACATGAAATACCGTTGCACTCGGAGAGTGATGGAGCAAAGCTAATTCATAAGCCACCTCCCCTACTCGCTTCAGAACTTCACATGGACCAATATACCTCGGACTAAGCTCTACCTTTTACCAAAACCGCATCACCCCTTTCAGTGGGCGAAATTTAGAAGGAATTTGCTCTCCTTTCCATGAACTCCAAATCCTAACCATCGATCTGCCTATCCTTTTGCCTCTTTGAGCCGCTACAAAGCTTTTTGAATCGGATTTCACCTTTTCTAACGAGTCCTCAAAAGGTCCAGTACCCCTCCCCAGGGTCTAACCTCGAAAAGGGAATCAAACCAACCAATGGTAGACCTACATCTCCGCCATACAATGCTTTAAATGGCGCCATGTCAATACTTGCGTGATAGCTTATTGTATGAACAACTCTGCTAAGGTGTAAGAAACTATCACAAGGCCACAAAATTATAATCCGCATGCACGAAGCATATCCTCCAACACTTGAATCGTTCGCTCAGCACTGACAGTCGGTCTGGGGGTGAAATGTAGTACTAAGGTCACAACCTAGTATCTAATAAGCATGCAAGTTCTCCAAAAAATCGAAGTAAAAACTGCGTACTCTATCTGTACAGCCCCAGAGTAGCTCGTTGACTCTAGTTCTAACCATCCTGCTAAATAGAGTGAAGATGGTCCAATACCAATTGTTCACCTAGATACCAATTGGATTCAAGTAATAGGCACGAAAGAAATAAGAAAACGAATGGAATTGTCTAAGTCTTATAGCCTCTCAAGGAAGAGTAAAGCGTCTTTCCTACCGTTCGTACGACTCTACGAGAACCGTCTTGTGGATGAGACCAAAGAACATATGCCTGATACCAAAGTTTGTCCACGACCCAAATCGGGAATCGTGACTGGCACCCACACTTATCCTTCTATGTTAGCCGAACCAACCAATATAAACCTTAACATTTCAAGTAACAACAACAGAAAGTAATGCGAAAACCTTAATTCATTAAATAAAACCGATTTCAATAACTTTCTAAAATTCAACCATCTATTATTGACCCAAAATTGTAAAGTCATCATTCACAAGAAACATCTATGATCAAATACTAAAAAACTAGGAGTATTCTAAGAACTAAAAATAAAGAAAAGCTAGTCCATGCCGGAACTTAAAGGCATCAAGACCATGAGCGAAGAAGATCCAGTCCAAGATAGAAGGTTAGCATCACCTGTAAGAAAATCCGGTTGTAATGCAGACTGGATAGAGTTGCGGTTGAGTTTTTGAAGAGGACGGTACCATTGCTGCACTCCACAATAACAAAGGAGAACAACATAAAAGTAGGGGAAGTAAAACACAAAGTACTGAGTAGGTATTCATCGGCCAACTAAAAATAGGAAAACAAGGGCGAAAAGGGAGTACCTGAATCTGTAAAAAGATGGGATCTTTCTTGCAATATCTGACTCCTTCTCCCAAGGGGCTTCTTCAAACACGCGTCGATTTCTTCCATTGCACCTTGATGGACTGCAATCTCCCTTATTGACCTCAACTGCGAACTTTATATCTAAAATAGCAACAGGCTCTCCTCTAAGCAAATTCTCATCAAGCAAAACTAATCCAAAGGATAAATGTAGTTTCCATGCCCAATGCTACCTTTTTAACAAGACACATTGAAAAGACCGGTTGCAACTCCGGAGAGGAGAGTTGCTGGAGGAAAAGCTAATTCATAAGCCCACCTCCCCTACTCCGCTTCAGACTTCACATGGACCAATATACCTCGGAATAAGCTTACCACTCTTTTACCAAACCGCATTCACCCCTTTCATGAACTTTCAGCAAGATTCTATCATTCCATGAAATCCAATCCACTAAACCTTCGATATGCATACTTCCTTTGCCTAAGTTGAGCCGCTAAAATCTTTTCTTGATGATTTCACCTTTTCTAACGATTCCATCAAAGGTCGTTACCCCACGGTCTAACCTCGAAAGCATAAACAACCAAGTGGGAGACCCTACATCTCCTACATACAATGCCTTCAAGATGGGGCCATGTCAAATACTTGATGTGATAGCTATTAGTGTATGTGAAAAACTCTGCTAAGGGTAAGAAACTATCCCAATGGCCACCAAATTCTATCACGAATGCACGAAGCATATCCTCCAACACTTGAATCGTCGTCAGACTGACCCGTCGGTATGGGGGTGGATGAAGAAATGCAGTACTAAGGTCCAACCTACTACCTAATGCAGCATGCAAGTTATCCAAAAGTAGAAAGTAAACTGCGTACCTCTATCGATATGATGGACAGTGGAACCCCATGCAATCGGAACAATTCTGAGATGTAAGTTTGGCTAACTTCTATGCCATTATAAGGTCACCTTGCCGGAAGTAAAATGAGCGACTTAGTTAACCTATCAACAATCACCAATAGAGTCATACTGACCTATGTCTTTGGAAGAACCAACCACGAAATCCATGCAATTTTCTCTCAATTTCCATTCCGGGAAATAGGGCATTCTCTGACCGGGGTTTCTCCGGGCTTTTGGGGTTCATACTTTACTTGTTACAGTTGGAAATTGGCAATAAAACCACAAATATCACCCTTCATTTCTACCCACCAAAAAGTGTTGCTTTAGGTAACGGTACATCTTGGTTGCACCCGGATGTATCGAATACCGTGACTTGAGGCCGCTGTCAGAATAGTGTTGATCAAATCATCGACGCGGGGTACCAATAACCTTCCCTGAATCCTCAAAACACCGTCCTCATCGATTGCGGTCTTAGGCCTCTCATTGCAAAACCGTTATCTCGGACCGGATCATTTTTCATCATTCAACTGCTTTCCCTTAATCTTGTCAAGGAAGAGAAAGATCTTGCCTCCACACAAGCTAAAAAATTCCTCCATTCTCATTTACTTCTAACTCCTAAGTCATTTAGCCAGATCTGACCTACCTAGCAAAGGGCGTCTTCGAAGCTTGCAAGGGAGCTAGAATTTCATGCTTCCCGCCTCTTTTCGACTTAAAGATCGCATACAACATTCGCCTTCCCCCGGATGTGATACAAAATAGTGAGTCGTAGTCCTTTTCAGTAGTTCCATCCTTCCTCTGTCTCAAAGTCAAAGCTATCTGACGTGAAGACTACTGTAGAATAGATGACGTACTAGACCTCAACACTTAACCCCATAAAATAGTGTCTCCATGGCATTTAATACAAAACAATACGCGGCCAATCCAAATCATGAGTTGGTAGTTCGTCAGGCACGGTTTAATTGTCTTGAAGCATTAAGCAATCACATTCTTCTCTTGCTATTAGCACCGCACACCCACAAACCCGAATAGGGATGCATCTACAATAGACATTTGAAATCTTACCGTACACTGGCAAGGTTGAGAATTGGTGCGTGTCAAACAGAGTCTGAGCTTGAAAAGCTTTCCTCACACTCATCCGACCATACAAGGAAACATTCTTTCTAGTCAAGTTCGTCAGTTGGGGGAAGCAATAGAAGAGAATCCCTGACAAATCGACGGTACTAACTGTTCTAAACAAACAAAGCTTCTTATTCATGACACATTAGTAGGTCTTACCAATTCTTCACTACTCGATCTTAGAAGGATCAACCCAGCACTCCATCCTTGGAAACCACGTGCCCCAAGAAGGCCCAATGGATCTAGCCAAAACTCACACTAGAGAACTTGGATAAGCTTTTTTCCTGAAACATTTCCAAACACAATTCTCAAATGCTTCCTCATGTTCTTCGTACTCTTGGAGTATATCAGTATATCTCAATAAATTTACGATCACAAAGAGATCCAAATTGGCCTAAAAATCCCAGTCATCAAACTCATGAACGCAGAAGGGGAATTCGTAAGGACCAAAAGACATTCACTACAAGTTGGTAATGCCCAGCCTGGTTCTAAAAGCGTCTTTGGCACATCCGTTGCCCGTATTTCAATTGATTGATAACCGGATCTCAAGTCATCTAGAGAAGAACAAGCACCTTGTAACTGATCGAACAAGTCTCAATGCGAGGAAGAGGATACTGGGTCTTATGGTCACATTGTTCAACTGCCGGTAGTCTATGCACATACGAAAACTTCCCATCCTTCCTTTCTTCACAAACAAAAAAGGCGACCCCAAGGGGAATGCCACCTTGTCTAATGAAGCCTTTGCTCAACAACTATTGAAGTGGGGCTTAACTCTCTTAACTCCACGGGAGCCATTCTATAAGGGGGTATAGAAAGGCGCGAGTACCCGTTCAAGGATCAAGACAGAGTCAAATATCCCATCTTGGGGGCATACCAGGAAGATCTGCAGGGAAACATTCAAGAAAACTCACGGACACCGAACCGATCAATCGAGGTTACTCGGGTAGTGTCAATCCTTGAGATGTGCCAAGGGAAGCTCTAAACACCCTTACTAACATTTGCTTAGGCAACGAAGAAAGGAGAGTATACGCATGTGATTGGAAGTGTAGTCACCCTCCCACACTACTGGATCTGCGCAGGCTGGCTAACGTCACCGTTTAGCCCACACAATCCAAGTCGCAAATTGCGCGGAGAAGCCAATTCATACCAGAAATTACATCAAAATCAACCATTTTAAGATAACAAATCTACATAAGTGTGGCTCCCCACAAAGTTAACCAAAGTAGACCTATATCCTTTTCAACTACCACAGGACTCACCACCGGAGTAGAGACCGAATAGGCATTCAAGTAATTCACAATGTAGACTAGACCATTCGCAAAAGAAGGAAGATACATAAAGAAAAATGTGGATCAAGGATCAAACAATATCGAAAGCCATTGCAATCAGAACCAGAAGATTACCTGTGATGACAGCATCAGATGTCTCCGCCTCCGAGTCTCCCAGGGAAGCATAACCAATGGGCCCTTTCGTTTGTTGTCCATTTGCACCTACCATGTTGTGATGGTAGTGGCTCCAGTTGCCCATCACCCGGCCGTTTTGGTGACCACTATTACCAGACCACCACGTCCCCCCAGAATAGGCCTATACCATGACCAACCTTACCTCTAGCTATTGGGGGTCTATAACTCTTTTTTGGACAATAACCTCTTGAACTGCCCAGTAATTCCACACCCATAAACTCTTGGAGTTTCAAGCATAGGTCTCTCATGAGAAGTGTTGGCTGTCTGATGTATGACCCCCAATACAGTCTGTAGTGAAGAAGGAATGGGTCGAATTGAGTAACCTCCGGAACCTTGTCCTCTAGAGTAAGAACAATTAAACTCACCTCCCTTTCGAAACCTCTTTGATGTCGGATGCCATGGTTGAAATTCATCGGGCGGCTTCCACCACCTTCCACCTCACCACGAAGCTAACACTTCGTGAAAGAGTCGATGGGCCGCTACTTGTTTATGTTAAAGCTGAAAATTCGCAAAATTATCTCAACCCATTCAAAAACGGCAAATCCGCTCTTGTGGACTGAAACAAAGTTGGGGGCGTATCTGATTAGTCGCACAAAACTTCGCCTCATATCATTGACGGACATCCTACCTTGCTCTTCTAGGCTCAAGAAAACTCATCCCTTTTCCTATCCATCAAGTCCGGGGGATATACTTCTCCATAAACAAGCTTAGAGATGGGCCCAAGTCAAGGTGGTGCCTCTGTGGTTGACACTCAACATGTGACCGCCACACATTTTGCGTCCCTGAAACGAAACCTACGAACTCAACACCAAGCCGTTTCTACTAAACAATAGTGGGTAGTAGCTCATGACCGTCAACCAGAAAAATCGTAAGCATCCTCAGATTCTGCACCCTTGAAGACTGGAGGTTTCAATTTCAAGAACTTACTGAAAAGTCATGCTGATCATTGTCACCTTATAGGCCCAGTAGTCAGGCGTGGGAAACGTGCCTTGTTCCAATGAGGCATCCATACGAGGGGGGGCCATAGTGGGGAGTTGTACCTCTGAAACCGGAGGGGTGTTGGTGAAGAAAACACTGGTGGTGCCTTACCGCTGATGGTAGAGAGACAAACCCAGAGAGTAAGATAACGTGGAGTAGAGACAACCTGAGTGATCATTATTTGAGGGTAGGTTGGCGGGGTGGCATTTATTCTTCCCCATTCTTGTACTTGTTCATTCTCCCAGTCCTCCCTTCTCTTATACTTCCTCAGTCGGGCCGGCTCCCACTGCACTGGACAATCCCGGGCGACCCTATTGAGTACCAGGATGGGCTAGGTGCTCGTCCTATTCCCCTAGAGGGGACGTTCCTCCACGAGCCTCTACCACGGCCTTTGCCAGTGTTCGTCCTCGAGTACAGCCCCAGCGGGCTGGCTCAGACGCACCCTGATTCCACCGGCTGATTGCTGGTGTTGGCGTAATAGTCGTTGCTATAAGTAATAACATCTGCAAAATAGATTAAGATGGTCAGATACCAATTGTATCACTAGATACCAATTGGATTCAAGAAATAGCACGAAAGAAAGAAAGAAAAGAAAGAATGGAATTTTCCTAAAGTCTTATAGCCCTCTCAAGGAAGAGTAAAGGGTCCCCCTACCGTTCCTTAAGACTCTACTAGACCTGTTTCTTGTGTGATGAGACAAACGAAACCTAATGCTCTGATACCAAGTGTCACCGACCCACTCGGATCGCGGAATGGCACCCACACTTATCCTTATATGTGAGCGAACCCAACCAATCTAACCTTAACATTTCCAATGTAACAACAAAAGAATGTAATGCGGAAGACTTAATTCATTATAAAACCGATTCATAACTTCTAAAATCAACATCTCTTTATTATCCCCCCTCCAACCCCATCTGGAAGTCATCACCACAAGAACATCTATGATCAAAATACTAAACTAGGGTTTATAAGAAAACTAAAATAAACAAAAGGCTAGTCAATGGCGGAACTTCAAGGCATCAAGACATGAGGAAGAAGATCCAGTCTCAAGCTAGAAGCGGTAGCTCACCCTGAAATCGGTGTAATGAAGACTGGCTAGAGTGCGGTTGAGTTAAAGATGACGGTACGTTTGCTGCACTCCCTCCACATAACAAAGAAAGAGAAAACATAAAAGTAGGGGGTCAGTTACAAACCAAAGTACTGAGTAGTATCATCGGCCAACTCAAATTAGAAAAAAAGTATATGTTCATGGTAAAATCATAAAAGCAACTAATATCCTTAGCATCAAGCAGTAAAATTA
Organism: Solanum habrochaites; assembly: GCA_027704765.1. Taxonomy (NCBI): domain Eukaryota; kingdom Viridiplantae; phylum Streptophyta; class Magnoliopsida; order Solanales; family Solanaceae; genus Solanum; species Solanum habrochaites. Next base: position 21,490,805 of record JAKWJA010002500.1, read on the forward strand.
CCATTAATCCTTGGTTACAACACAAGAACATCAATGAGGGATCACGCCTCCTCATCATCACTTCATTTGGGAATTAGGCTCATTAGATGAGATATTAAAATCTTTCAAGAGTCATTATATTATTTACTCTCGTTCGGTACGGACACAGCTCCTCATTCTATCCTGTACGGAACGTTGGCACCCGATCCAGATACTATCTGGGGTTGTCGGAAACGTGACACTCGAATCCTTCTATACTATCCTCGGTCCCCGGAACGGGAAACCCGATCCATATTACTATCCTGGTGTCGGAACGTGGGACACTCGACCCGATTCTATATGGTACGGAACGTGGACCCGATCCCCTAATCTCGCTACTTCGTTCATCAGCCTTATTATACCAAGGCATATCATTAAAAAGGAGATTAGGGTTCTTCAAGATTTAGATTCGATAGCTTCATCAGGTTATTATTTTATTTCACAATTCATATATATATAGAAATCAATAATGCATTACACCCAATAAGCATATAAAAACTTAATAATATACCCAACACATATTCATTCTCTATTAAGGAGTTTACTACGAATGTGTGAATGAAAAACCATACCCATACCTCATCGAAAGAATTGCGATCAACCATCTATCTTCTCGAAATCCTTGCTATCCTCTTGTTTCTCTCTCTCTCGTACTCATTTTCTTCTTTGTGTTCTGTCCTCTCTTGTGTTATTTCTATGTTCTGTAGTCAAAACCCTCTTTCTTTACCTAATTAACATATAATAATGTAAAAGATGGCAATAAAACCCAATACTTAACTTAAGGTTACCTCTTTTAACCACCAAAGTAATTAGACTTACTAAACATAACCCACACTTTATAATTAAAGCAGGAAATAGTCCAAAACACCCCTTAAATAAAATTTACAGGGAAATCCGACAGACTGGGATTACGCAACCTGTGACGGGCCGTCGGCCTGCGACGGTCCCGTCTGCAGTCGTGAGCAAGGTTCAGAGACCAATTCAACCAAAGAGTCTGTGACATCGTCACGCCTGTGTGACGGTCCGATCCACGTTTGGTGTGACGGTCCGTCACGCCGGTGACGGTCCGTCTTAATGCCCATCCCGTCATGACCTCAGAGAGCGCTCTCAGTACCCAATTTTATAAAATTTCCAAGGGTTCTGGAACGAGGACCCCCTAGACGGTCCGCGTGCCCATGACGGTCCTGCGTGGGGTCCGTCTCTCAGCCAGTTTTCCAGAAATAAAATCTGCTGCTCAAAACGACTAAATAGGTCGTTACAGTATGACTCTCCAAGGACCACCCTAAGGGTCCCTGAGAAGAACCCTTCAAAATTGACCAAAATATGTCAAATGATACTGGCAACCTATGAGACCAATTGACCAGTCCAATTTTCAAAAATGTGTTCAAAACTATGGTTTTTGACACAATTTGCAGGTGAGCCCCGACTGACCTACGAACAATAGGTCGGGGTCCCGTAGGTCAAGTCTATTATGGACTGGTCAATTTTTAATGATGTCATTTAATTAGTTAATTACTTAGGGTTTTATTAGGCGTTAAGGGATGTTTAGTTTAGTCGTGAAGGGACACTTAGAAAGGCCATAAAAAGTATAAACTAACCTAACTACCTTACATTCATAACCTAAAAGCCTCCACGTTCTATCTATTTCCTTTCTCCCAAAGAAGACTCAATTTAAGACAAAGAGTCAAGGGAGTTAGGTCTTCAAGAAATTCAAATTTTCTCCATTAATTTTCATAAATTGTTTAGGTATGGGAACTCTCACCTTTGGACTCCTTTCCGCCAAACAAAGGGTTCTTTCAAATTGATTTGAAAGTTGAGGAAAAAGGGGTGTATTCTTAACATCAATTAATGTTTCAAAATATGTTGTTATTGGTTATTTTTATATTAGAAGAGTTATGATGATTATTGGTGAATTAGGGTAGTTCTTTGTGTTAGACAAAGTTCTTTGAATATTATCATGATTAACCTATTTACATAACCCTAGGTTATAGGTTTGAACTAGTTAGTGATTGATGCAATTGGATTAGTTCTGTGTTAATTAATAATATATGAGTTATAATCCTATATTGGATGAATATCGTTGTTGAGGTAAGACCATGGAAAAATGGGATTGTGAAGGTGAATTGGTAATCCCTACGATCTGTAATGTTAGTTCACTGCGATGGGCTCTTATTACTGATGTAGTATTCTATTGAAGTGTTGGTGGTATTAGATTTTATATGTGATTATATGTGAATGTAATGAAATTTAGTTACTTTAGGTTTGTGATTATTGATTAACGGATATATTGATATAAGGTTTGATTGTGATCACTTATTATGCCTTACTCTTGACATGATTATGATAATTGTGGTAATCTCACAGATGAGGATTGTTCTGAAAGGAAGTTATAATGCAATTTCAAAAGATCTAATATTATGATAGTACAAGGGATAGTCCTTTATGAACTATGACTAAGCTTGATGATTATAAAAGGATTAAAGACATTTCAAAAATGGACTTTAGGCTTCTCACGAGTGAACAGTTATGAGAGGCGGTGTCCCTAAACCATTGTAGGAGGTATGTTCACGATGGCTCTCATGAGATAGATATTGCAATGCCATGGGTGCGTAATGAGGGTCTCAAGCATGTTCCTAGTATTGAACTATGATTCCCCCATAGGAACGAGCTAGTCGATTCACTCCTAGAAATGCTATGTTCATGTTTTGGTAATACCTTTGCAAAGTAGTACACCTTGTTCAGTGTAAAGGGGTTCACCACAGATTCCATATTAGCTCATGTGGTCTAGTTTGTTAAGGCAATGTTCCGACGAAAGTAAAATTGAAGTAATAAAGTGAACACTAACTAGGCAACGTGAGGAGTTTACTTACTCTAGTAAGGCAGGAGACTCTAACATTACAAATTGAACTATTTGGCCTTGAGGGAAGTCGTAAGCGGATGTTACGATTTTTCTTATGAAGTAACAATATTGGCATATGTTTGACTTTACATTGATGAACTCATATGAAGTTAGTTTAAGTATGAACATGTATGCGTATATATTGCTAAATTATGATGATGATTACTCATAATGACTAAGTCTATATGAAGTTAGACACTTATTGTGATCAATTATTTGGTTTTTACTGGTTGAGGGGGTTGTGGACTTTACTTGGTCATTCACTTGTATGCTTGGGGTGTTTATGGAGTAAGGGGTCTGCATTACTGTAGTAATGGCTATGAACTCTATTGCATATTGCCTTTGGGGTGTATCACCTGAGGGTGTTTGAGGTTTTTTGCTTATGAGCTATAATATTCTACTACAACATGTTAACTTGACTCTATTTGATGATGTTGGATTGTGTTGTATATGGTCTTGGGTTACGGGGATATATGATTCAGTCTTATATGTATCTTTGTTGTGCAGTAAGGCTTTCATGTTGTAATTGAGATGGTTTTGAATAAATGTCCATTTAAGCTTGATTTCACAAACATTAGATGGCATATGTTTCCATACTTAGTACAATGGGATGTACTAACCCATTTTCCTTATATTTCTACAACAATGAGGTTCGGGCCGTTGAAATTCAGAAGGTCGATTGCAATACTACTAGATATTCCCCAAGTTGTTTTTGGTAGATTGTTACCATTGAGGATGATTTAACTATCTAGTACTTGATTTTTCTTATTGTCTACGCAACATTTGTTCCTCTTTTTCATTGAAGAGTATTATTGGATAAGCATATGTGGCTTGTGTTGAATAAAGTATGGCTACACCCAAATGTTATACTCCGGCGTGGTTTAATGTGAGGATGATATAATTAGACTAAAGTTCTATATGTTATGTACATTTTTAAAAGAGGAAGCCTATGTAAAGCTTTCCTATGCGAGGGGTCTAAGCGGGCTCATATGTATCTTGATTTGTAAGAGAGAGGCTATGTATACCTTTAATGTGTTAAAAAAAGTATTAAGTGTGTCCGCATTATTAAAACCTATGCAATAAATGAAGAATGCTAAAAGGCTAGTCTTAGTCCTCTCCGAGGGACACTGACGCTGATACGTCTAGGGGGTTCCCCGGTCATGACAGGTCTATGCCATGATTCTTGAGATTTCACTCTTAGTTCCTTTTGTACATCAGATTGGATTGCCTCCACAATAAGGGCCATTAATATAGTCCATATCTATTCCTGGTCGCGTGCAAAAAATGCCTTGTGCCCTCAAATCTCTGCACAAAGAAAAGAACGCCAAAAAAAATTCCATGGATGTTGGATTTCTTGAAAAATATCGACCACAGATATAGATATGTTTTAATATGGGAGAAAAAAAATGTATGTGAATTTTTTTTGTGAAATCATCAATTTTATACTACCAGCGTGAGTTACATGAATCTTTTATCAGATCCAATGGTGATTTTATCAGTCTTGGTGTAGTCATGAACTTCAATTGTTTGATGTCAATGTGGTCACATGATGTGTGACACTCAAAGAGAACACTCCATGGCATTAAGCATAGTTTGATTAGCTTTTTCAAGTTGTTATGAAGAAAAGAACGAAATACATTACCAAAATCCCAATAAAAACCACAAAGTAGCGTAGTGGATGATGCGATGAAAGAGGTGTATGTGTGCACCAATTATTGTGGGTTGGTGATGAAGGTTGTTGTCTATAGCTTTGCAAACACAATTGTTGACCTCGCTTATGATTGCGTGCTGTAAAATTTGATGGGGAAGACCGTTGCGCCATTGCAAAACTAATTCTCGACATTTCTTGTTGAGGATCTTTATGTTAAAAGACCTCTTTGTTGAGAAGCTGGTTATACAAGTCTTCATATTTAATAGGTGCATTTCGTGCTTGGATAGCAGCACAAATTGAATCATATACATGTCCTAAGACATTGAATATTTTTACTCCAAGTTTATCATATAGAAAAGGAGCTCATGTAGTTGCAAGTTTGTGCGTAACATTCGTTAACTCTTGTAGTTATGCATTCATACAATGATTTTATTTTGTAATTGTGGATAAGGAGTTGTGAATACCGAAATTCCATGTATGAGATTTTTTTGCATACAAGTGATGTAGTTCGTCCCACTCTTTCATGGAGGTTTAAGTGTTTGTGAGGTAATTGTTTGGTTGACAGATGCCATAAACGCATTCCCAATGAGCTAGTCCTGTCGAAACAATATTTTTTATTTAGGTCTGGGTACCTCTGAAGAATTCTCTTGGACAGTCTTAGAAGGCGTTGTTATAGTTAAATCTACTTAACCATAAAGGTCATGGCCTAACATGAGAGATTAAACCTAAGCCATTTAAATAAAACAATTGCTTCGACAAGTAAGTTTATGGGTAGTCTTGATCCTTGGTTAAATTGAACCAAGTGGGTAGTTGTAACATCTCCTAGATGAAAATATCCAAGAAAAACATAAGAAACTAAAATTTCTCATTTTTTGAAAGAATAGGAAAAATCAAGAAAATTTCCTATGTTTAAAAGGTGAGTTTTGGTCATTTTCAAACGGTGATAACATTTAGCTCAGAATGAGTTAGAGTCAAATCATTTTATTGTTGGAAAGCTCTTAGAAAGATATTTTTAAAGCCTCTAAGTTTTTATGATATTGATATTGTATGAGGGAGATATACCTTTCAAAAGTTTGGCTTTTGTAGTGAGGAAAGTCCAATTCCGGATTTTAGTAATGGTAAACTTGTTTTTTCACCCATCTATTTCCTAATTTGTTTAAAGGGTTTATTTGAGGTAAAAATAAGTTAGAATTCAGAATAGAAAGGTTATTTACGCTTAGATATTGGATAAGAGAAAAGAGAATAAGAAAGAAAAGATCAACAGTTCATCAAGAACGCCAAGCTCTTCGAGTGAAATTCGTCTATGTTGATTCCTCTTTAGGTATGTAAGATGTTTCTTTGTTGGGTTAGTTCACCCACACAATAACTTGTTTAATTCATCAAATTTTGAGTATATTTAATGATGAAATGTGAAGTTCTTGAAGAACATTATTTGACATATTGTTGTTTGAGTTGTTATTTGCCTTTGGTTGATTTGATTCGTATTTCGGGGATGTTTTTTGTGTCTTTTCTATTGGGTATTAAGGTTATTATTGACCTTAAGTAATTGGAGAAAGATTAATTTAAGTTTATAAGGTTTAGAAATGAAAAATGGAGAAGAAAATTCAAAAATCCCATCTGACAGGCCCTGGGAGTTTCCCTTGCCAAAGCCCCTCAGTAGAGCCTTTGTGCGTCAGGCTCTAGCGCTCCACGCCTCTTAGAGCGCCAAGGATGCCTCGAGAACCTGTTCTTTCTCCTCTTTTCGTAGAAGTACCTAAGTGATGTACCCACATTCTAAGCTTATTCCAACACTTTAAGGTATATCTAAACATCATGAAAGCATCCATAAACATGATATAATGAACCTTCAATCCATAATTAAATTCAAGGAAGGTTAAGATCCAAATCAAAGAAGCTTAGAGTCAAGCGTAAGAGTTAAGAAGCAAGTCAAAGTAAGTTCTTAAAAGTTTTTAAAAGTCTTAAACAAACATTTCAACTTTATTTTAACTCTCAATATACAAGTTGAGGATTGAGTAATGAGTTTAGTAAAATTCTCAAAAGTTCTAAGGTAACTAAGTATTCCCTAAGATTTATGTTGCAAGATAAGCAATGAGTAAATAGTTGAGTTCATTACTCAAAATTTATAAGGGAACTAATTGATAAGCTCAAACTTATTTCTCAAATAAGAAGTAAAGCGGTCGTATCAAGTAAAGAACCCAACTAATAAGGTTGGGATCGTTCTCACGATTAAAATAGTTCAGACTTAACTTCAATAAATTATTACTATTAGTTAGTCAATTCTTTCCTTAGAAAATAAAAGACAATAAAAGTTTTTTTTTAAAAATTTCTAAATTAATAAAGATAACTAACTCAATTAAAGTAACCAACTAACAGAATAAAACCTTGGAGTTTAATCAATTAATAAAAGTAACTAGGGTTTAAGTGTTTCCCACAGGTTCCTAACTTGATAATTCTAACTATAACAATTCTTTCCTAATATCTTGCATGTCAAGTGATAAGTTATGTATTTCTAAATCCTTGGCCTGGCATGTAGAAAATTTCCCTCCGCACCTTAGTTCGGATACGTGTGTTGCTATACTAACCCTTACCTTTACCTCATATTAAGCATTGTATTCGATATTTAACAAAGTTATTACCTCGTATCAATCAATACTAGCCTATTAGATAGTATACACTAAATCTATGTTGATAATTCTTTTCCTATTATCTACCTCCTTGGTCTGGAAACTAGCATTAAGGCAATTTCTAACGTTTGCCATGCGTTAAAAAGACTTCTAAACAGAAGAATTATCAATACATGCAAGGCACTATTCTAGAATTGTTATTTTAGGTAGATTTTACCTTATTATTCATCCATGGTTCCCACAACCGTAGTTATGGATTTTAGTTACCCATAGTCATAATCAAAATATTCATATAGTTAATATAAAAATTCATGCACTTACTTCAATGAGAAAGAATAAAATCCAGAAGTTCACTTGATTAATCAACAAACGCACCAACAATCAATTCAGAAAAAGTGTCACAATTACTAAAATTGATCGAGGACTAAAGAATATTCAAAAGTGTAACACAATCACAAAGTCTACTAACAAAGAGTCTGACATAGGAGAATCTAACTATAAGAGAGTCTAACCCCCAAAATGAGGTTTTTCGAACTATTTGTAAAAAATAAAAATCTAATAAAAGAAGGACTCTTATTGTTTAAAATCTTTCAAAACGCGGCTGAATCGACGAACCTTGTGATGAGCCATCATGGCGTCCGTCATCCTATACTTTAAACATCCTTTTGCTTCTTTCTTCATTACCCTCGACGAACAGGTATGACGGACCGTTTCAAGCATGACGGTTCGTCAAGGGTCTCCGTTCCATAACACTTAAACTTCTTAGAAATTTGGTACTGGGATAACTCTCTGATCATCGCGACGAACAAGAAAGACAGACCGTCATGGCTACGACGGCCCGTCATGAACTTCGTAATTCAACACTTGGTCAGACTTCCCCATCTTCCATCAACAGCTTCACACGATGCCACCTCCTAACCGTCACATGCACGACATAACGTCAAAAGCTCCGTAAGTGGTAACTTTTCTGCATTTTTTGCTCAAAAACATCCGATGTTCATCTTCGCGCAGATTTCCTGCAAATAAAGAGAACCTTACATAAAAATCAATACAAAAAGGATTTTGGACACACACTAAACTTAAGAAGAAAACATGAAAAATACCGTGAAACCACAGTATATCAATACCATCAACATAAATTTTTTGTTTGTCCTCAAGCGACGCTCTATGACTCAATACAAAATCTTTGTACAATAGTGTCCATGTTTTAGCTTTCGCAATCTTTGTACGCAGACTCATCACGCACTGACACCTATCCTCTTCAATTTCTCACCGAGGTGCTAATATTTCCGGTATTGCAACTAGTGTACTCACTTCAAAACAACATCCTCATTTTTCACACAATGATTTAAGTTAGAGTATAAGGATTACTTTTCAACACTCACTCTCAGAACAAATTCACAACTCATTCATACATATTGCCATAAGCTTGCCCTTATTTTTCCTGCTTTAAGTTCAGGATCACGATAGGAATTTCTTAGCTTGTAACATAGACTCAGAGTTAGGTAGGCTATATTTAGGTATACTTTAGTGACTTTTGTCCCTCCTTGACATATCCGCTAAACAAACCACTTTTTATCATTTTATTTCGCCCAATTTCTCGTATTCTTTCACCTTGCTATTTTTCCCTCTTTCTTCATTTGTGTAAGTGACTCTCTTGTTTTCTTGCTTGTATTAATTTTATTTATTTATTTTATTTTATTATATCACTTTTCTTTCAAATGGTTCTTGAGTTACTTTACTTTTGTTCTTTCTCTCTCTTTGTTCTTTCAACCCCACTTTTCAGAGTATTCCTCATAATAGCCACCCTCAACTCATGGCTTTGCCACGAGTTAAAGTAGACAATACCAAAAGTTGGGTCAGGGACATGAAAAGTTTGTTTACTATATTAGCCACCCTCAACTTATGCTTTTGGCATAAGCTGAGGTGCACATGTTTAAGGAGGGACCAGGGCCAACACAATATTCCCAGAAAGGATCAGTTGGGGTGTAAAAGAAAGGTCTAATTTAAGCTCAAATCATTTGGATCAAAGAAGGATTAATTTCATTCATTTTTTAGGCTAAAAATTTGCTATATTGAACAAGGGCCTATGATCCTTTCCTAATTGTTTATTACAACTTACTTTTAGCAGGACTAACCAGGCAAGTTCTTGCTCAGTACAAATAGTGGACTATTCAAATCTTCGTCACACTCACTTGACATCTCATTACTATACCAGATTATAAGACACCTAGTTCGAATTTTAGACTTAGGGTCATGCAGTGGTGTATCTCTATGTCATTCTTTGAGACACACATTTATCAATTACTATGCCTAGTCATGCATCATTTACATTTTATCAGGATATCATTTTAGCATTTATGCTTCAGATTTGAAACTATGTACATAAGATATAGACATGCCGGTTCAACAATAAAAATAATCAGTCTCTTGGGGAAAAAGAACACAGGCAAGAAAACCCCAAAAAAGGATAGTGAGTTGGGCTACTCAGAATTCACCCTAGCACTCACTTTCTATTTAACCCACCCCCAAAAAAAATATATGAAATTGTCCCCAATGCATAAAAAAATTAGAGTATGAGAGTGGTAGGTGAAGCAAACCTAGGGCAAAAAGTGCCGACGATCAGCAAGCTGGTGGGTCCAGTTCCCCGTAACCTACTGCCTCTGTAGTCTAGAAACCCACAGTAGTGTCCTCATTAGCAACAACACTATCAGCAATGCCTCCCGCTATCGCCACATGTCTGGAGCTAGATGCCCCAACAACTGACTCTACAGCTCTGATCCGACGCGCCTCCTCATCAGCAAGCGAGGCTCTCCTCGCGACCTCTATCTCACGGCGCTCCTTCTTCCGTGCTCTAGCCTCAACCTCCTCTCGACCCTTACGCCTCTTGTCATGCTCTCGAGGGAAAGGTGGTCGAATCTCAGAAGTGGCGAATAAGGATGCCATCGTTGTGTCCTCAGTAGGCTCTGCAGAAGGGGCCTCAGACTTAGGCACCCTAGCCTTTAGGAGCATATCAATGTCCGCTCGAAGACTCTCGACCACAGCTTGATGGGTCGACACGTCCACCTGAGGGGATGTAAGGTCTAGAACCCTCAACTCAAAAGTGTACAAGCGCTGATGAACCTTAGCGATATTTCGCTCTGTGTGCTGGACCATTTTACGCTCCAAGCGCTCTTCTGCCTCATCAATAGACCTCTGCATACAAGGCTGGATGTGATGGAGAAGTGTATCCATTTGTGCCTTTAGTTTTGGACCATAGAAAGCGGGCCAGAGAGGGGAAAGGGGCTAAGTGAGAGGAGCTCGAGGCAGTGCCACTACCCGAGATAAACTCGACCGAGGTAGTGTCAGTGGTTTCAGAAGCAGCCCACGTAGCCGTGAGAGCATGTGCCACCTCAAACCGGCTAGCATCGCTGCCATCAGAACTGCACGATCCCATGTGACTATATTATTAGCGGCCGTGGGGGGAAGGCAGTGGTGGACAATCAACCATAGTAACTTAGTCGTGAAGGTCAAGATAGACTTCTTGATGGATCCCTTCGGCCTAGTTACCAAGTCGGAACCCTCCCTATCAACAAAAATGCAAGTCCATCCACCTCTTGGTGGTCTCTCTTAGTGATGCCTCACGCAAAAATTGGCCATCTTTTACAATTTTCCACCGGTAGTCGAACTCGGCGGTGATTGGGGTCCTGTTAGCATCAACATCCTCGCTATATATATATCGACAGATGCTTGGGACTGAAATCTCAACGTGTATGCCGCGTACTCATACATGCTCATGTTGGGCCTGTTTGGCGGGGGCAGCCCTTCTATATATTAGTGATCCGAGAGTAGCCACATAAGAGGTGTAGAACTCTTGGACCATCTCCTCACTATAGTGGCCTACATCACAAACTGTCCACTATAGTCGGTGTCAGGTGAAGAGATTATGGATCTCTGCAATGGTAAGGAGACTTCAAGTAAAGACCCGCCTCTCCAGTGTAAGGGTCCGTGTCATTACTCCTTTATCATTCAAAAACATGGCGTCTGAATAAACTTGATATTGACTGTCGACACACCACCGGTTGGGCTGGTCGGCAACCAGGGTGACAGCACGAGTCGGGGAGTGGGGAGTGGAATTAGAAATGTCATCCTCATAAGACGGGGAAGACTGTACAGTTATGGCGGGTGTAGGGACTTCTGCAGACCCGGAAGCTTCCTCCGACCACGAAACTCCTAAGGATCCAGACGCTCCTTCTTCATGTGTAGCTGACCCAGAAGGTGTGCCGGTCAGTGTGCGCTCCTTATCAGACTTGGAGGCAGTGACTACGCCTGATGCCACCTTTTTGGGCATAGATCTGGTAGCACGGGCAGCTCGTGATGGAGTAGTAGTGCCTGAGGGCACGTACTCAAGGTCATGCTCATTATCAAAGCCTATAACTAGTCGGGAAGACGAGGCGAGAAGACGAGGCAAAAAACTTTGAATGCCCACGTGCGTAAACTCAATCTTATTTTCATGCCATTAGAGATAGTACCTGTAAAGAATTAACATTAGTTCGAGAAGGAGAAAATAAGAGGAGCAAAAATGACACAAAATAAATATAAGAGCTATGTTGTAATGCATTTTATGCAGTAATAGTGAAACACGATGGACCAGGTGATGGCTCGTCGTGAGTATGATGAAGCATCATGGGGTCCGTTATTTCTTACTTCAAATATGTTGATGTGGAGAACCGTGAAGGAAAATGTGTGACAAGTATGATGGCTAAGAAGGACGGACAATCGTGACAATGACGGTCCGTCATCGATGTTCGTCGTAGGGTACTTAGAAAAAAGTATAGAGACACTTAGGAGAGGGGTCTCTGACCGTCACGACGGTTGTGCAGTATGGACCGTCGAGGGTATGACAGTCCGTCGTAGATTTTCGTCAGAGGTCACTTATAAAAAGAATGGAGACCCTATGTAGATCGGCCTCTAACAGTCACGATGGTTGTGCATCACGAACCGTCGTAGGTGTGACGGTCCGTCGTAGATGTCCGTCAGAGGACACTTAGAAAAAGTTTGAGACCCTAAGAAATAGGGTCTCTAACTACAAGAACGGTTGTGTAGGATGGAACGTCGCGGGTATGACGATCCATCATAGATGTCCGTTAGAGGACACTTACAAAAAGTTGGAAACCCTGAGGGGAATAGGGTCTCGTACAAGCAGAACGGTTGTGCAGGATGGATCGTCATGGGAACGACGATCCGTCGCATGTGTCCATTGGTGGACACTTAAAAAACATTCCATAGTGGGGTGTTGGGGGTGCTTAAATTGACCCTATGATGGTCCGTCGTGGGTACAATGGTCCATCATCAGGGTCTCGTTGTATCATTCGGTGATAGAACTGAGGAAGCCACATTCATACTCTGTGACTTACATGGAGTACTTAGTATAAATCTATATGTTTCTAACCCAAATACCTAGTAAAATAGCAATGCTAAAACACCTATTTCTAGAGTTTTAGCAAGGCAATTTATGGATTCTTAACCTAGGTCAGACAAAAATGGAACAAAACATGAAGACCCACCAAAAAGAAATAGGCTAATACGAACTGAAAAAAAACAAAAATGAAATGGAAATAGGTAGATATAAGAGACACATACCTGAGAATTTGAGAAAAACAATCAAGGGAGGTACTTGGTGATCAAGAACAGAACCAGAACAACCTACTCCGACCAGTAGAAAGGATATATCAAGAATTGGGGAATTTGGGGAAGTGATCGGTTGTAGAGATGGGAGGTAGGAAGTTAATGTTTAAAAGGGAGGGAAATGGGAGAAAGATGAAAGGAAATGGGTGAAATGAAGGGGTAGGGTTTTTTAATTTTACCAATTTTTCAAATTACCCCCAACCGGGTCGGGTCGGATATGCTCATTAATGACGCAATGAGACCCCGACGATGGTCCATCGCAGATGCGACGGTCCGTCATCGGTTTCGTAACGTGTGCCCTAGTTTTGAAAGTCATTTAAAGATATCCTGGCACGACAGATTCATGCAACGGTCCGTCGCATGCATGACGGTCCGTCCCGTGCGTGAGGGTCCGTCGATGTGTGCGTCAGTGATTGTTGCTGTGTGATTTTGTGCAGAATTTCCTGATGATGTGCCTGCAAATTTAAAATCCATTAGTAGAAAATTCTGTCATTACAAGAAAGAAAACTATAAGTATTGTGTTGCCTCCTAACAAGCGCCTGATTTAACATCGCAGCATGATTGGAGACACTTGATTACTCAAACTTCATCAAGATGGTATGCCTTGATTACTTCATTTGCTGATTCAGGATGCCCAAAATAGGGCTTTATTCGTTGTCCATTTACCTTAAACCTCACACTCTCCTGGGTTTCTAACTCAACTGCTCCATGACGTAATAGTTGGTTAATCAATTAAGGGACAGTCTATTTGGACTTGAGCTTGTCCGGAAACCAACACAACCTAGAATTGTTTAAAAGCACCAAATCCCCAACCATAAACTCTCGTTTTTCAATTATTAGGTCATGGTGCTTCTTTATCTTTCCATTGTAGGATATAGCAGATATTGATAGGAGCTCACCAGTCTGCCTCATGGACCTATAAATGTTGAAGGTGGCTTCTTCATTGTTCAACTGAAATTTCATCTGTTCCTTTTCCATATAAACTAAGGCTCTACCCGTATCAAGGAATGTCCCCCAAAGAATAATAGGAACTTCAAAATCGACTTCATAATCAATAGTAAAAAAATCTGCTGGAAATATAAACGATTCCAATTTTACTAGGACATCATGGAGTATCCCTATAGGACGTTTCAATGTTTGATCAACCATCAGTAGCCGCATTGTAGTTGGCTTTTGTTTACCTAAACTCAACTTCTTGTAAATCGAAAAAGGCATGAGATTTATGATCTCCCCCTGATCACATAATGGTTTCAAAAAAAGTAATGACCCGACTGTACAAGGAATAGTGAATGCACCCGGATCTTCTTTTTTTTTTTGTACGAGAGATCTTGTAGCAATAGCACTACAATGATGCATTCTATCATCATCCTCGAAAGTGACCAATCTTTTATTTGTAACCAGATCATTCATAAATTTTGCATAATTGGGTATTTGTTCTAGAGCTTCTACCAAAGGGACATTGATAGAAAGTTGCTTCAACATTGTTATAAAACATTGATATTTACCATCCTTGGGTCTTTTTTACTACTCTTTGAGGAAAGGGGGGGGGTGTATTCCTAAGGTCATGGTAATTACATTTGTAGCACGTCAGCAATCTTTTCTTGTGTTTATTTCTACTTCATTCACCATACACTCACTATCACCTTTATCGTTATCTTTTAATCACCTTTTTCCTCCTTAGCGCGACATCGGTGGTTCAATGGTTTCGCTTACCACCCCGATAGTGTTTCCATACAATGGTCCGTCCATTTTTCAGGTTTTGGACAGTTTTGCTAAAGAAGAAGTGCCCGGTTGCCGTGTTCACAATCGAAGATACTGGGCCATTTGTCAACGCAATCTTCTTAATTGAATTGCATGTGTCCCGCTTTTCTTATTCTAAACTACCCAAGACAACACAAAAACGCTAAATCACATAACTCCTTATAACGCTTTATATGCTCATCATTTTGCAATCGAACATCCTCAGCATTTTGTGGCACCATATCCTCAAACTCGTGGCCCTACTATCTCCACCATTCCTAGGAGTAACTTCAGTACTTTCACGATTTGGGAGGGACATAGGAGGGCCCATTCCTATCATTTCTGATACCGTAGTTACCCCTGTTGAGTTGTTGTCATGGTTGTTGTTTTTGATCTCGTCATAATGACCCTCCCCCCGGTTTATTACCATAGATCTGACCCGGTTTCCTTGACCTTGGCGCCAATTCTCCCTGATTTGCGCCTTGGGCACCTCGGTCCGGAACCCCCTCCCCCCCCCCCCCCCCCCCGCTGTTCATTTACCGCATAGAAATTCTCCTCATAATAACATTCATCATTTTGGTGGGTGGGTGGTTTAGAGAAGTAAATTACTAACATTTATCTTTCTGCCCCCGAGTGTAGGTTTTATTTCCACCCCAAGTTTCAGTTCTCATCTTAGCCATCTCTTCACGAATCTCATCTGTGCCTGGGATGTGAGTGGAATTGGGCACTGCAAGTATTTCTCCCCGTATCTTCTTCCTAGTACTACAAGCTTTATTGTTCCGGGAGATTTCTCTATCTTTCGCCAATCTCATCATAGACACTCATCCCCCAGAAGAATCACCGCTATAAGTAAATCCAACACCACTTTATTTTTATCATCCTGTCCCCGATAGAAGTATTCCTTTGGTGACTCATCATCTATGCGGTGATTGGGGACCGGCTTCTCAAAAATGAGTGTGAATCTATCCCAATAACTCCTACACTGACTCTCCTCGTAGTAGCCACAAAGTTGTTCACTTTGTAATTTGTGATTAGTTACCTTGGAACCGGCTAGTAGCGTGATTAAGAAAATGTCCCTTTTTTGTTCCACCAAGTGAAAATTGACTAATAAGGGAGCTCCAGTGAACCATATAGCACCCTACCTTCAGTGAGAGAGGAAACTCTTAGCCCCTATTACCTCCAAATCCCAAATCAGACTCCCTACACAATTTTTATACACTTCCCTTACTTATATATAGGGGCCATGTTATCCTCAGAAGGTAATTCCTGAAAACAAACCTCGTGGCATTTGAGCATTTGATCATGCTACTAGTTTTAGCACAAGGTGTTTCCCTGGTTGTAGAAGGCCAGGGACAAGTTCCCATCAGATCCTTCTATATGTCATAGCCTCTATAGTATTCTTGAAGGACCATTGAGTGGGATTTTGTCCCTTTTTCCCCTATTGATTTCACGCCGGAAGCATCGAGTAATACATGACCATAACATTTACGCAGAGCTGGGATATTCGTTTTTGGATCTCATCATTAATACCCGAATTTTCAATTCATATGCGTATGTACGCTGTAATTCGTTATCATAGGGAAACAAGGGTTCTCTTCTTACTCTCTGTTTATTTGGCATACAATGAAGATAGTTCTGCAAGAATCAAATCAATAGAAAAGTAAAATCAAGAAAAATATTTGACTAAACTTTATAATAAGTTAAGTTATCTAAAGCTACTTTCCTTCCCCGGCAGAGGTGGCCAAAATTTGATCACGCTCAAACTTACTCTCAAATAAAAGTAAGCGGTCGTATTCTGTAAAGAACCCAACTAAACGGTTGGGAATCGTCCCACAAGGAAAATAGTTCAGACTTTAAAAATCAATTCTATTATTACTATTATGTGTCTCAAGATAATACTGTGGTCTGGCGAAAGACCAAAGACCCAAACAAAAGGGATAGGTTTGTTTTTATAATTCAAGTTAGAAAGTTACAATAAAGATGCGGCTAAGGCTTCACATTAACCAAGTAATACAACACAACTCACTACAGGAGTCAAACCGTGTGAGTTTATAAATCCAATTATTCGCACAAGCTACCTAGGTTGTTAGAGATGTTCCCCACGATGTGTCCTACTTGGATAATGTCATCGGGACGTCTACAGCTTGCTTTTAATACCCCCTAGTGGGATCGTGCCTACAAAATGTAATAAAGGTTTACAGCTTGGTTCAAAAATCCTTACTGGTCACGAGCTATCTCAGAACAAATTTACCGTCCAGCACCATTGTACCGGGGGGGGCTCTGCGTATGGGAAAGCTATAAAACTGAGACACTTTGCGATATCACTCTATATGAACCATTTGTATTGCGATATTGTTGAAAGACGTAACGAATTTTAGCCGACTCACTGAGCCGAAGAAATACACCAACACTGATAGTCTATTAAAGATAGTATACACTAATCTATGTTGATAATTCTTTTCCTATTCTCTGGGACTTCCCTGGTCCACAGTGTACAGCATTAAGGCAGTTCTAACATTTCAACGCGTGGGGGAAAAACTAGCATTAAAAGACTATAACACAAAGTGGCATACATAACGAATAAACCTGCAGAGAATCCTATTACGAGCAATGTTGTGTTATGTTTTTAGATATTTACCGTTAATTGAGAGATTCACCCTGGTCCCACAAACCCTATCATGAAAGTTTAGTTACCCATAGTCCAATAACAATATTCATATATTTATCTTAATATAAGAATCTCATGCGTTTACTTCAATGAGAAGCATAAAATCTAGAAGTTCCCTTGATTAATCAACAAACGAACCAACAATTAATTCAAGAAAAGTGTTACATTACTTGAATTCGGGACTAAAGATTATTCAAAAGTATAACACAATCACAAGGCTACTACAAAGAGTCTAACATTAGAAAATCTAACTCTAAGAGATTCTAACCCCAGAAAAAAAACGAAAAACAGATTATGTTAACAAGACTATGGGGTATAGATACAAGAACACGGGGAAACTTACACTAAAAAAGAAGGACATGCTAATTGGGGCGAATAAAGGCAAAGCTCGTAGGTCAAAACACTAGCGGGAGACAGGCTGGAATCGACGGACCTCGTGACGGGCCGTCACATGTCCACGGGGAGGTGTATGTCTTCATGTGCCTCCGTCATCTATACTTTACAGATCCTTCTGGTCTGCTTTTCTCATTCCCTCGCCGAATAGGTATGATGGACTATTTCGAGGTCAAGACGGTTTGTCGAGGGTCTTCAATTTAAACTTTTGAAAATTGGGTAAGGGATTACGCTCTGATCATCACGATGAACGTGCCCCAAAAGGGACGGACTGTCATGCTAGAGCGTGGGGTCCCCGATATGGCACTATGAAAGGACATTAGTTAAGTGCCACATTTTGGGAAAGTCAGGAAGGACGTTTCGCGCATCATCCGTTCGTGCCGCTCACTATCCGATTCCACCTACTGACCGTCAGGCACGACGGCTGTACAGCTCCGAGGTGGTAATTTTTTCTGGCAATATTGCGTGGGGAAAAGTGTCAGTGATGCTGGCAAAACAAACTTTAGTGATGATCACATCGGTTTTGGGAACACTAGTTATGGTGGGGGGGGGGTAAATATGCACACATAGACTAAAAGAAAACTGGTACACTAAGGAAAATCGGGAAAAAAAACAATACCGAAGAAAAAGGCTTTTGTTAAGGACACACGTAAAAACGCTAAGAAAAGCAAAGAAATGTACAAGAATGACCAATTGTACCGGAAAAAGAACTGGTGATATCACTGACTCCCTAAGAAAATTACAAAATGATTTGTGCAAATTTTGAAAAATGTGAAACATAGAAAATCTAGTGTTCGGGCAGGGCGGGGCGGGTAGGACCCTTTGGCTAGAATTTATAGGTAATGCGGGGGGGAAACTCAAGTGATTTCCGAATATCCCAAGGAGAAGCGTTTGGGTGGAAAGACAGGCTAAATAGTTTAGGCAAGAAACAATTAGGCCGGAAGACAGGGGAAAAGAACCAGAGACTAGTCACGTTTGTTTATATTGAAAGCATATTAGGTTAAGATGTATTGTGGATCATATGGAGTATTTGATCCAGGCCGCTAGGTGGGGATAAATGGGGGTTCGCGTAATTTATATAGCCATAGATGATACACGTTAGAGCGTTATTATCATACGACTGAGTGGGGATGGGGTCCACTTAGTAAATAATTTAGGTTCTATACTGCCAGCAAGGTATAGGAAGGTCCTCTGCGATAAGGGTGAGTAGAGGACGGGTTGTACATCGCTTATGCTGATAATATGGTTTTACAGCGCACAACACTATGGACTGTCGTATCATAGACGGTAAGTAAACGTTGATTTGGTTTTATTGTTATTAATATCTGTTACCGACTACAAAAGTTGTTTTTTACTATTTAAAACCTTTAAATAGTACTATCAACTGTGTAAGTGTTTTTGAGTGTTGCCTATATATCACATTGAGTTGTATTCATATTGAGAGTTGAGTTCATCTTAGCTTTTCAAGTGTTTTAGTTTGTGTTCTTTAGCATTCCAAATACCATACCCGTACATTCAATGTATTGATGGAAACTGGTCTGCATCGTTTTATGATGCATAAATAGGTAACAAGGATCAGTATTATCCAGCGCCTCGTTAATCCATTTGCAGTCAGTGGTGAGTATCTTTTTATTTTGAAGGACACTTTTATTCGCTTTCTATTATTTCATTTATAGGATGTTGTGGGGTTTGTCCCAACATCTATCTTTGTATTGTAGAGTCTTTATAGACAGTAAGACAGCCAGTTTGAGTCATTTGTATCTGTATTCAGATTATTTTGTTTGAGACTTAATTGTTTGTTTGCCCAAACTATAATTTCTTTAACTTATATCATGATATTGTTTTATTTGAGTTAGTTTTCCATTGAGTTAAGTAAGCCAAGCCAAGGGTTCACTTAAGACCAGCAATGTTCATTAAGTGTTGGTCACGTAAAGGGTATAGGCTCGAGGCATGACAAACTTGATAACAGAGCAAGAATTCAAGAGTCCTCGGGAGTCTATGAAGTCGTGTCTGTAGAGTTTTAGTCATCGGTGTTAAGCGTGTCACATATGTAATTAGGAGGATACTTTGGGTGTTTTTAACTTCTTACATATTCCCCTTTCGTGCGTGTTTCAGATAACTGTGCCTCCACGAAGAGCAACACGAGATTTCCCAGCTAGGAGAAATGTTGAACCTCAGGAACAAAAGTTACCCAATGCACCTGAATTGCAACCTCACGGGGAAGTTACAAAGGTTGAGTTCGGCGAGGCTATCTAGATGCTATGCCAAGGAGTTACTAACCAAGTCAGTCAACAGAGATGATCTCAACAACTAGAGGCTGACACCTGGAGAATTTGGGAGTTCTTGAGAATAAATCCCCGATGTTTTTTCTGGTTCAAGTAATATTGAGAATCCGGAGAAATTTGTTGAAGAGTTGAAGTTTCAATGTGATGCATGTCATTGATGTTGAGAGGGTCGAGCTAGAAGCATACCAACAGAAGGATGTGACTGGGACTTGGTTAGACCAATGGAAGGAGGGAAGAGATAAGGGTGCACCACATCAAATTGGGCTTGTTTCGAAGAGGCTTTTTATGGGGCATTTCCTTAACCGAGAACTAGAGGAGGAAAAGGTACGAGAGTTTCTTACTCTTAAACACGACTCCTTAATTATTCATGAGTATGGGTTGATGTTTATCCAACTGTCTCGCTATTCTCCTGAGATGGTTAAGGATATGAGATATAGAATGATTTTTTTTGTCGCTGGTTTATGTCATGCATCTAGTAGAAAGGGTACAACTGCAATGCTCACAATGACATGGACAGATCCTAATTGATGGTATATGTGCAACAAGTTGAAGAGAAGAAGCTGAGGGATATAGAGGAGTGCAGGAATAAGAAATCCATTATTAGAATGAGATTGGGCAACAAAAAGGTGGATCGAGTTGTCCAACATTTCAGAAACAAAAGAGGCATACACTATCAACTTCTAGTGCACCTGCAGCTAGAAACAGAGGTGAATATTATTTTATCCTGAATAAACCTAGGGTTTCTAGAACTGCAACGGAACTTCATCACTTTATTAAATATATGTTCCAAATCAGATTATATATTATTCCCTGAATTTCAAACCCAGCTATGTATTTCCTTTATTCTTAGTATTATACAAGCTATTTAAGAATTTTCATTACTTCAATATACATGCCTCGTTATAAACGCTTCATTTATGTGATTAATTTTTGGCATTATCAGTTTGAATGTCAGTTTGAAGCTATCTAGTGTTTAAAGAAACTCACTCATAATCAAGTAATTATAGAATTCATTAAGATTAGCATAATACCGAGTTGGACTACGGTACAACATACCCAATAGTCTCAAAATTTCTATCCAAGTAGGTTGTAAGTCCTTTATGTGCGAATCAATTTAGTGATCACCCCAGCGTGCCTTTATACCACCGGCAGGGTATATTGGGTCCTCTCGATGGGGCGTATACATCGAACTCTACATTTAGCTCATGTGTTTTTATTATCGGTTATAAGTAAGACTCTCTTGCATTGACCATTTATCAGTACACTTAGTATTAAATTTGAGCATGTTATAAATTGGTCAATACATTCAGTTAGCTCAGAAATTTTGAATATCCTGTTTATATTATTATACTTGCTTTTGTGCTTATTCAATTATGTTTTATTTAACTTTTATTCTATATTACATGTTGAGTACCTTTCAAGTACTGACGTACACGTGCTCTATATCTTCTCGTGATGTAGGCTTAGGTTTCTTAGCCCACAAATCGCGCATAGATATCGTTCCGCCCGATCCCAGTTCAGCAATTCGTGGTAGGTCCTCATTCTCTCCGGAACAATATCTGAGTTTTTTTTTAGTCATTTATTTAAGTTTTTTGCTAGACTTATCTGGGCTTGTCGCAATCTTTCAAGTCATTTATAGCTATTTTCCGATACATTAGTTTCCAGCTTCCAGTATGGAGATATATTTTATTTATATTAAACGTCATCATATTTTCATATATCTTAGATTTAGCATATGGGTATTTCCCCAGTATTTTACAGTTTAAATTATAATTTAGCTCCTCATTAGTTTATTAACTTTATTATACTAATGATCATGCTAGTAGGGTTTTTCTTGGATCACTTGTGGTCTCAAGGTTCCGTGTCCGCGTCCCGAGAGTAGCTCGGAGCGTGACATGTATTAACAATTAGCAATTAATAGAATAGTACTAAGTGAAACATTAAAACATTTTTGAATAAAGACTATAGCAGGTTAAGAAGAAATATATGAAAAATACGTAAGAACATTTGTATATATATATATATATACAGATTCTTTTACGTATTTTTCATTTATTTCTTCTTAACCTTCCATATATGTATTGTTGGATTTTATAAATGTGTGAATGGAAAATGATAGTTTGCGACTTTTTATGAGAGTTTGACTTTTATGAATGTTTTTGCGAACTTTATTAAAAATTTGTGAACCTTTTATGGGAAAGTTGTGACTTTTATATGAAAACGTGACACCTTTCTGAAAAATTATGACTTTTCCCCCAAGGTGTGTGACTTCCGGTAAGAGCACCATAAGAACCTTGTTTCGCATCATCTTTTGTTTTCTATAAATTGAGGGATTTCCGTGTCAGTTTAAATATAATTCATGGCTATCTTCTTCAAACTACTAATCTAGTATTCTAAGTGTCTTTGTTGTCGTTGAGGGGTTTCAACACTCCACAGCAGGAGTTTTTTTGTCATCTACACTCTGGTGATTGAGATCAATTTTACCTACCCTGAAAGGGTATATTCCAAATCAAACCTCGGATACTAGAGGGGAATAATTTCCTTAAGGGGACACTATGAATTCAGTGGACTTAATAATTTTCCGATTAATTTTTTTCCAGATTCTTGTATGTGTTTTACAAACATTAGATTTGTGAATTAATTTCAGTTCTTCTATTCTTTTGTTCTTCACTGTTTCATTAAACTTGGAACTTTGGTGTTTCTGCAAGTTTTTGAATCAGTAAGAGCTTTAAACACATATTAACAACAATTCTTCTTAAAAAAATATTTCATATATTTTTTTTTAAAATCGTTTTTTGATTCTAGTTTCGCTAACTAGTTTCATTTTCTGTTGTGAAATGTTCTTAAACTTTATTTTCTTACAAAGATGTTCAATGTTTTGTCCGAAGTATTTGAATACAAGATGAACAACAATTTACAGAACTTCTAGGTTGTTAGTATTTTTGTGTATTCCTACTGATTGAGAGAATTGATCATGGAAAGTAGAAGATAAATCAATTACTTTCTCCATAATTCGTTGCTTTGTTTTCTCAAGTGAAGTGAGAAGTAACAATTTTTTTTTGAAATATTCCGTTTAAAAATAGATTACCACTCACCTTCTTATTAAATTATCTAAATAGGAAATAGTTTCTACGAGTATCAATCTTTGATTTTATATTTTTTTATATGTGTATCTTTGGAAAAAGATTTTTACACCATTTGTTGTGGAATGAATTTCACTTCGAAGATATTGTTTCTTTTAAAATTCATTAGTTTGAAAAATGATAGATGCATTTTTTTTTGATAAAATCGTATTCAAATTGTTATAGTTGTAAGGCTATTTGATAAGAAAAACATTCTATGGTGATAAAGAATAGTTTTTATTCTGTTTGGAGAAAAAAAAGACCTTTGGTATTTTTGTACTCTATGAAACTGTTAGTGTTTCTGATTTTTTTGTGACTAAAACTTTTTGTGGTGATTTATACTCCTTATAAATTGGACTCTACAATGTTTTGAAGAATGTGAAAACACTTCACATAATAAGTTCAGTGTTGTAAACTTTTATTTTCTTATAAACTTCAATGTACATAGAAAAATTTGGTACATTTTGTTTTGTCCTTTATTGTTAATATTTAAAATAGCTAAGTTAACATGTCTATTTATATAGAAAAAAATATAGTGACTTATATTTTGGTCTCTATGGAATGGAACTTTGACTTGTGTATACATTGGCAAAGAGAATTGCCAGCACTATAATTCTTTCGTAGAGTAATGTTTCCAACATTAAAATATGTGAAAAACTATTTTACTAAATACTTGAAAACTATTTTTGAGATCACATTTGAAATGGTGGGGTTATTTGCTTATGATTAGACTTGTTTCTAATTTAAGCTTGGAATAAAAAAATCTGAAATTTCAATATCTTTTGTATTATGTTATACCACAAAATTGTTTGGAGTCATATTTGGCATTGTGGGTTGTTGAGTTTCTCTATTACTAGTATATAGTGTGACTAGTATGAAACATCAAATTATATTATACTTTTCAAAATAATGTGCTCTTTTAGAAAAACAATTCACTTACAATGTTGTTTGTTTTTCACACATAAAAGATGTGGTCTATTATAATAAAAGTATTTTGCATAGACATGATATGGTGAATAGTCATTTGTTATGTTTTTGTAAAAATTAACAGATTGGACTATTTTGTCTTTATTGAACGCGATAAACTTTGTTCATAGTTAGTTCTATAACAATCACATTGAAATTTATGGAAATGTCCTTGGAAAAGCTCTTTGACAATCTAAACAATGTTTGTAGCACACACAATAATTGTAAGAATAGGAACAATATTAGATGAGGAAAAAGCTACCTCGCGAAAGATTTTTCAAAATCAAATGTTTTGATTTGTTGTTACTTGCTTGAGTCAATTTGGTGACATGAACACTTGATTCATGGCAATTACAAACCCTTGTAAGAAAAACTGATCAAACGTTAGAAGTTTTTGGCTAACTTTAGTGCACTTAAATAAACATGGCAAGGTTTTTTTGGAATTCTAAGTATGTGTGAGCATTCTTATAAATCTGTTGAGAGAATTCTAATCCCTTAGAATTGATTTACACTGACATTTATGATATGAAGTTCAACAATTTCATGGTGGGAAAGAGTATTTGTTACTTTTATTGAGAACTTGCATTAGAAATGACTGTTATTTGCTAATGAGTAGGATGAAGCAAAGCATGTCTAGACAATGTATATGAAGTTGAAAAGTTAGGAATGATAGAATGGAGGAGTATGAAATCTCATTGTGCAGAATAGTTTGGAAAGTGATATATCAAAACTACTTTCATATTCCACCTCAATCTAATGAAAAAATCGAAACGTTTGAAAGAATCTGGAGCCTTATTTTATAGTTTGGGTTTACACAAACTTGTGTGGAGGAACTATGTTTACTGCCAAAGGGATCCATAAAATTTTGTTCTTTTAGAATAAAACGATTTTGTTTGATCAAATACCATCTTTCCATATTCGAAATGGAAAGAAAGGAAATCCAACCTTGAAATATTTCAAATGGGGGGGGTGGGGGATCTAGTCAAAGTCCAAGATCCTAATTACTAAAAGCCATTAAAATACGACCTATACTGTGGACGGTAAAATTAGAACTTGAGTAGTCTCGAGAAGGGTCTACAAGGCCTAGGAAAGGGAAATGATAATGTACGTAATAAAGAGATTCAGAGGCTTAATTAAATGTTAAAGACATTACTTCCTTTGAATATGATTTTGTACATTTTCTGTGTATTCTGTAACTCATCCTTTTGAAAGATGATGTCAATAAATAATATTAAAATGTTAATTGGTCTTATTCAAGAAATAAATCTGGGTCAAAATGAATCTTTAGAAGGAAAAAAACATTGATGGAACTGTTGAAAATATAAAGCAGACATTATTCAAGGCTTTTAGAAATTATTTTTTTATCTGTCGATAATATACTCGTTAGTACATTAGAATTACATCATTTCGGATGGCAAAAATTATTAATGTGGTTATGACCTCTAATTCATCAAATGCATGTGAAAAAACTTTTCTTAAATATAGAATTGAAGGAAGAAATTTACATGGAAACAACCCGAGGGTTTTGTGGTACCTTGGTAAAAAAAAGAATGAATGTGAACTTGTGAAAGTCACATTATGGAAGCACCAAACAATTGACATAATTCAATATCAAACCATTCGGCATAATGGATTGAAGAATGATGGAATGATAAAATTGTTCACCTTAAAATCTTAAGGTCATTTTTTGTTTGGTAGATTGGTGATATGTTGATCATCAATAGAGAAACCAATGACAATAAATGCTACTAAATGTAGCTATAACATGTGGAAGAAAATTATTGGCGTTGCTAATGCTATCTTAGATATAAAATTCGAAGAACCCATATGCTTAGAATTTTCATGGTCTTATTTCATTGACATAGGTACTTAACTAGTTTCACATAGTTGAGTGTCCATAATTGTCAAGTGTCCAATAAATGTGGAGTCTTGCATTTCAAAAAGAGGTGAACACAAAAGTGACTCACAATTGGATTGTTCTGATTTTTTGGGAAGCATGATGTCACGACCCAAAACGGACCGCGACTGCACCCACACTTAACCCTCCTATGTGAGCGAAACCAACCCTCAAAAAACCCCAACTTTACGACCATAATATCAAATAAAAATGCGGAGACCTAAACATCATTAATTGAAATCAATTAAAAACAACTTTAAACTCAATTCTTATTATTCAAATCTGGAATCATCACCCCAGAACATCCATGATCAAATTACTAAACTAAGAGTATTCTAAAAGAAGCTAACATAACAAACTATCCATGTCCGAGAACTCAAGGCATCAAACATGAGGAAGAAGATCCCAGTCCAGCTATAACATTTAGCTCACCCTGAAATCTTGTGTATGAAGACTGGCTAGAGTTGCGGTGAGTTGAAGACGACGGTACGTTTGGCTGTGGCACTCCAACAAATAAACAACGAAATCAAATACCAGTATAGGGTCAGTACAAAACACGGGTACTGGTAGGTATCATCGGCCAACAAAAATAGAAAACAGTATATATCAGATAAATCATAATCAACATAATACTCAAACATGTACAACACTGAGTTTCATAATCAGTTATAAGTACCTCACCCGGGACCCTCGCACATTTCACACATGAGGACTCAAGAAGCCTTAATACCATACTCATTGGGAATTAGGTTCATTAGATTGAGTTATTAACATATTTCAAGATTCATAATCTTTCTATCCTGGTGTCGAACGTGACACTCCGATCCTCATCATACTACCCTGGTGTCGGAACGTGACACCCGTTCCATAGTCTCGTCCTGGGCCGGACCGTGGCACTCCGATCCTCATTCTATAAACTGGTGTCGGAACGTGTACACCCGATCCTCTTAACCTCATTCTTTTAGTTCATCAGCCTCTTTTATACTATAATGCATCACAATCTCATTACTTTAGTTCATCAATCCTTCTTTCATACTAAGGCATCATATTTAACAAAGAGATTTGTTCCAATGATTTAGGATTCATATGCTTCTCATGGCTTATGTTAAACACAATTATATAACACATTCATACAAGCCTACAACTAGCATATAGAAGGGTTACATACTACCCATCAATTCATTCGCTATAGAGTTTGCTCACGAATAGCGTAACCATAAACCTACCTCCACCGAAGATTGCGATCAACAAAGCTATCTTCTCAAAATCCTTGCTATCCTCTTCGTTCTCTCTCTCTCTACTCGTTCTCCTCCTCTCTTGCGTTCTTTTCTTTTTCTTATTCAAACCTCTTTCCGTTACCCTAATAATCATATAATTAAGTACAAAAGATGGAACTAATTAACCCACTAATTAATTCAGGTTACCATCTTTTAACAACCCCAAGAATTAGAACTATTAACTTAACCCACTACTTTAAAATTACACAGGAAATAGCCAAAATGCCCCTTAATTTAGATTAACAGAATCCGACCCCGCCTGGAATTACGCAGCCTGTGAACGGGCCGTCGGGCCTGCGACGGTCCGTCCTCTCTCTCTCTGTCACACGATACCAGAGACTTGATTCTAGTGAATGGTCTGTGACGGTCGTCATGGACATGACGGTCCGTCATGGACATGACGTCCGTCCTGCATTCCCGTCGTGACGTTCAAGAGTCGCTCTCAGTACCCAAATTTTCAGTTTCTAAGTTTTTGGAAGAGACCAGCCACACGGTCCGTCGGCCCATGACGGCTCATCTTGGGGTCCGTCGATCCCCAGTTTTTCCAGAAATAAATATTTTGCTCAAAACGACTAAAACAGTCGTTACAATAGATCCAATTTACCCATCGTTCGCTCGAACGATCACGAGAAGTCAAACAAGAGTGAAAGGAAGTACTGAATCTGTAAACAAGGGTGGTGTATCTTTCTGCATAGTCGCCTCCTTCTCCCAAGTGTGATTCTTTCAACTGTCGATTCTTTCCTTGCCCTTAATGGATGCAATCCCCTTGACCTCACCGGGTCGACTTCTCTATCTACACTGGCAACAGGCTCTCTAATAAGTCAATTTTCATCAAGCAAGAACTGAATCCCAACGAATGATGTAGTTTCCTCCCGCATGGTGATCTTTTTCAACATGGACACAGAAATACTGGAGATGAACTCTCTGACAGCCCTGTAGCAAGGCTAATTCAAAAAGCCCACCTCCCCACTCACTTCAGAACTTCAAAGGGTCCAATATACCTTGGACTTCAGCTTACCCCTTTTTCCAAACTCGCATCACCCTTTCATGGCGAAACCTTCAGCAAGACTTTCTCCCTCAGCACCCTCCATGACTCCATGTCCCTAACCTTTCGATCCGCCTACTCCGTTTGCCTACTCTGAGCCGCTTAAAAGCTTTTTCTTGATAGATTCACCTTCTCTAACGAATCCCTCAAAGGGTCAAGTACCCCAAGGTCTACCTCGAATAGCTCAAACCAACACCAATGCAGACCTACATCTCCTCCCATACAACGCTTCAAAAGGAGCCATATCATATTTGAGTGTAGCTCTTATGTAGAAATCGAAAACCGCTAATGGTAAGAAGTTATCCCAATGACCACCGAATTCTACTCACACATGCTCGAGCATATCTGCCAATACTTGAATCGTTCGCTCATACTGTCATCGTCTGAGGGTGAAATGCAATACTCGGTCCAACTAGTTCCCCTAATTCAGCATGCAATGTTCTCCAAAACACATAGAGTAAATGCGTACCTCTATCTGATATAATGGACAGTGGAACTCCTGCAACCGCACCAATTTTCTTAGATTAGAGTCTGGCTAACTTCTCTGCATTGTAAGTCCCCCTTAACCGGAATGAAATGAGCAGACTTAGTTAATCTGTCCACAATTACCCAAATAGAGTCAAACTTGGCCCAATCTCTTTGGAGACAACCACGAAGTCCTTGCAATTCCCTTCTCCCCACTTCCTTCCAAAATGAGGCATTCTCTGAAGTGTTCCTTCCGGGCCTCTGGTGTTCATACCTACTTGCTGACAATTTGGGACATTTGGCCACAAACTCGACAATGTCGTCGCTTCATTCTACTCCACAAATGTTGTCTTAGGTCACGGTACATCTTGGTTGCACAGGATGTATAGAATATCCAGAACATGAGCCTCTGTAAGAATGTGTGGATCATCATCAACACGGGTTACACATACCCTCCTTTTTATCAAAACCCCTTCCTCACATTCTGCTTTCTTTAAAGCCTCTCCTCGCAATAACTTATCCTCGTATTCGCTTAGTTTCTCGTCATCAAACTATTTCCCTTGATGTTGTCAAGAAAAGAAGATCTCCGCTCCACACTGGCCCAACAATCCTCCCTTCTCATTTACTTCTAACCTCATAAAGTCATTAGCTAGTCTGAACCTCTCTAGCCAATGGGCGTCTAGAACTTGTAAGTGGCTAAACTACCGATGCTCCCTGCTTTTCTACTTAAGGGCGTCTGCAACACATTAGCCTTATTTCCCGATGATACAAATGGTAACACATCAATAATCCTTCAGTAGTTCCATCAAACCTCCTCTCTGTCNAAACTTAGAAGTAAACTGCGTACCCTCTATCTGATATATGGACGTGAACTCCATGCATCTAAGGAGGGGGGCTTTATGCTCAAGGAAGGCACGGATAATATTTTGTCCATACCAGAGTTGTGTCTACGAGGCGTTAGCGATATAAAGAAGTTTTGCTACCTTCTCTGCGGGTAAGTCACCTTACCGAATGAATAAGCGCCTTCTTAATCGGTCCCACAATTTTAATGACCTGTTTAGGCGTTTTGATTGCCGATTTTTAATTCTGGAAAAACTTCATGTCCAGAGGCAACGGTGCAACGAAGAAGGACCGTCATGGTCGTGACGGACCGTCGTGAAGGTGCCCGCCGCAGAACACTTAGAATTCTGAATTTTGGGTACTGAACTCGATTCTCTAACTTTGCGACGGATTGTGCAGTACGAACCATCGCAACGGGCTCGACGGCCCGTCACAGGCCATTCATCGGTTTAAAATCGAGTTTCGTAGCATGTGACGACGCAGGACGGACCGTCGCTCGGCACTACTGCCCGGGTCAACATCAGCAAGGATTATTCAAAATGCTGTGCATGCCCGAAGTCTTTGTCTGGATTTCTTTCATTTATTTAAGGGTTTCGTTTTGGACTATTTTTCGTCTTTTTCTTCTTTAATTCATAAAAATGGTGAGTTAATGTTAATAAGTCTATTACCTTGGGGTTTTAAAGAGGGTAACCTTAAGTTAATTAGTGGGTTTTAGTTAGTAGTGCCATCTTTTATACTTAATTATATTAGTATTAGGGTAAAGAATAGAGGGTTTTAATAAGAACAACAGAAAGAACAAGAGAGGGAAATCGAGCAAGAGAAGAGAGAAAACGAAGGGACAACAAGAATCGAGGATTTTCTTGCTTGATCACGACTCTTCGGTGGAGGTAGGTTATGGTTTTCACACGATTCGAGTAAACTCTTAATAGGCGAATGATATGTTTGGGTAGTAGTATTCAGGCTTCTTCATGCTTAATTGTGTATGCAATGATTGATTCTTTATATATATATATGATTGTTATAAAATGAGCATGATGAAGCATTGCATCTTAAATCTTGAAGAAACCTAATCTACTGTTTGTTAATGTCAATCCTGGGATAAATAGAAATGCTAATGAACGCAGTAGTGAGATTAGGGGATCGATCCACTTGGTCTGCTGGTACCCAGGGGATCGAATATAGAGCGAATCGGAGTGTACCGTTTCCGACACACCATGATAGTTAAAATATTGAGTCGTGTGCCAGAACGTTCCGATACCAGGGATAGGAATATGAGGATCCGAGTGTCATGCTCCGACACCTCGGATCAGTATAAAAGAGGAGGGGATGGGCCCCATCTCGTTGGGGTGCACAATCCATCTTCTTGCCGGTACTCTCTCCGCCGGATAGGTAGGTAGCCATTTAATAAGTGTAATGCTCAGATCAAGGCTCTGAGTGTCACTTTCCGACACAGGATGTAATATGGATCGGGTGGAACGTTCCGGTACCAGGTATAATTATGAGGATCGGAGTGTCCACGTTCCGACACCAGGAGAGTAATAATGGTCGTGTGCCACGTTCGGTCCAGGATAGAAGGAGAGCGAGTGTCACGTACCGACACAGAGTAAATAATATCATGAATCTTGACAGATAATACTATACTCAATCTCTGAAACTATTCCCAAATGATTATGATGAGGAGGGGCTTGAGTCCTTCATTGATGTGCTGGTGTTGTAACCAGGTTATGGTAATTGTAAATGCTGCATGCCTAAGGCTATAGTTGATTTTATGATGTTCCTGAGATATACTGTTTTCTCTATTTGAGTTTCCCGGATACCTCTCAGACTTGTGGTTGTTACCTGCCGCCCACCCTATTTTGATGTTTTCTTATCCGTGTTCTACTCTCATCTCTATTCTTTTTCGTTATTGTGGAGTGCCAGCAAACGTACCGTCGTCCTTCAAAACTCAACCGCAACTCCTAGCCACTCTCATTACACACCATTACAAAATTACACCGGATTTCAGGGTGAGCCTAAACGCTTCTAGCTTGGACTGGATCTTCTTCCTCATGTCTTGATGCCTTGAAGTTCGCAGTACTCGGCTTGTGTATATTGTAGTTCGTAGAATATCTTAGTTTAGAGTAATTTGATCATAGATGTCTTGTGGTGATTGACTTCCGATTTTTTGCTAATACTAGATGTTTTGGAATTTTGAAGTTATTGAATCGGTTTTATTTAATGAATTTTAAGTCTCCGCATACTTTCTTGAATTACATTGAAATGTTAGGTTTAGATTGGTTGGTTCGCTCCACAGGAGGATAGAGTGTGGGTTGCCAGTCGGATCCGATTTGGGTCTGACCACTTGGTACATGCATTAGGTTCGTTGGTCTCATCACACAAGAACAATGTCTAGTAGAGTCTTAAGGAACGTAGGGGGACCGCCTTTTTAACTCTTTCCTTTGAGAGGCTATAAGATTTTAGGAAAATTCCATTCTTTTCTTTCTTTCTTTCTTTCGTGCTACTATACTTGATCCATTGGTATCTGGGCTAGGCGTACAAATTGAGTATCTGACCCTCGTCACTCTATTTCGCAGATGGTTAGAACTAGAGCCAACCGACTACTCAACACCCAGCACCGTGACCAGGGTGCGTCCGAGCCATCGCTGGGCTGTAGCTCGAGGAAAGAACAACGGCAAGAGGCCGTGGTAGAGGTCGTGGGAGACGTCTCTAGGGAATAGGACGAGCACCTAGCCCATCTAGTAACTATGGGCATGGAAACCCCTCCACCACTGAGGAAGTAATAAGAGAAGGGGAGGATTGGAAATGAACAAGTACAGAATAGGAATTCCACCCAACCTCCCTAGATATGATCAATCAGGTCTCTCGCTTATCTTAGTTAGTGGGATTGTCTGATCAGGTCAGGCACCACGCCCAGTGTTTCTCCTGCACCACACTTCCGGTTTCAGAGGTACAACATGCAGCCACTAGGCCCCTCGTATTGATGCCTCATGGACATAGGCACGTTTGCGCCAACGCCTGACTACTATACTGTGCCTATAACGACAAATTTAAGCATGACTTTTCCTCAAGGTTCTTGAATGAAACCTCCAGGGTCTTCAAGGGTGCAGAAGCTAAGGATGCTTACGAATTTCTAGTTTACTATCATGAGCTACTCAACAAGATGGGGTATAGTAGACCGGCTTGGTTTTGAGTTTGGGGGGGGGTGAGTTATCAGTTTTAAGGAATGCCAGATGTGGTGGCCGGTCACAATGTTTGTTTCAACCAACCAGGCACCACTATGACTTGGGCCTATTTCTCTAATTGTTTATGAGAAGTATATCCCGGATTTTGAGGGATCGAACAAGGATGATTCTTGGATCCTAAGCAAGGTCAGGATGTCGGTCCAATGCATAGAGCTAGTTTCGTGCAACTATCCCCAGATACGCCACCCAATTTTGTTTCATGTTTCGTCCACAAGAGCGGATTCGCCGTTTTTTGAAGGTTTGAATCAAGTTCGAATTTACTTTAAAAGTTAGCGGCCCAGCCACAGCGAAATCTTTTCAAGAATTGTAACTTCGTGGTAGAGGTGGAAGGAGTTGAATCCGATGAATTCCCATGCATCAAATCAACGAGGTTTCTAAAGGGAGGTTCGTTTATAATGGTTCTTACGCTAGAGACAGGGTTCCCGGAGGTTACTTAGATCGACCCATTCAGTCTTCACTACAGATGTATTTGGGGGTTCACCTCAAACCCAACACTTCTCTGAGAGACCTATGCTGAATCCAAGAGTGTTTGGGTGTGAGAGACTGGGCAATATCAAGAGGTATTGTCCAAAACAGGTTATAGACCCCAATAGCTAGAGTTTAGATGGTGGTCATAGTAAGGCCGTTATTCTGGAGGGCGGTGGTGGCCGAGTATGTGGTCACCAAAACGGCCGTGGTGATGGGAACACTGGAGCCACGACCAACATAACTGGTAGGGGCAACGGACAGAACAATTTATGGGGCCCATGTTATGCTTTCCCTGGGAGAATCGGATGCGGAGATTCTCTGATGCTGTCCATCAAAGGTAACTTTCTGGTTTGTGATTGCCTGGCTTCCTGTATTGTTTTGATCCTGGATCCACATTTTTCTTATGTATCTTTTCCTCATTTGCTAATGGTCTAAATTTACCTGTGATTAACTTGAAAAAAAAAAAAAAAATAAAAATGCCTATTCGTGTTTCTACTCCGGTGGATGACGTCTGTGGTAGTAGAAAGGTATTAGGTTTCTTGTCGGTGACTTTGTGGGGAGCCAACACTTATGTAGATTTGGTTATCTAGAAATGGTTGATTTTGATGTAATTCTGGGTATGACTTGGCTTTCTCCGCACTTTGCGATCTTAGAAGTTCTAATCTAAAACGTTGACGTTTAGCCAAGCCTTGGCACAGATGTAGTGTTGGAGGGTGACTACACTTCCAATCCGGTCCGTATAATCACTTCTTCGTGCTAAGAAAATGGTTAGAAAGGGTGTTTAGCTTTCTTGCACAATCT
The DNA here is from genome assembly GCA_027704765.1 of Solanum habrochaites. Taxonomy (NCBI): domain Eukaryota; kingdom Viridiplantae; phylum Streptophyta; class Magnoliopsida; order Solanales; family Solanaceae; genus Solanum; species Solanum habrochaites. The sequence continues at coordinate 21,524,873 of JAKWJA010002500.1, forward strand.
CAAGCTGACACTACCACAAGTACCTTCGATTGGTCGGTTCGTGGTCTTCAGAGTTTCTTGATGTGTTTCCATGCAAGATCTTCATCTGCCTGGTAGCCACCAGATGGTATATGACTTCTGTATTGACTGAACCGGGGTACTCGCCCCATTTCTATACCCCTTCTAATGGTCTTCCCGCGGAGTTATAGAGTTAAAGCCCACATTACGAGTTGTTGAGCAAAGGCTTCACTAGACCAATTGGCATCTCTTGGGGTGCTCCGGTTTTGTTTTTGAAGAAGACAGATGGGAGATTTTTCGGATGTGCAATAGACTCCGGCAGTTGAACAAGGTGACCCATAAGAACAAGTTCCTCTTCCTCCTTTGCTGACTTGTCGTCAGTTACAAGGTGCTGTGTCTTCTCTAAGATTGACTGTGATCCATTTATCAATCAATTGAAAATAACCGGGCACGATGTCCAAATACTGCTTTTAGAACCGGTATGGGCATTACTCATTTGTCGTGAGTCTTTTGGTCCTAACGAATGCCCTGCTGCGTTCATAGTTTGATGAACGGGATTTTTAAAGCCATATTTGGATCTCTTTGTGATCGTATTTTATTGATGATATACTGATATACTTCAGAGACGAGAACATGAGGAAGCCTTTGAGAAATTTGTTTGGAATGTTGAGGAGAAAAAGCTTTATGCCAATTTCTCTAGTGTGAGTTTTTTGGCTAGATCAAGTGTCCTTCTTGGTCACGTGTTTTCACAATGATGGAGTGATGGTGGATCCTTCCATAAATCGAAGTAGTGAAGAATTGGGTAAGGAACCGACTAATGTTTCAGAAATAGAGCTTTGTTGGTTTAAAGGCCCAGTTACTAACCGTTGATTTGTCAAGGGATTCTCTTCTATTGCTTTCCCAATTGACGAACTTGACTTAGCGCATAATGTTTCCATTTGTATGTCGGAATGATGTGAGGAACAGCTTTCAGAATCTCAAGATTCGTTGACTACTGGCACCAATTCTCACCCACCCTTGCCATTGGAGGTAAAGAATTTTCATGGTTTTTTGTGATTCCATCCCTATTCTGGTTGGTGCAGTGTTAATGCAAGAGAAGAATGTGATTGCTTAGGCGTCAAGACAATTAACCGTGCATGAACGTATTAAATCCACCCATGCTTTGGAATTGGCTGCGGTGGTGTTTGAATTAAAGCATGGAGACACTATTTAGAATGTGGTCAAGTTGAATCTATAACGGATCATCGTAGTCTACAAGTAGTATCGTTACTCAGAAAGATTTTGAATTTGGAGACATGAAGGAAATAGGATGGAACTCTGAAGGAACTACGACATCACTATTTGTTTTAATCCGGGAAGGTGAAGTTGTAGCGTGCTTTAAGTAGAAAAGGGGGAAGCATGGGAATTCTAGCTCACTTGCACGCTGTCTAGACGCCATTGGCTAGATAAGTTTCAGATGCTGGCTAACGAACCTAATAGGTTAGAAGTAAATTAGAAGTAGGATTTTAGCTTTGTGGAGGCAAGATATTCCTTCCTTGACAAGATAGGGAAGCAGTTAACGAGAAAAATTGATCGGAATCCCGAGATATAGATAGTGTTTGCAAGGAGAGGCTAAATAACGAAAATCGACGAGGAAAGGTGTTTTTAGGGTTAAGGAAGGTTATGTGACCCCGCGTCGATGATTTGATCAACACTTATTCTTACAAGAGGCTCTAGGCAAGGTTATTCGATATCAATCCGGGTGCAACCAAGATGTACCAGTGACCTAAAGACACCTTTTGGTGGAGTAGATGAACGTGATCTTGTGGATTTTAATTGCCAGATGTCCTGTCAAAGTAAAGTAATGAACACCAAAGGCCCGGAGGACCCTTCAGCGAATGCCCCCATTCCCGGATGGAATGGGAGGAGATGCAATGGACTTCGTGTTTGGTCCTTCCAAAGACATTGGGCAAGTTCGAATCCATTTGGGTGATTTGTGGACAGATTACGAAGTCTGCCATTTCCAATTCCGGTCAGGTACTTATAAAATGCAGAGAAGTTTAGCCAAACTTTACTCTCAGAAGTTGTTCGATTGCATGGGTTTCCAACTGTCCATCAATATCAGATAGAGGTACGGCAGTTTACTTCTAAAGTTTTGGAGAACATTTGGCATGCTGAATTAGGTACAAGGTTGGCCTTGTACTGCATTTCACCCCCAGACCGCCGGTCAGTCTGAGAGAACGATTCAAGTGTTTGGAGGATATTGCTTCGTGCATGCGTGATAGAATTTGGTGGCCATTGGGATAGTTCTTCTTACCACTTAGCCTAGTTTTCCATACAATAATGCTATCACTCAAGTAGTGACATGCCCCATTTGAAGCATTGTATGGTAGGAGATGTAGTCCTCCCATTGGGTTGGTTGAATGCTTTTTCAAGGTTAGACCTTGGGTACTGACCTTTTGAGGGACTCGTTAGAAAAGGTTAAATCCATTCAAAAAGCTTTAGCGGCTCAATGTAGCAAAAGGAGTATGCAGCTTGAAGTGTTAGGGAATTTTGAGTTCATGGAAGGATAGCAACTCTTGCTGAATTTTCGCCCATGAAGGGTGTGCGGTTTGGTAAAAGAGGAAAGCTTAGCCAAGGTATATTGGTCCATTTGAATTCTGAAGTGAGGTAGGGGAGTGGGCTTCTGAATTAGCTTTGCCTCTTAGCACTCTCCGGAGTACATCCGTATTCCATGTGTCGAGGTTGAAAATATCCATGGGGTGGAAACCTCATTTAGTCGTGGGAATTCAAGTTTGCTTGATGAAATTGTCTTCTGAGAGGAGCCTGTTGCTATTTTAGATAGAGAGTTCACAAGTTGAGAATCAAGGAGATTGCATCCTCAAGGGCATTGAAGAATCGACCGGTTGACGAAGCCCACTTGGGAGAAGTGAGGCAGATATCAAGAAGATACCCCACCTGTTTACAAAAATTCAGTCACTTCTTTTCACTCTTGTTTTAACCTTACTACTTCTCGTAATCAATCGAGGACGACGATGGTAAAGTGGTATCTATTGTAACGACCTGTTTTTAGTATGTTGAGTACAATTTTAATTCTGGAAAACACTGGCGAGGCAACGGCTTCCACGATGGACCGTCATGGTGTGACGGACCCTTCGTGGAGGTCCCTCCCCAGAACACTTGAATTCTATTTTGGGGTGGTAATGAAAATCGATTCTCTGAACTTCGCGACGGAGTGGCAGGACGACCGTCGCAGGCGCGACGCCCTCACAGGCCATTCACTTAACATCGAGTTTCTGTAGCAGATTACGACAGCCGGACGGACCCTCACAAGGCACAACGGCCCGTCACAAGGTGCGCAATGCAGGCTGGGTCGGGATTTCTGTTAATTTATTTTAACTGGGCGTTTTGGACTATTTTCAACTTTAATTATAAAGTGGTGGTTTATGTAATAGTCTAATTACTTGGGGGTTAAAATAGGTAACCTTAAGTAATTAAGTGGGTATTAGTGCTCATCTTTTACTTATTATAATGAGTATTATGGGAACAGAAATAGGGTTTGAATAAGAAAAACAGACGAAAGAGAGGGAAATCGAGGCAAGAGAGAGGAGAAACGAAGTGGACAAACAAGAATTGAAGGAATTTGCTTGCTTGAATCCGAATCTTCGTTGGAGGTAGGTTAATATTTTCACACATTTCGTGTAAACTCCTTAATAGCGAATGATATGGTTGGGTATATTAATTAAGTCTTCTATATGCTTTAATTTTTGTGTCGCAGATTGATTTTATTATATATATATGATTGGATAAAATAATCATTATAGCTATTGCATCTAAATCTTGAATAAACCCTATTCTACTTTGTTTACTGATAATGCCTTGGTATAAAAAAGGCTTAATGAACGAAAGTAGTGGGATTAAGGGGATCGGGTGCCACGTTACGGGAGCAAGATAAATATGAGGATCGGATTGTCAACGTTCCGACAACCGGATATTATATTGATTGGTGGTGCACGTTCCGGTACCAGGATAGAATATGAGGATCGGATTGTCAACCCACGTTCCGAACACCAGGATAGTATAATGGATCGGTGTGCCACGTTCCGGTACCCAGATAGAATATGAGGATCGAGTGTCACGTTCCGAACCAGGATAGTATATTATCCGGGTGCCAACGTATCCGGTACCCGGATAGAATATGGAGGATCTGATTTGTCAGCGTCCGACAACCATGATCTATATTGGATCGGTGGCAACGTTCCGGTACTTGCTTAATGAAAGGAAGGATTGTCAGTACCGACACGAGAGAATAATAATCATGAATCTTGAAAAATGTTAATATACTCAATATAATGAACCTAATTCCCAAATGAGTAGGATGAGAGGCGTGAGTCCCTCATTGATGTGCTTGGTTTTGTTACCAGATTATGGCAATTGTAAATGCTGCATGCTAAGGCTATTAAGTTTGATTTTATATTTTACTTGATATATACTGTTTTTATTTTGAGTTTGCCGATTATACTACCAGTACTTGTGTTTGTACGGACCCACCCATAACTTTTATGTTTTCTTCTTTGTTATTGTGGATGCAGCAAACGTACCATCATCTTTCAACTCAACCGCACTCTTCCGTCTTCATTACATCACCGGATTTCAGGGTGAGCTACGCTTCTAGCTTGGACTTGGATCTTCTCCTCAATGTCTTGATGCCTTGAAGTTCCAGCATGGACTAGCTTTTGTTTATTGTAGTTTCTTAGAATCCTCTTAGTTAAGTAATTTGATCATTAAGATGTTCTTGTTGTGATGACTTTCCACATTTTTTTGGGGATAATAAAATGTTGAATTTTTAGAAGTTATTGAATCGTTTTATTTAATGAATTTAAGTCTTTCCGTCATTACTTTTTGTTGATATTACATTGAAATGTTAAAGGTTTATAATTGGTTGGTTCGCTCACATAGGAGGATTAAGTGTGGGTGCCCAGTCGCGATCCATTTGGGGTCGTGATAAATTACCCAAATAAAAGCCACTTGCCCAATGTCTTTGGAAGACCAACCCACGAAGTCCATTGCATTCGCTCCACTCTTCCATTCAGGAATTGGCATTCTCTGAAGTGTTCCTCGTTCCTCCGGCCTCTGGTGTTCATACTTTACTTCTGACAAATTCGGGCATTTGACACACAATCAGCAATGTCGCGCTTCATCTACTCCACCACAATGGTGCGTTTAGGTCCACGATACATCTTGGTTTTGCACCGGATGTATTAATATCCGGAACCTTGACCTCTGTAAGATACTGTGGATCAAACATCGCACGGGGCACACACACGACCCTTCTCTTAATTCTCAAACGCGTCCTCATCCATATTGCTTCTTTAAGCCTCTCCTCGCAACACCTTATATCGGATCCGAATCAGTTTTTTTTTCTCATCAGTAACTGCTTTCCTTCCCTTAATTTTTGTCAAGAAAGGAAGATCTGCCTCCACACTGGCCAAAAACCCCCCTTCGTCTCCTCATTTACTTCCAACCTCATAAGGTCATTAGCCATAGTCCTGACCTCTCTTCTAGCCAAAGGGCGTCTCTAGGCTTGCAAATTGAGTCCTAAACTACCCATGCTCCCTTTGCTTTCTACTTAAGAGCGTCTGCCTCAACATTCGCTTTTCCTGGGTATACAATGGGTAATATCGTAGTCCTTCAGTAGTTCCTCTATCTCCTCGTTCTCAAATTCAATCATTCTGATAAGACATACTTTAGCTACGCTGATCCTTATAGACCTTCACACTTACCCCATATAAGATAGTGTCTCCATTGCTTTAATGCAAACACCAACCACCCGCCGCCAACTCTAAATCGTAGGTCGATAATTCGTTCATGCACCTTTAAATTGCCTCGAATCATAAGCAAATTACATTTTTCTCTTGGCATTAGCACGGCAACCCAAACCCAGATAGATGCATCACAAATAAACGAAGAAGTTCTAACCTCCACTCTGGCAGGTAGGATAGGTGCTGTAAGTCACAATGGTCTTTGAGATTTTCTGAAAGTTTCCTTACATTCATCCGACCATACAATGGAACATTCTCCTTTAGTCAAGTTCGTCCCATTGGGAAGCAATAGAAGAAATCCCTTGACAAAGCGACGGTAGTGAACTGGCTAAACAACAAGCCTTCTTATTTATGACACATTAGTAGGTCTTTAACCAATTCTTCTTCACTACTTCGATCTTATAGGATCACCAGCACTCCTCCCTTAGAAACCCGTGCCCCAAGAGACACTGAATTCTAGCCAAAACGCACACTTGGAGAATTTGGCATAAGCTTTTTTCTCCGCTCAACAGTTTCCAACACACTTCTCAAATGCTTGCTCCTCAGGTTCCTTCTTACGCTTGGGAGTATAATCAGTATATAAATAAATACGATCGCAAAGAGATCCAATATGGCTTAAATATCCCGTTCATCAAGCTCATGAAAAGACAGTGGCATCGTTAGTCCAAGGCCATTACCCCTTACCAAGAATTCCATAATGCCATACCTGTTTCGAAGGAATTCATTGGCCCATCTGCTGCCCGTATTTCCAATTGATGATAACCAGACCTCAAGCGATCTTAGAGAAGACACAGCACTTGTAACTGATCGAACCAATAATCATGCGAGAAGAGGATCCTGTTCTTAAAGTTGCTTTATTTAGTTTGCCAGTAAATCTATGCACTCCGAATACTCCCATCTTTCTTATTCACAACAAAACGGAGCAACCCAAGGGGAGGCCCTCGTCTAATAAACCTTTCCTAACAATTCTTGAAAGTTGGGCCGTTAACTCCCTTAACTCAGCGGGAGCCATTCTATCAGGGGGTATAGAAATGGGGCGATTACCCGGTTCAAAGATCTGCAGAATCATATCTCTATCCCCGGTGGCATAGCAGTAGGTCTGAGGAAACACATCTAAAACTCGCGGACTATCGAACCGACTCAATTGCAGGTACAATGTGTAGTTATCATCATCCCGATGTGTCCAAGAAAGCTAAACAACCCTTACTAACCATTCTCTTAGCACGAAGAAGGAGACATACGAATCAGAATTGGAATGTAGTGACCCCCCCACACTAACGGATCTTTCAGTCTTGGCCTAACGTCAACATTTTAGCATTACAATCCAAGATTGCAAATTTTGGGAGAGAGCCAGTCATACCTAGAATTACATTAATCAACCATTTCTAATATAACCCAGTCTACATGATATTTCTCCCACAAAAGTCACCAGACAGACCTATATACCTTTTCAACTAATACAGACGACTCACCCACCGAGTAGAAACACGAATAGGCATGTCAAGCAATTCCACAATGTAAATTAAGACCATTAGAAATGAGGAAGATACTATGAAAATGTGATCCAGATCAAATAATACAGAAGCCATAGTAATCACATAACCAAAAGATTTACCTTTTACAGCATCAGATGTCTCCGCTTCAGACCGCCCGGGAATCGTAACAAGGGCCCATATCACTTGTCTGCCCGTTGCCCCTACCTGTTGTGCTGTAGTGTCTCCAGTTTGCCCGTTACCCCTGGACCGCAACACACCCCGGTCGTTTGGGTGACCACCATTACTCGGCCACCGCGTCTCCAGAAATGCCTCTACCGATGACCACCTCTACCCCTAAGCTATTGGGGGTCTATACTCTGTTTTGGACAATTTCTCCTAATCTGTCCAGTCTCTCCCACAATCCATAACACTCCTCCCTGGATTCAAGCATAGGTCACTCAGAGAAGTGTTGACCGTCTGAGGTGGACTCCAACTACAGTCTGTAGTGAAGCCTGACTTGGTCGGACTGGAGTAACCCTGAACCCTGTCCCTGAAGTAAGCACATTAAACTCACCTCCCTTTCGAAGCCTTTTTGATGTCGATGGCCATGGTGAAGTCCATCTGGCTTCACTCCTTCCACCTCTATCACGAAGTCTCACCACTTTCTTGAAAGGATTTTGCGTAGCTGCTACCTGTAGGCTTAAATCCTTGTCCGCAATTCTGACCTCAACCCCTTCACAACACGGCTAATCCGATCTTGTGGACTGAAACACAGTTGGGTGGCCACCTGGATATGCACGAAAATTATCCTCTATGCAGTAACCGACATCCTACCACCTTTCTCTAGGCTCAAGCACTCATCGCTTTTCTATCCTCAAAGTCCTGGGGATATACTGAGCCCATAAACAAGCAGAGAAAGGATGCCCAAAGTCAGGGGTGCCTTCTGTTTGGTTGACACTCAACGTTACTCGGCCACAGACATTTTTGGCGTTCCCTTGAATGATACAGTCACTACTCAACACCAAACCGTTCTACTATACCCATCTTGTGTAGCAGCTCATGACAGTAAAACCAAAAATCATAGGCAATCCTCAGATTCAGCACCCTTGAAGACTGGAGGTTTCAATGTTCATAACCTTTACTAAAAAGTTCATGCCTGATCATGTTTCATTATAGGCCCCCTGTGGTTGAGACGGAGAAACATGCCTATTTCCAATGAGGCATCAGCGGGGAGCCATAGTAGCTGCATGTTGTACCTCCGGAACCGGAGGTGTTGGTGCAGCAAACCGGGAGGCGTCTGGCCGATCAGATAAACCCACTAAGATAAGCCGAACCTGATTGATCATTTCTTCGGGGTAGGTTGGGGGGTGAAAATTTCCTCATTCTACACTTGTTTTTCAGTCTCCCCATCCTCGCCCTCTCTTAACCATTTCCCATGTCCTCAGTTGGTGGAGGACTCACCGCCTAAGTCCAGATGGGCTAAGGTGCTCTTCCTCTTCCTCTAGAGGACATCCTCCCACGACCCTTCCACGTCATCTTGTCGTACTTTCTCTCACTCCTTTTCGAGCTATAGCCCTAGTGGCTGCTAAGACGCTTACTTTCTTGTCGATGTTGGTGTTTGGTGCAGTCGTTGTTGCTCTAGTTCAAACCATCTGCGAAATAGAGTGAAGATGTCAGATATCATTTGGTATCACCTCGATACCCCCCCAATTGATCCACGTAATAGACGTACGAAGAAAAGGAATGGATTTTCCTAAAGTCCTATAGCCCTCAAAGAAAGTAACGGCGTCCCCCTACCGTTTCCTTAAGACTCTACGAGACTCCTTCTTGTGTGAATGAGACCAAACGAACTTATTGCTCTGATACCATGTTTGTCACGACCAATACGGGCCGCGAATGGCACCACACACTTAATCCTACTATGTGAGCGAGACGCAACCATCCAATTCCCAAAGTTTCATCAACATACATACAAATATAAATGCAGAAGACTTAAACTCATTAATGAAAATCGATTAAATAACTTCTAAAAACTCAATACTGTTTATTCCAAAACCTGAAAGGCCATCCCCCCAATAACATCTATCTCAATTACTAACTAAGATAACTAAGAAGCTAAAATTAAGTAAAAACTAGTCCAATGCCGAACTTCAAGGAATCAAGACATGAGAGAGATGATCCAAGTCCAAACTAGAAGCATTAGCTTCAACCCTGATATCCGACGTGAATGAAGACTGGCTAAGTTTGCGGTTGTGTTGAAGATGATGGGTACGTTGCTGCCACTCCACAAATACAAAGAAAACATTACAAGTTAGGGGTCAGTACAACACGAGTACTGAGTAGGTATCAGCGGCCAACTCAAAATAGAACACAGTATATATCAAATAATATCATAAAAATCAACTACAATACTCACATGTAGCATCAACAAGTTCTATAAACTCATTAATAAGAACGCCAAGTTCACCCATGAGGGACTCAAGCCTCAATGCAATCCCAATTTGGCAATTAGGTTTCATTAGATGAGTAATATTAACGTCTTTCATCAAGAATTCATTAATGCGTATTTCTCTTCTCTCGTGGTCGGTGACGTGACACTCCGCTCCATATACTACGTGTCCGTTCTTGACACACCCATCTCCCCTAACTCTTCCGTTCGGTTCGTGACACCCATCCCCTAATTCTACGTGTCGGTTTCGTGACAGACCCCCGATCCCCTAATTCTAACGTGTCGGTTCGTGCCCCGAATCCCGACTCTCATCAAAATTTAGTTCATCAGCCTTCTTTTATACCACGGCATAATCAATCTCATTAACAAGGCAGATTAGGGTTTTTCAAGATTCCAAGATTCAATAGCTTCACAAATCCGTCTTATTTTACTCACATTATGTTATCACACTTCGACAAGCATACAATTAAGCATATAGAAGGGTTACAAATACTACGCACTACATATCATTCGCTATTAAGATTTTACTCGAATAGCATAAAACATAACCTACTCCACCGAAGATTTCGTGATCAAGCAAGCAGTTCCGCCAAAGCTTGTTTCCCTCTTCGTTTCTCCTCTCTCTCGATCGTTCTTCCTCCCTCTCTCTGTTCTTCTATTTTCTTATTCCAACCCTCTTCTTACCCTAATTAGTATATAATAAAGTAATAACGAATGTATAAAAATAACCCACTTTTTATTTTAAGGTTTGTCTCCTTACCCCCAAGTAATTGAATTATTAATATTAACACATAACTTTATAAATATACAGCAGGAGAGTCCAACGCCCCTTAAAACATTAACAGAATCCGACCCCACCACCTGGGATTACGCAGTCTATGACAGGCCAGTCGTGCACTGTGACGGTCCTCCTGCTGCTTCCGTCACAGAGTTCAGAGTACTAGATTTTACCAGGTGTGTGACGGCCCGTCAAGGCCTGAGAGGGTCCTTCCTGTTCACCCCCGGCGTGATGTTCAGAAGATTCGATCTCAGTACCCAAATTTCAAAATTCTAAGTGTTTTGGAACGAGACCCCCACGTCGGTCCATCGTGCCCATGACGGTTCGTCGTGGGATCCGTCGACTCAGCCAGTTTTTCCTGAAATAAAATTTGCTGCTCAAAATGACTAAACAGGTCGTTACAAAGGGATTTTGTTTCTCTCTTTCGAGTATATACTATTGAAGTTCTAAGTTTAAACTTTCCTCCTTGTCTGAATTTTTTAGAGGAGAAACTACAAATTGGTCGTCATCAAGCTCAAATCAATACTACTCAAGAAAGAGGTAATATTTCTAGTTATGTTTTTTTTCTTTTTATTTATTTAACATTGATGTACATATGTGTGTCAGAATCTTTTTTCCTTCTTAAAAAGTAAGTCTTTTCAATATTGAAATAACTTTCCTTCAATTTAATGTAATTTGAAGCTACATTTGGAATGTAAATGCATCTTTTATTTGAATGTTATAATACAACCTGATGGAGTACAAGTTTTTGCATTTCTTATGATAGTATGAATTCTTAAAGCATCTTGCATCACTTGTTTTCAGTATAGACATATAAAATTATGAAAATAAATAGAAATGTGAGTGACCTGCACCTTTATTGATCTAATGTTCTTGAATATTTTAACATTGATGTATTGTTCAAGTTGGTAATGTTTCTGGTATTCTCTACGCTCTCTGTTGCATTAGCTTATTCATTTAATCATTCCATATACTATGTTTTTTCAAATGTAAGATTTGTATTTGTATTTTAGAATGTTAATTTTTTTTCACTTTACACTGGTTTTTACTGTCAAAAAGGAATTTCATAATAAATTTTCTTTGATATGAGTTAGCGCGTCAGATAACTAGATCATTCACGTTATTTCCTCTGCCTCAGTGAACTCCATCTTCGTCCATTCCTTTCCCTTACCAGTGTAACCAATGCAAGAAAGATATCTTGTGACATAGTTTTTGTAGTGGTGTGGTGGATCTTCTTGTAAGGTTTTGAGTGGTTAACAAATCTCTAAGGATGCTTCTATATTTGGATCTTCATGTCTACATTTAACCATACATCCAAGTTCTCAAAGGCTGCTCCTTGTCCTTTTTTTTTTTTTTTTATAAATTTTAAGTTTTACTATTGACTTGCTTAGTTTCTTTTGTGAGGTTATTGACTTTGATTTTGTTGTCTTTTAATGCTTTTCACTTGTATGTTAATTTTATATTTAGTTTTCTTTTTGTCTACTCTTATTTTTATTTATGTGTGTATGAATCTTGATTTTTATTCTTCTGTTTATGTTGTTTATAATCATTTTCAGATGATTCATTCCACGTATATGTGCTCTTTCAATGTTGTGCATGTATAGATATTTTAGAGTGTTGGACAAGATTTCCCTTTTATGTGACTTTTCTATTAGTCTTTGTTTTCTGATTCATGTTGTATTTTGTGACCATTGCTGATTCTAGAACTGTGATTTGGTACATACTGGGTCTGGTTGAACAATAACTCATCATCTCAAGGGGGAGTTGTGCAATGTATGTGGCTTAGTTTGTTTTGTGAGGTTGTTTTCTTTGACAAAATAATATTATGTTGTCTTTTTTATATGAAATTCATTACATCTTGTAAGTGTTTAGATATGTTCAAAATTGTTTAACTTTGTTTCCGTGTCTTATTATCTTTAGATTAAGTATAATGAAAGATCAAGGAAAACACACATTTCAGTTAGGTTGTTGCATAAAATAAGATGGAGCCACTGATCAGAATCTTTTGGGGGTTTAATGTATTAATTGGGGCTTGTGTAATTTATTTTGGTGGTCATATAGGATATTCATGGATAGGGAGATAAAGTTTGATGGGTCTATGGAGATCCACCAATGAGTATAACCAGTGGTGTAATAACTTTCTTGATAAAGCTTTTGACTATCTTCCGAAGGAGAAAAAAAATGAAATATTGTGTCCCTTGCAAAAAGTGTCTAATTGTAGTTGGCTCACGAAAATCTTGTAGAGGATACTTAGTCTTTTATGGGTTTGTACAAGGGTACACAATGGATTTTTCATGGAGAATGTATTTCCTCCAAAATAATCCGATCAGAATAAGAAGGTCCACATGCGGGGACAATATTGACGGCCTACTTTATGTTCTTTTAGAATGTTGCAGCTGATTTGGGAGTTGAGGGAGCGATAATAGTGTTTATCCGTATTTGCAAAGAAATTTTTTATAATTATTGAACTGGAGGAAAGTAAACACTAGTTATTCCTAGATGGTTAGAAGTTCTCGAATGGAATTTCACCATTCGATATTTGTGTGTCAATGTAGTCATGGTTTTGAGTAATGTGGCCTTTGGATACTTGCTAGACCCATAATAATAGTACATTTCCATTTGCTCAGATACTCGAGTTGTTTCACAAACAAGAAATGTGATAAAGTTGTGGGTCTTGATTATGAAAAAATACATCATGCCTAATGATTATATGTTATTTTTGAAGGATATGTGAAGAAGATATTTTGTTTCTGTTTGTTCTCAATCTAGATGGAAGACTGTTAATGCTCCTTGACTATGTAAGAACCAAAATTCCTGCAAAGGTTTTAAAGTACCTTTTTTTAAAACCTATGCTCCAGAGAATATTCATGTGTCCTGAAACAGCTGTTAATACGAAATTGTGTAATACTAAATGACCCAAAGAGGGAAATATAAGTTATGCGGTTTCCAGGGAAGATTGGAAAAATTTTGATTCCTTGCACGATGATTTTCCAAGAGATCCTCATAACGTTAGATTGGGTCTTTCAAGTGATGGTTTAAACCCGTTTCAAACCAAGAGTATTTCTCATTGCACATGGCCTATAATGTCAATGAATCATAATTTATCATTGTGGATTTGCATGAAACCGAAGTATATTATCTTATCTATGATCATTCCATCTCCAACGTCTCCAAGAAACGATATTGATGTCTACCTTCAACCACTAATTGAAGAGTTGAATGAATTATGGGAAATTTTGATGGATGCTGTTTCTAACCAAACTTTTCAATTATGTGCAGCCCTATTGTGGACAATCAGTGATTTTCCAGCCTAACCAATGCTTTCTGGTTGGAGCACAAAAGGAAGAAAGGCATGCCAAACTTGTAATCATGGGACATTCTCTCAATATCTCAAGCATAGTCGCAAAATGGGTTACATGGGTAATCGGGCATTCTTACATCCTGATCATCCATTTCGAAGAGATAAGAAATCATTTGACTGTACAGAAGATCACAGATCTGCACCTACTCTCTTATTAGGCACAAAATTATTTGAAGAGGTGCTTGGATTTAATAATGTTTTTTAAAAGGTAGAAAAGAGGAAACGTCGTTAGAGCGGGGGTTCATGGAAAAGAAGATCCATTTTTTTAATAGACATACGTGGAACATAACAATCTGCGGAACAATGTTTATATGATGCACATAGAAAAAACATTTGTGACAGTTTGATCAAGACATTATTGGATATAACTGGAAAGTCAAAAGATCATGTTAATTATCAATATGACTTCAAAGAAATGGGGATACGAAAGGAGATTAACCAGTTAAGGATGATAATTGAAAAGTTTATTTGGCTAAAGCTTGCTTCTCCATGAAACCAACAGAGAAGAAGTTGTTTTGCACTGTTCTTAGAAATGCCAAATTACCAAAAGGTTGTGTTTCAAATATATAAAGATGGTGTGGAAGTGGATGAGATAAAATTATCAGGTAAAATAGAAGCCATGATGCTCATTGTGATCACGCATTACTTGCTCCAAAGTTGCTTTAGAATAGTGTTGCCTAAAAATGTTTCTTTATGCGTTATTCGGCCGAAGAACTTCTTTAAGTCAATGTGTCAGTTAAGAACAGATCTTGATAAAATTTAATCTTAATCAATTGAGATTTATATGTGACTTTGAAAATATTTTCCCTCCATCCTTTTTTGATATAATTGTAGATCTGCCCATACCTTTAGTAAATGAAGTGAAGTTTGGGGGTCCGACACATCTTCGTTGGATGTTTTCCACTGAAAGAAACCTACATTTCTTCAAAGTTCTTGTTCGTAATTGATTTCATCTAAAAGCATCTGTACTAGAGGGATTCGTCACACTAGAGCGCGTGAATTTATGTTCCAGATATATACATTCTATGGTGAAAACAAAATTCAGTCAATACCAATTAGAGAATGAGGAGGGAACTGAAACAAATGGAGATAATATGTAACCTAAATTCCCTAAAATTGTCCATCCCATTGGAAGGGAGGAAAAAAATAATGGCAATAATTTTCACATGAATCTCCAGTTATGTCTTGATATACATCAATATGTCTTGTTTAATATAGGAAATGAAAAAAAGGAGACCTTCATCAAGTAAGATTTGTAACTTTTATTTTAAACTTCAATAATTTTTATATTATATGAGATTTGAAACATGCTAATTTGAAATATGCTTTCTTGCAGGGAACATAAGATTGTAATTGACAATCATAGTAGAGCAAATGCATGGATTAGAGCATAGAATCATAGTCAGGAATTCAGTAACTTTTTAAGAAGAAAGTAAATCTGTGAAGTGCTTGAACATTACGAAACTTCTAAGGGACTAATATGGAGGCAAAAAGTTATACATCATATTTCATTAATGGAATCAATTTTATACAATGAAATGAGATATTCAAGGTAAGACTCAGAACTATGGAATTACTTTATCGACAACAACTGATAGTTTTGCTAGTGCTTGAGACCAAAACCCCATTGTTAGAGAGGTTGTCTATTATGGAGTTATTCAAGATATCATAGAGATTGATTATTGGGCTGCTTTAGTGTAGTCTTGTTTAAATGTAATTGGCCTCGTAATGATAAAGATTAATATGGATTAACTCGGGTGTACGTTATGCAGTACGGAAGATCCATTTGTACTAGCATCTCAAGTGCATCAAGTTTTCTATGTGGAGGATCCAATTGAGAAAGATGTTTATTATGCAAGGACTAAAGTCAATGTTTATTTATAATGTATAGAAGAAGATCAAAATTGTCCTAATATTGAAGATACATTTTTTGGGGATCCAGACAATGACATCTGAATATAAAATCAAATATCTGATGTTTATGTTGATCTTAGATGGTCGAGAGAAGATGTACCTGGTGATGCTATTGATATGCCAAGTCATGATCAACATTCAAAAAACATGGAAGAATATCATATGGACACATCAGAAGAAGATGAGGACTTTGATGATGTCGATTGGGATTGAATCGTGGTGATGATTGACGTAGGAATTTTTGAACTTCTTTTAATATATCTCTATAAAATTTTCGTGTATGTACTATTTGTTTGAAAGTCAGTTGAATGAATGCTGATTTTGCCTATTTTATCCCTATTGTGTACTTCTGTGTTTTTGGGTTTTCTAAATATGATTAAAGTTTGTATTTGTATTTTTTTTGCTGAAATGAGCTGATTGATTTTGCATCAGCAATCATATGTGCATCAGGTTGAAATAGGTGTTGATACTGATTTCTGCTTCACCCTTTCTACTTTTTAATAGTTTATTTTATTGTTACTGTATTCTTATTTTACTTGATTCTATTGGGATGTCTAACTCTTTATCTTTATATCTCTTTCTTTAAAGTTGGTAGTCATGAAAAAATGAGTTTCTTCAAGAATGAGGAATATGGATACAAGAACAACTGATCTAGTTGGAACACTCACATCATTGGCGAATCAAAAGAAGTGTTGCAGCAGCTAAATAAGACAAGATCTAATGCCAAAAAGCTCAACGTTTCGCAGATGTACTGAAAACGAGATTTCTAGAATCACACAGTCCAAGATAGGATTTCGCTACGAGAGACTCAATACAATGTAGTAACAGGACTAATATCTGAAAAAACTTCAACTGAATTCTACTACTCTTAATGAAAACGAAGAATGTTCAGACCAAGGGAATAACATCAATATTTTATTTATAATATTACTTGTCTTTCTTTATTATAAAATCAATTTACAATAATACTTTGGAAGAATGATTTTTTTTTTGTATATCGTAGAGTCCTCCACAAAAAAAGACAAAGAAGTCAAACACAGATGTATCTCATAAACAAACAGGGAACAGGCAACCGAAATTGTAAACTGATTAATACATACACCACAAACACATTATAATTGTCAGCCATTTGTCCTAGTAATGATGTAGTGATAGAAGTTGATGTACCCCTGTTTATCGTTTCGATCAGTAGATTTATTTTTTGATAAATTTACTGGGGCCCGATGCACCAACGTCGCGGACCGTCATGGTCAACAAAACAAAAAACGAAACGACCTGATGGACTCCTCCGTCCGTCCCATACTTGTGTAATTCCTTTGCTGCTCTCATTATTACCCCGGACTACATAGTACGAACTATCATTGGCCACGAACGTTCATCGAGGGGTTTCCCGTTCCCAAAACACTTCAACTCTAAAATCTGGGTACTGGGATCGACTCGGCTAAACTTTGTGACGAACTGCAGGACGGACCATCGTAGAGCGACAGACCGTCACAAGCCTGCATAACCCCGACTTGGTCGCACTTCCGCTATAAATTTTAAAGGGTGTTTTAGGACTATTCATGATTATAATATGAAATTAGCGGGGTACGTGTAATAATTTATTTACTTGGGGTTAAGAAGAATAATAGGGAAATTAATAGTGGGTTTACTTTATCGTAATGGGATATATGATAAGTAACGGTAAAAGAAAAGATCTGTCAGAATAAAAATAAAACGAACAGAAAGTGAACGAACGATCGAGAGAGAGAGAACGAAGAGGACAGCACAGCATTGGGAAGTATATTGATTTGATCAAGTATCTTCGGTGGAGGTAGGTTATGGTTTTATTTCTATGTGGATAGATACACTCTAACCTAGCGATCGATATGTAATTGGGTGTGATTGTAATGTCTTCCTATGTTTGGCTTGATTTGTGTGTTTTTGTATGTTTTTTGGATGGGTAATTGTGGGTGGGTTTGAATGATTAACTGTTGAATCTTAAAATCCTCTTATTTAATATGAGGCCTTGAACGTAAGACGACTTGATGAAATAATAATGAGGTAATATTGGATCGGATTGTCACGTTTTTTCCGACCCTGTAATATTGAATCGGGTGGGTCACGTTCCGACACGGTAGTATATGGTATCGAGTGTCACGTCCGACACGATAATATAAAGAGAAGTATCTTTGAACATTATTATAATCTACTTCAAATTCGAATAACCTATTTCCCAATGAGTATGGTGTGGAAGGCTTGAGTCTCATAATGTGGTGCTTGGGTGGTTGTTGCCAATGTCTTGTACTTTTTGATTGCCAACTGTTAAGTTATTATTGTTGAATTTTATATTATTTCAGTAATATGCTTTCTATTTTGAGTTTGGGCCGTGATACCTCCTCAGGTACTTTTGTTGGTAGCTGACCCCCTACTTGTAATGTTCTTCTTTGTTTTATTTGTGGAAGTGCAGCAAGTGTGCCATGACTTCGACTCACCCTCAACTGCTCTAGCCAGTCTCCAGCACCTCAGACTTTTCAGGGTAGCTATTATTCCTAGTTCGGGCTGGAATTCTCTCCTTCACGCCTTGATGTCCTTTAATTCGACATGGACCAAAGCAGGAGGCGTCTTTTTCACTCAATTGTTTTATCTTCTTAAAGACTCTTAGACTTGGTAATTTTTATATAGATGTTCTTGATGTGATGACTTCCAAACAGATTTTTGGGATAATCGTATTAAACTTTAGAAGTTTATTTAATTGATTTGTTATAATTTTTGGATCTTCCGCATTATTGTTATCTATTCATAATTGATCATACTGGTTAATGTTGGGTTTAGATTTGTTGGTTCGCTCACCTATAGGATAACTGTGGGTTCCACTCGTGCTCGTTGTTTGATCGTGAACAAACTTGTATCAGAGCGTTAGGTTCGTTTGTCTCATCACACAAGACGATCTAGTAAGTCTGAGGAAGCGGTAGGGAGACGCCCTTACTTTTTCTTTGAGAGCTATAGGACTTTTTAGGAAAACTCCTTCTTTCTTTCTTCAGCTATTACTTGGATCCAATTAATATCTAGGTATACAATTGTACGTGACATCCTCGCTCTAATTTTGCAATGTTAGAACTAGAGCAACAACTTGCCAACACAAACCGTAAAGACAAGGGTGCGTCTGAGCCAACCATTGGGGCTGTAGCTCGAGGGGGTAGCAGTGGCAAGGAGGTCGTGGTAGAGGCTCAGAGGACGCCCGTCATAGAGGTAAGGACAAACACCGGTCCAGTTAGTAATAAGGCAGTGATCCTCCACCCGACTGATGAGGTAGTGAGAGAGGGTGAAAGAAGGGGAAAATTAGAAGGTTAAAAAAAACAAGTGAGGAATTACCACCCCAAGCCACCCCAGAGATGATTAATCAGGTTTCTTATCTTAGAGGGTGTTATCTGATCAGGGCCGACACCCTCAGTGTTTTCTGCACCCAGCCCTGAGGTTCAAGGGAGTAACAACATGCATAAGCTGTGTGGCTCCCCGCATGGATACCTTATTGGAGGTAGGCACGTTTCCTTTTCCTCGATTGGCTACAGGTTTTCTATAATACAATGTGATGAGCATGACTTTTTAGTAATTCTTAATTCTTAAAGTTGAACCTCCAGCGTTAAGGGAGCTTACCGACGTTGCCTATGATTTTTCTGGTTTGATTGTCATGAAACTTCTACATAAGATGGACTAGTAGAATGAAATTCGGTGTTGTGTTTGTGACCTATCAGTTTTCATTCAGGGGATGCCAAAATGTGTGGCGGTCGTATGTTGAAGTGTCCAACCAGCCACACGCCACCACCTATTACTTTGGGCATCATTCTCCAATCTTATTTTGGAGAAGTATATACCCCATACTTTTGAGTGATAGGAGGAGGGGATGAGTTTCCTTGAGCCTAGAGCAAGGAAGGATGTCCATTGTGAGGGAATGAGTTCCTTGCCTAGAGCAAGAGGATATCGTTGTGTCCTATGAGGTTAAAATTTCTGCACTATCAAGGTAATGCGCCCTAAGCTTTGCTCAGTCCACAAAAGGCTATTCGCCGTTTTTGTGAAAGGAATTGAGGTCAGATTTGGCGGATCCCATCCTCAAGGTAGCTGCTTGCAGCAAAATCCTTTCAGGAGTGGTTGATTTGTGATAGAGTAAAGGGGTGAGGCCAGATGAACTTCATCGTAAGCGTCGCTTTTAAGAAGGTTCCGTAAGGGAGGTGAAGTTTAGTGGTTTCTTACTCCAGAGGGGCAGATTCAGGAGGTTACCCCACCCGTCCTTTCAATCTTCACACGCAGGCTTTAGCTGGGTCCACATCACAGCCCAGTTCCAGCTTTTTCTGAGTTTGAGTATGTTTCTCCCATACTTCGTCATTTTCACAGGGACCATGCTTGACTCCAGAATTGTCATGGATTTGTGAGAAACTGACATATTAAGAATTATTGCCCACAATTGAGTTACAACAGACCCCCAAAGTTAGAGGTAGAGGTGGTCATGGGAGAGGCCGCCATTCTGGTAGGACCGTGGTTGCAAAAGGTAATGGTGGTCACCAAATCAGTTCGGGGTGGCGGGCAAGCAGAACTAACCGCAGCGCAACATGGTAGGAGAAATTAGACAGATAGGTTATCGGGCCCATTGTTATGCTTCCCCGGGAGGTCTGAAGCATAGACATCTGATGTTGTATCACAGGTACTACTTCGTTTGGTCTGTGATTGCATGGCTTCTGTATTATTTGATCCTGATCCACATTTTCAGTCTGTATCTTACTCATTTGCACTGGTCCCTTGATTTACATTGTGTGATTTTGATTGACATGTGCCATTGGGTGTCTCTAAACTCCTGTGGGGGGTGAGTCTTGATAGTTTGAGAAGGTTGTATAGGGTCTTGTCTTGTGACTTTTGTGGGAGCAATACTCATGTAGATTTTGATTATTCTAAGATGGTTATTTTGATATAATTCTAGGTATCACTTGGCTTTTCTCCAAATTTTTGCATCCTAGATTTGCAATGCAAAAACTGTGGACACTGGCCAGCCTGGATCAGATCCTCTAGTGTGGGATGGGTGATTATATTTCACCCCCCCAGGTTCGTATTACTCTTTTCTTCGTGTAAGAGATTGTTGTAAGGGTTGTTTGATTCTTGTCACTCTCAGGAATGATACTTCAAAGTACCCGTCTATTGAGTCTGTTACAATAGTCTGTAGTTTCTGGATGTGTTTCCTGCAGACCTTACGATTTTGCCACCGCATAGTGAATGTTATTGTATTGAGCTGGAGTTCGGGTACTCGCCACCCATTTTCATTCCCCCTATATAATGGCTCCCACCACTGAGTTAAGGAGTTGAGAAGGCCCAACTTCACAGGAATTGTTAGGTAACGGTTTTATTAGACCGAGTGCACCTCCTTGGGATTCCTTCCCTGTTTTTATTGGTGAAGAAGAAAGATGAAAAGTCTTCGGATTTGCGTAGATTACGGCAGCTGAATAGGAACTATAAGAACGTATCCCATTCCCGTCTCGCATTGTGATTTGTTTGATCAGTTATTAAGGTGCTTGTGTCTTCTCTAACAATTGATTTGAGATCCGTTTATCATAATTGAAAATACGGGCAGCAGATATGCAACACTGCTTTCGACCAGGTAATGGGCATTAGAATTATAGTAATGTCTTTTGGGCTTACGAATGCCCCTGCTGCTTTCAAGAGCCCTGATGACACGGGAATTTTTTAAGCCATACCTGATCTCTTTGTTATTTTATTTATTGATTATATCTGATACTACTCAAGAGCATGAAAGAACATGAGGAACATTTTTGAGAATTGTTTTTTGGAATTGTTGAAGGAGAAAAAGGCTTTATGCTAAATTCTCCAAATGTGGAGTTTTTGGCTAGATTCAGTGTCCCTTCTTGGGGCACGTGGTTTTTCTAAGGATGGAGTATGGTGGATCCTTCTATTTGAAGTAGTGAAGAGTGGGTACGACCTACTAAGTTAACAGAGAAGGATCTTTGTTTGTTAGTTAGCTACTATCGCGTTTCGTCAAGGTGTTTTTTTTCTCTATTCGCTTTCGCAGCTGACAAATTGACTACGCAGAAATGTTTCCATTTGTATGGTCGGATTGAAAGATGGAAGAAAGTTTTTAAAACTTAAGCCTTGTTGACTACTTGCAACAAGTCTGTTACCACCTTGCCAGTGGAAGGTAAGAATTTTATTATTTATTGTGATGCATCTTATTCTAGTTTGGGTCAGTGCTAATGTAGAGAGGAAATGTAATTGCTTATGCTTCGAGGCAACTTGAAAGTGCATGAACGTAACTATCCTACCCATGATTTTGAGTTGGCCCGCAGTTGTATTTGCATTAAAGCAATGGAGACATATGTATATGGGGTCAGTGTGAAGTTTATACAGATCATCGTAGTTACATTATGTCTTACTCAGAAAGACTTTATTTGATGAAGAAAAGGTGGATGAACTATTGAAAGACTAATGAATATTACTATTTGTATAACCCAGGAAAAGCTAATGTTGTGCAGATGCCGTTAAAAGTAGAAAAGCAGGAGCATGGGGTATTAGTTTTGCCCACTTGTAGGTTTCCTTCCGAGACGTCCATTGGCTAAGAGGTTCAGACTTTGGCTAATGAATTTATGAGGCTGGAGTATAGAGAAAGAAGACTTTGCTTGTGTGGAGGCACGATCTTCTTTCTGATAAAATTAGGGAAGGAGTTTTGATGCTGATAAGCTAGCCGAATTTGAGATATTGGTATACTAGGAGATGCTAAGAGGCAATAATTTATGATGAGGGTGCGTTTTGAGAATTAAGGTGGAAGGTTTGTGTGCCCCCGTGTTGATGAGTTGATTCACACTATTTCTTAAAGAGGCTCATAGTTCAAGGTATTCTATACAACCCGGTGGCAACCAAAAGTATCGTGACCTAAAGCACAGTTTTTGGTGAGTAAAAATGAAGTCGTGGATCTTTTTTGTTTGATTTTGTTGCCCCAATGCCCAAATTGTCAGCAGGTGAAGTATGTACATACAAACTCAGAGGCTTGGAGGTACACTTGTCAGGAGAATGGCCTATTCCTTAATGGAAGTGGGAAGAATTGCAAGATTTCGTGGTTTAGTGTTTCCAAAGAACATGGTAAGTTTTGATTCCGATGGTAATTGTTGACGGTAACTAAGTCTGATCACTTCATTCCAGTCAAATGACTTACAATGCAAAGAAGTTAATCCAGCCAAACTATAATCCTCATAAATTGTTCAATTGCATGGAGTTCCACTTTCTATCATATAATAGAGGTACGCATTTTTACTTCTATGTTTTTGAGGAACTTTACATGCGGAATTGGTAATTAGGCGATCTTAGTACTCTGCATTCACCCTTCAGCCGATGGCCATCTGAGTGACCGATTCAGGTGTTGGAGGAAGATGCTTTCGTGCTGTGTGATAGAATTTGTGGTCCATTGGTATAAATTCTTACCTTAGCATAGTTTTCATACACTAATAGCTGTCAATCAAGTATGGATATGGCCCCACTTGAGGCACTTTAGAGGAGAATGTAGGTCCTCCCATTTGTTTGGTTTGAAATGCATTTAGGTGAGAACCTTGGGGTAACCGATCTTTGGAGGAATTGTTAGATAAAGTAAAATTTTTCCCCATTCAGAAGAAGCTCTATCAGCTCAAAGTAGGAAAGAAAAATATGTAGATCGAAAGGTTAGGGAACTTGGATTTTTATAGTAGGGTGGAACAATCTTTGCTGACGGTTTCACCCTAATGGGGTGATGCGGTTTGGTAAGCGAGGTAAATATTAGTCCTAGTATTTGGTCCAGTTGAATTCCGAAGCTGCGTGGGGAGGTGTCTATTAATTGGCATTGCCTCCAGGACTCTCAAGAGTGCAACCCGAATAGTTCTGTGTCTATGCTAAAAAATACCATGGGGATGTAAACTACATTATTCGTTTGGGAAATCAGTTCTTTTTATGAGAATTTTTCTTATAGGAGAGGCCCGTTGCCTTATTTTAGATAGAGATTTTCCGCAATTGAGATCAAGGAGATTGCATCTATCAATGTTCAGTGGAAGAATCGGCCAGTTTGAAAGATCAACTGGGAGAATTAATGTTGTATGCAAGAAAGATATCCACATCTTTTTACAGATTAAGGTACTCTTTCTTTCGCCCTTCTTTTCTTCCTTGATCGTTCGAGGACGAACGATGGGTAAATTGGGTATCTATTGTACACCCTTTTTTAAGTCGTTTCGATATTAGAATTATTTTTGATAAACGAACTGGGCCAACGGACCCCACGACGACCTTCATGGTCACGACGGATCGTGGATGGACCCGTTGTCCCATCCTGTGGTAACTCCTTCGCTGCTCTCCTTCATTACCCCTCGACGACAAGTAGGAAACGAACTGTCATAGGCACGACGGTCCGTCGAAGGTCTTCGTTCCAAAACACTTAAAACTCTGAATCTGGGTAATCTAGGATCGACTCGCTGAACTTTGTGACATACCTGCAGGACGGACCCCGTATATACAATGGACAGCCACAAAGCTGCGTTTAACCCCGACTTGGTTAGACTTCCGCTAAAAAGTTTTTAAAGGGTTTGTTTGGACTATTCATGATTTATAATGAAACTTAGCGGGGTAAGTCTATCTTTATTTCCTTGGGGGTTCCAGAAGATCCATAAGAAAATAACTAGTGGTACCTTATAGTAATAGATTATATGATAATTACGGTAAAAACCAATAATCTGCAGAAGAAAAATAAAAAGAACGAAATGGGAACGACGAGCGAGAGAGAGCATAACGAAGAGGACAACAAAGGCATTGGGAGGTCCGCTTGTTGATCACACGATTCCTTCAGGGATAGGTTATGGTTTAATTTCTATGGATTAGATAAACTCTAAATAGCGATCGATATGTATTGGGTGGTATTGTAAAGTCTTCTTTGAAGCTTGATTGTGTGTTTTGTATTTTTTGATTGTGTAAATTGTGGTGGCTAGAATGATGTGAAAGAAAAAGGAAGGGGGGAAACACAACAAACTTTAATTGAGGAACAAAAGGAATAACAGCCAACTCACCAAACGACCACTTGGATGGAACAATCTGTTGAATCTGTAAATCCTCTATTTAAGAATGAACGCCTTTGACGTAAAAGAAGACTTGATGAATAAAATATGAGGTAATATTGGATCGGATGTCACGTTCCGACACTGTAATATTTGATCGGAGTGTCACGTTGGAACACGGTATATCTTGGAATCGGAGTTTCATCACGTTCGACACGAGAATCATAAGAGAAGGAATCCTGAATTATGTTTAATATACTCAAATTCGAAAACCTATTTCCCCAATGAGTATGGTGGTGGCTTGAGGTCCTCATAGTGGTCTTGGTGTTTGTTGCCATGGTTCTTGTACTTGTATTGCCACCTGTTTAAGTATTATGGTTGATTTTATCTTATTATTTAGTATATATTGCTTTCTTCCTTTTTTAGTTGGCCGATGATTACCTACGCAGTTACGTGTCGTTGTAACTGAGCTCACTGTAATTTTCTTCTTTGTTAGTCGTGATTGCAATCAAGTGGGCCATCGACTTCGCATCGCCCTCACTCTACCAGTCTCAGCACATCCTACTTCAGGGTGAGCTAGTATTATTCCTAGCTCGGGATTGATTCTCTCCTTCTGTCCTTGATGTCCTTTGAAGTCAACATGGACCATCTTTTTACTTAGTTTAGCTTTATTAAATCTCTTATACTTGGTAATTTGGGGGGGGGGGGGGGGGGGGGGGAAAAGGAGAGATGTTCTTGATATGATGACGTCCTGATTTTGGGATTAAAGTAATTAAACGTTAGAAGTTTTATTTACTTGATTACGTTAATAAGTTTTTGAATCTTCCCGCATTATTTTTACTATTCATAATTGATATACTGGTAAATGTTGGAGTTTATATTTGTTGGTTCGCTCACCTAGTAGGATAAGTGTGGGTGCCACTCGCGGCTCGTTTTAGGTCGTGACAGTTGAGCAGCTTCCCTGGTACACCTTCTAGAAATGCGACCCTTTGTCCTCTTGATATAGAAAATTGGAAGTTGATAGACACAAAAGATGATTTATGGGATTATACAAAGGTTTCAAGTATTTAATTCTCTGTTAAGTTAAATATTTTTAAAATTTATTGCACTAACTCAATGTTCAAATTTTCAGAAGAAACATGACATTCAAAAAATTGGTGTTGATGGACTTTAAAAAAAGTTCAAGAAGCTTGGAGAAGGCGTAAGTTTGATTTGAGAACACACCACCTTGATGCCTACTGTAATGATCAAATTCGGATGGAAAACAAGCCTGATGATGTTCCAACATCTCAATTTAAGGATCTTTTTAAGTATTGGAACTGAAAAAAATCCAGGTAAGTCATATTAGTTTGTATATGTTCAATTATGTTAAGTTGGAGTTTACATTATCATTTTTGTTTTTGTCCGTGTTGGATTTCGAGAACAACTCATAATACATGTTTCTTTGTTGAACTTTACTCCTTATGGATTTAGTTACTTCTCTTTTAGTAAAAGATTATTGTGATTAGCTGATTCAGTGGTTATTTTTACTCTTCATTTGTAAAAATAGTTTTTGAGTTAAATAATTAAAGAGTTCTTTTCTTCTTTAAGTGATCACTGTCTGTTTAGTCTCTTCTTTTTGGGAGCCACTGACCTCTTATTTTATTTTTATGAATCAATGTAAAGAAAGTTTACTCCTATATTAAAATCATCTGATTAATTTGGAAATTCTCTACTATTATAAGAAAATGTTAAAAATGAATTGTGAGAATCGAAAAAAGTTGAAGAACCTACAAACTGTTTGCAAGAAAAACTTTGCTTTAGTTCACAATGATTTGGTATGAGCTCTTGCATAGCATTGAATAAAATCTTGTCACATTTATTGAAGATGTTTGATATCCACTTTTAATGTCTACACGAAAAAAGAGAGGGAAAGTAGTGATACTCCATCAGCTAATGAATTTTTTGTGTTACAAGAAAAAGAAAGCCCAATCAATCATACAACGATAAATATGAAGATACAACTACTAAAATTATGAGATTTCTATCTAATTTTTATTTTTGTTTGATTTGAATATGTTTTTTCATATTTATTGTTTATGTGTGTAATTAAATTCTGTTGTTTTTTCAAATATAAATTTGCATTACAGGCTGAGATGGAGAATATCGAAATTTAACAAAAATAAGATGGAAATGAGACAATTGATGCATTTTCTTCTGTCATGGGATCAAGACATCCAGGACGTTTGAGATTATATGGAAGAGGGGTTACAAAAACTACTTTGAAAGGGAAAGTGAGACATTTTGAAGACTTGTCAAATTTAACAAATAACCTCGTGAAAGAGATGGAAGTGAGAATGGAGGAAAAAACTGAGGAACAGAAAGAACAATATGACCAACAAAAGACCATAATGCGACAGGAAATTGTAGAAGATGTCATAACAAAACTTCAGCGTTCAGTCCTACCAATTGATGCTAATGTTATAGAAAAATGACTTGATACTCATCGTTCATCTACCTGTAGAAACAATGATGGTCAGCATCCCCCTCCTTCTTCTTCATTTTCTTCTACTAATGGTTTTGCAGTTTCTTGTTTGGTTCATCTTCATCTATGGATTGTTATGTTAATCTGCTTCTACTTCATTTTATTGTGCTACTACAGTTGCAATCTTCTTTTATTTTTGTTGGTACAACTGCAATGATCATTTTATTTTTAACAAAGTTGATAGTATCGACCTTAGTGTTACTGTTGTTTGGATAGTTTCGGTGTTGTTGATAGTATCGAGATTATTGTTGCTTTGTCTATTGTGTCTAACTGTTACATTTTGCTAAATGAATATCATTGTTATGATTATGTAAACTTTCTATTTCTTATTATGAGGATTGTAATTTGTGATTTATTGGAATTCAATGTCTTTTATCCTTTGGTGGGGATAGTTTGAAAGTTGTGGTAGTGGATTGAGTTGTCTTGTTCAAGTCCAATATTGTAATGTAGTTATATAACTAATTTTTTCTTTACTTAGTTGTTCATATAGTGCTAATTCTTGCATCTTTTTACTAGCTGCTAAATTGCCCTCATCCTGATACACTTTTATAGCTATAGTTTTTGAGTTTGTTCCTGATAGGTTTGGCTTCTCATGAAATGTTAGAGCTTCTACCTCTATGTTTAAGTCTTTATTCCCTGGTAGTTATTTCCTGGTTTGTATTCTTTTATATTTTCATTTCTAAACTCCCTATACCCTAATTGTTGACCTTTTTGCAATTATAGGTGAACAAAATAATGAGTAAAGCAGGGAAGACCTTACTTAAAAAGAATTGGTATCTACAAAAAAATTAGCCCTATTTTAATTTTGGCCTAATTTTTTGAACTTAAATGAATGCAAACTCTTCAACATTTTCTAGGACTATTTTTACTTATTGGCCTAATATTTTGAAGTTGAATAAATTCAACTCTTAAACATTCAAGGACTATTTTAATGTTTAGGCTTAACTTTTGTGAACATCAATATATGTTGACTCTTGAATTTCAATCAAGATCATTTGGTTTTATCTATAATATATGAACGCTACAAGTTGATGTACATATTGGTTTAATAGGTTATTTCAAAAATGGATAAACTAGCCCGCAATAACCATTAAAAAGGTCTATTACATTAGCTTAATAGAACTGTTCAAATAGTTATGAAGAACCGTTGTAGTAGGTCATTTTCAACGATTTGCAACTTTTGCAGAAAGTACAGAAAGGTGTCGTCCTAGAATAAAAAACAATTGTTGCTATAGATAATGTGTTGCAACATTTCACAATTGTAGCTATAAAATCTTTTGCAACAGTTAGAAATTGTTACAACCCTAGAAAATTGTCATCCTAAACAAAAAAATAATTGTTGTTGTAGATGGTGTATGGCAACGCTTTACCACCGTTGCTATAAACTCTTTTGCAACGATTTATTAACTGTTGCAACAACTGCAAAAACGTGTCGTCCTAGACTAAAGAATAACTATTGCTATAGATTGTCTGTGTCAATGACTTATAACTGTTGCTGTGAAACCGTTACTATAGATATATTGCAAAAGCCTTAAATGCAACATGCCAATTTCCATTGCATAACTCAATTGCAACACTTTTTGATTCTATGACAATAATTATTCGTTTGGTGTAACAGGCATGTTATCTAGTAGCGTGATTTCTTATATTTACATACCTCATTATAACTTTGTCATCTTTACAACGATGAACATAAAAAATATGTCTAGTAAATCATTCAAAAATCCATTATGTTTTAAAAAAACTTTTCAATCATATTTAAAAATTGGAAATATATTTAAATATATTAACTTTTATAAAGTAAAACAACTTAATAATTATGAATAAACAAAGTCACATATTTTTTATAATGAAGGGCACCGACATTTAAAATTTTTTGAAAATAAAATAATTACAAGTGATTAGGAGAATCAAAAGAGGTTACAAGTAGCAATAGTTTTAATAATTGGCACTCATAAACTTTTTGATATATTAACAATTAGAAATGAATAGACTAGTAGTAAGTGAAACATTAAAACCTTTCTAAATAAAGAAAATGGCAGGTTAAGAAGAAATATATGAAAAATACGTAATAACATCTACATATCTATATACCTACCTTTGTTATACCCCACTTTAACTCACCTCAAATAGTGTAAAACTTATTGGTGATTCCTAAATAATTAACTTAAGGAGTCGTCATTTATTTATTTTAAAAGGTTAATTACGACACCTAAATACTTAACAGCTCACTTAACATATGTGATTCTAAGTAATGTTCTAATTAACTTATCGAAATCCGTTTGACAAGCTTAACTTAATGCGGTAATTGATCAAAAGAAATTGGTTCAGCTGCTATTTGAAACTAAAAAGAATAATTTTTTATATTTAAAATATCGAAAGAATTCAATTATCTAAGAAAAAAACCATCATTTCCCCTTTAAAGAATTTAAAATTTAAAGATAGTTAAATTTCATAAACATTCAAAACTTTATGAAAGAAAACATTATTTGAATAAATTTATACAAGAACCAAAAGAGAATTAATTAGTCTACCTATTTTGATACAAGAGACATCCATAACAAGATTTTAAATAAAAAGGGCTAATCCTAAAAAATATTAACATCTTAAGTGTTATTTCTTATATGAAGCTAAAACTATACCCAAATTTGCCGAGCATATAAGCATAAACACAATAAAACAATGAATCTGAATAGAGTAAAACAAGTTACTACTACAATAAATGAGTCGCACCACACAGAAGTATATCTTATATAGCTATATATAGTATCTATATATATATTATATAGATAGATAACAAGCTTGATATGGCCTCCCATTAAACAAGACGATTTAAGGCAATTAAACAAAACCTTCAATAAGTTATGATGTTTCTATGTATTAGAACTCATGTGATGACCTATCTTTATGTGTTAGAGGTAAGGTTTACGTCACTCTACTTTCATTAACCCACATGATGAAAATGCACAGTGATATTGTTGTGTGGACTTATTTTGTGAGTTACCTCTACATGTAAAGTAGAACTAATGCTTGCATTAGGTTAAACTGTACACATTACATCTTTTGAGGTAAGACCCATCCTTGGACCTGCTAAAGTGGGATACTTTGTGAATTGAACAACCCTTTTTATATCTTAACCTAGTACTAGTTTCCAATTTCATGGCACGACTACATTTATGAAGAATGGAAAGCCAGAATGACAGAATGAAACTCAATGTTGGTTGAAAAAAGTTTGAAACTACGGCCACATAGTTGGTGCCGGAAGGAATTCATTATTTGAAGTCACGTCTAATGAGAATTGGAACCTGTATTCTGATTGGGCGATTGCTGAAAATTTCATGTATAGAAATCCCGATTATTTTGATGTCCTTTTGAACTTACTCAGAATAAGAGAGCTTTATATTCCCACAATTATGGATCTTTTTTCTGTATTGGAGAAATATAAAGATCTCCTATTCTGATTAAGTCCAAAAGGACACAAAAATAATCGGGATTTCTAACGATAATATGTTTAGTGATCGTCCCATCAAAATGCAGGTTCCAATTCTTATCAAACATGGCTCCAACGAATGAATTCATTATAGCAGCCACTATGGTTGTGGTCGTAATTTAAATTTTTTTTCCACCAATATTAAGTTTCACTTTGTCTTTTTGTCTTTCCATACTTCAAAATGTCATTCTACTCTTAAAATCAAAACCAATACTAAGTTATGATATAACAAAAATAGTTTGATGCACAAATCATCCCACTTTAGCAGGTCCAGGGATGGGTTGCACCTCGAGATATGTAATGTAGACAGTCTAACCTAATGCAAGAATTAGTGGTTGCTTATTCTAATGTAAGAGATCCTCTTACAAAAAAGTTCCTACACCAAAAATATACCAGTGTAATTCCACAAATGGTGTCTAATTAACGTTGAGTGAAGGTAAACGTTACCCCTACTACATAAAGTGGGGAGGTTTATTCCAATAGGACCACATAAATTTATTAATGAGCATATAAAGAGATTAGAGAGGGAAAATATAGATATTAGTTATTCGGTTTAGAAAAGGTATTCCAAGCAATTTTCTAAAAAATGCTATATTGAAGAAAAATTAAAGCCAAACGAGTGGATGGAGATTCATAGTTTTACATGCTTTCAGCCTTAGACTATTTTGAAAATATTTTTCGAGAAAATCTTAGCAATGATTTAACTAGACCCATAGATATAAAATTTAGCTGAAGAATCTTACAACTAATATATAATTCAAAAGAATTTGCTGATGCTTAAGTACATATTAGGCCTGAGAATCAAAGCAAGAAGAACAAACAGAAGTCGAGCTTGATCAATAAGCGATGAAATTAATTACATGAGAATAGGTTCAAACATTGAAAGAAATAAACTTAAAAAACTCATCTTCAAATAATTTTTTTTTAAAATAAAAAGTACTGAAT
Organism: Solanum habrochaites; assembly: GCA_027704765.1. Classification (NCBI taxonomy): domain Eukaryota; kingdom Viridiplantae; phylum Streptophyta; class Magnoliopsida; order Solanales; family Solanaceae; genus Solanum; species Solanum habrochaites. Next base: position 21,556,651 of record JAKWJA010002500.1, read on the forward strand.
AAAAGATAGGTTGAAAATAGAATACCTATGAGATCAAACCAAAATAAGATTCACAACAACATAAGCTTGGAATCAAAATAAAACGTAAATAATTAAAGAGGTATTACCTTCTAAGGAGCAGTGTCTGGACCTTGGATGTCTTAACTCTACAACTATTACACAGATAGTAAAACGAGATTTATAGTTCAAAACTAAAGTAGTGGAATGAGTATAGATAGGGTATTTCGAGGGTCTCAAAATCATGGATAAAGCTGAATATACAAAATGTGTATACATGGATGAAAATAAGATAAGATTTGGGTAGGATTTTTTATCTTTTCAAAACTTCTTCCACACTTTGAATCTGCACGTTGATAACATTCGACGAAGTTTCAGCCTTCATGTGATTTGAAAAGAGAAGTCCACACATGCTTCAGACTATATGTGAAATAGGAAAGCTTTTACTGTTCCTTTAATATTAGACATCATTGAAATATAAAATCAGAAAAAAGGGATGAATACACATTTATAGCCTCAAAAATTTGCACAAAAATGGTGCCTTAAGCATCTGTAAAATGGAGAAAGCATTTGAAAATTTTGCCTGAAGTAAAAAAGGAACAGTGGTGCCCTTTAGAGCCTACTATCTAATGATATTAATTTTATTTTGAAGGAGATTGGATGTTTTAATGGGTGAAAATGGTCCATTCAAAGGCTATATTTTAGATAAATTTCATAGGAAGATGGGTTGATTTTTTGGTGTGAATATATTGGTTTTTTTCTTTTTCCATTAAATTGGTTTAAGGCTTCTAATTTAATAACCAATATTACAAGATGAAAGTTAATAATTTATAAAATCAAAATATCACTATTACATATCAACTTCCTAAATAACTATATGAATTACAGGTTAAACTACGTCTTCTATATCTATCTATCTATATATAGATATATCTATATATAAGTTACTATATATATCTATATATAATTATATATATATATATTATATATTATATTATGTTGAAAGCATTAAACGCCTACTTGAATGTTAATTACAATAATAGTCCTAACTTAACGTACTTTTCGATGATTTGTGACTGTTGTCAAAGAGTTGTGACTTTTTGAAAAAGTTTGGATTTTTTTTATATGTGTGATTCTCAAGACACAAAAATCTTCTTCTATTCCTCTTTCCTCTTCCTCTTCTCTCTTCTCTTCCTCTTCTTCTTCTCATTCTTCTTTCTTCTCTGTCTTCTTCTTCGTCTCTTCTTCTTCTTTCCTTTTCTTCTTCTCTTCTTTCTTCTTTCTATTCTTTATTTTCTTCTTCTTCTTCTTTCTTCTTTCTTCTTCTTTCTTCCTTTCTTCTTCTTTTTCTTCTCTTCTTCTTTCTTTTTTCTATTGTTGTTGATGATTTGAAAGTTAGCAGAATATAGGTACCTACTTTTTGATGAAGTCAGTCATTCTCAACCTAAGATAGTTTATGTCGATAACCTCAGGGATTGGGGGGATATCCTTTTTAGATAAAATAGATATTGGTAAGGAAAGGAATACATGATTACGGAATGTTTGCATGGTACGAAGTTACCGGATGTAGCTAATGCATGTGAGGTGTGGGGAAACACGTTTCCCGTGATGTAGATATTCGGCTGAAGCTCTTTTACAAATTTAGAGACTGGGAAATTTGTTTTTAAACCTAAATGAAAAATAATTACTTTATTTATCAATAATACTTATGCAATTAGAAGCGGCTAAATATTTACTAGGTTGCAGCGTGCAGGACTACGAAGATCAACCTCAATAATGATATGAACTATATTTGTACCTACCACCTTAACACCCAATGGACTCCACCACATTTTTATGTTGTCTAATAAATTCTAAATTTTAAAATTACCTTATTATGTTACTCCAACAATACAACTTTTACAACCCCCTTCCCCCCTTCCCCGTTTGTTAACAAGAGTGCTTACGCCTTGGATTGGTTATGGAGACAATAATAACCAAGTTTACTATTCAAAATGACAAATATTTACTAGTTTTCAGCCTGAAAGGACTTCGGCTAATCGACTTTAGTAAAAATATGATCTCTATTTATACCTAAAAACTTTAAAACCTAACGGACTTTGTGCCAAATTTGTATGTTTCTATTTCATCGTAAGTTTTACACTTATCCCTTATTGTTTATCTTCATACAGCACAAAGCGAAGAAAGAATTACAGCACAATTATATCTACAATACCAAATGATGATTCTTTAATTATACATTATATTTTTTAAAATAAAATGTGTCCATCAGGTTGGTAAAGAAACTTTAACCCGTAAAATTGTTTATTATGGGAGCAAGATTGTATTTTTAGAGGCTTTGAACGAGATCTCAATAGGTCAATATTCCACAAACCAAGATAACTCCAAAAATAAAACTATCACCCCCTAGTCCTTACAAAAATCGCTTTGACAGATAAACGTTCACAAAAGTATTAGTGGTTTATTGCCTATTGGGTTATTGGGTAACAGAGATTCTTAATGGATTTATAAAATAATTATCCGGGTTATCTGTTGGTATTGGTTTTTAGATATTTAGTTATTGGTAACTCGAATACCCATTATGAATTAAATTTTAGTAATTTATACTGTCTTCATACATACAATATTAGTATTTTCATCTCATATCTACAAAATAGTTATGTAATTTTCATTAAAGCAATTCAATGTATACTTCTATTACACACTCCGTCGGAAACCTAAAATAATACTATTGTATTTTCTCTTTATTTGTCTTGTGTTAACGAATGAATATTTTTTTCCATGTTTATTGTTAATTTCTATTTATGAATTTTCTAAATAACATTATTGTCTTTTTTTTCCGTGTCCATTTATTATATAGTCAATATTTTTTTTAGACGTAATATTCGTATTGGTTAAACCAAAAACTGAACGTAAGACCAAAACCGATAAAAAATTAAAATCTGCGAAAGGTCAACGATAAAAAGACAACATATCCAATATTGGAGTAAATAACACTGGAATGCTTTCTCGCATGACAAACATATATTAAATAATACAGGAATCTCTATGCTCATAACAAAAAAAGTATAGGTCCTGACTGAACACCAAATTAATTGCACCAGAAATAACACAAAAAATACTTTTGACAAGAAAGTAGTGAGATTTATTAATACCCACATTGTAAAAATTACACAGAAAAAAAATACACCACAACATGTAAATATGAAAATTGTACTGAACCAATGATTCGATTTGGTGGAAGAGGAGACGAGATTGAAACCGTCAGACATCCTACCCCTAAAGACATAATTTTGTATAATTGAAGTTCTTCACATACATGGGACGCTTAATTTCAATACAAAAAGGAACATACAATTCATCCATGACATACTTAGAAGGAAAAGTTTAATTTATCACAGTTACATCTAACAATGACCTTAACAAAATTTTAAAATAGACGTTTGTTACAAACATGCCCAAAACGCAAGAAGTCCAAATAGATTGGCCCCATCCGAGTACTACCTACGAAATGAACTCGTCAATTGAATGTTGAATCACTAGAATCCCCAATTAACAACTCAATTTATTTTATTAATTAATTTTAATTATTGTGTATTACAGGAAATGTATATACCATTTCATATGAAGAATTGTTATTTTCTCAACGAGATGTCACTTTTCCAAAGTGTTGCTAATTTTTTGACGGGTTTTTTGCATTTTTGATGAGTTGTGACTTTATCAATGTTACGACTAGGGGGCACCCCCTAGATGTAACACGGAATACTTGACCTGTCGGAGGTATTAGACAATCCCATAGTTATCATTTATCGCATTGTCATAGTAAATTTAGCGAAAAAATTTAAACTTTTCATAGCACATCATATGCTAGAAACATCACATTATATATATATATAATATAATAATAATAATAATAATAATAATAAAAGTCATATTACATATTGAAACTCGTAGTGTCTTTTTCCATCTTAACTCAGCATCATAGAATACATTAGGGACATGACCCTTTAACATAATATTTAAGCTATTACAACACATTGAATGTAAACTTGACATAGGAAATCTTTGGAACATAAGGATTCCTTTCCTTGATCTTGGGAATCACATATCAAGCTCTTCACCTTACAGACATCCTTTAAGGATCCATAACATACACTTTGTGTAAAAAGTAGAGAAGAATAGAGTTAGTGCAAGAATACACTAAGTATGACAACCATGCAAAAACATGCATTTAAAAGGGACATTTTACTTGACACCATGCTGCATGACTTTTTGTGAAAACTTCATAAAACTTTGATATAATAAGAATTATACAATTCACCTACTTCATATAGCCATATTCAATGGTCATACATCATACAAAACCATACATTGCATTTAAGACATTTAAGTCACAAGTTTACTTTAAGCACATTTACAATTACAGTGCGCTTATTTCAGTTTTGCAGTGAACTATCTCCTAACTCTTTATCTTCTCAAGTAATCCTATAGTGATACTTGGTGCAAATTATAGACAATATACCATAACACTATACACACTCAACCATCACTTTAAGGACACTAGGGAATGATGCATACAATCTTCATTAACCCGACACATGTATTCATAGAAGTATTTCATATAATAAGATGACTAACTCATATTTAATCGAACATAATTTAGGCACCACATAGATGGACTCATTACAAGACCATATAAAAGTCAATACATCCAACGTAATCATAGCAAGCCAATGGTCACATTAACATACTTGCAATTTATCTCATAAGAACCACATAGAACCATATTAATAATCCGTTCCTAAGTCTACCTGTAAAATTTTCATGTGAAGTCCCATAACCTCAAACATACTAAGTAAACCTACAAAGCTACTACATACATACAATCGTTAACCCTGCCCTTTCCACATCAACAACACAAGCAATATACAACCTCCTCATGTCAAGCAAGACTTCATCATATATTCAATAAGACCCATATATGGCATATAAAAGCTATAACCAATCAGATAATTCATATCATGCATATCATCACAACAAGTAAGTCAACATTACAATGTCATGCATAAGGAAACATAAACTAATCATACATTATAAAACCTTCCTAGAACTCCCTTAGAGCTCTTGGGATTGAATAGGTAATTCCCCATAACCCCACCTCACTAGGAACTTCCCTTAGGTTTCCTTGTTAGGGTCCTAGTCCATTTACGGCTTATATAGTGTAAAAAAAAAAAAAAACATTAGGAAACTATAAAAGCCTTACTGACTAAGACCATTATGTGCTAACATAGATTGGTGTTATGATCTTATAGCCGAAAGAAAGTGCACTGCTTAGCAAAGTAGAACATTAACCATCATGCTCCATAATAAGTAATACCAAGTGGCTATTCTATTTTGGCAAGGCATGGTTATGGAATCTAATAGATATGGTATTGAAACCCTCACATGACTATTGCCCTTTTGATAGTCCGCGATCTGCAATTCGAATCCATAGGGTGAGTGTCTCGCATAGAGGAGTCAACACATCATATGAAACTATATGGTGAATCTTCCTCTAAAGGAAGCCAACAAATCTCATTTTCATGTTAACTCGGTGCTAAGCTATGTTCCCTTTATTGAATATCCTTTATTTTATTCACTTTATAAAATTAGACTTAGGAGAGTTACCACTGATATTCTTAGCTTATAGGTCATAGATGACAGTTCATCAACCTAAATTATGTCATAAACCCTTTTCTATGGACATAGCATATTAAAGAACTATCTACTTTAGGGTACTATTAGGAATACATTCCAAGGCCCCTACCTTGAGTAGATCATTATACATGTCTATAACACCTTGAAAATCCAAGCCATTTCGTAAATCCTAAAATAGGTGTCAGAAGGATTAAATACTGTTTATAAGTCTATTTTTATGAATATAGGTCATCTAGGAAGTTTACGGACCAAAACGTCCAAAAACGTCCACGACATCTGGGATTTTGGTTCAAAGGGGTTTCAGTGTGCCTTAGCCTATTTGATTAACTTTTAGGAGTGAAAAATGTACGAAAATTGGTGGAAGGGTATCTATGAGGTGTTTAATTTATTTTATGGTTGAAACGTCCGGGTATGACTCCCCAAGGACAAACCAAAGGCCCCTTGAGGAGGACCCTTGTGTTTGAAGAAATAGGGCCTAGACAGTGGGCATCGACTGGACCACCTACGGTTAGTGTGTGGACTGACGGGGAATTGATGCCACGTCGACCCATAATTAAACAAGTATATAAAGGCCTCCATCTGCAAAGTCTCTGAAATAATCGACAGAGTGAAGGATGGAGGGGTGAGGGACCTCGACTCACTGACGGTCAGTCATTCGGGGTCTCGTGTATGAGGGTCAAATTTCCTGCACAATTTAAGTTTGTTTGATTTAATTAGATAGGGGGTTAAGTGATAAATTATTGGTTTAAGTCAGTCTAATTAAGTTTATTAATCCCCAATATAAATACCCCCTAGCTCTAATTTACCTAAGCCCAACTCACAAATAAACTCTCTTCCTTCTCTCTTATTTCTCTGTCTACTTGAACTCACCAATGAAGACTAGCAAGGATAAGGGTTTGGGGGATTGAAAGGAACAAATTCACCGTCAATTGTTTTGGGATCTAATTCACCTTTCAGACTCTTTCCTCAAAGGGTTTCTTTAAAATGGATTTCAAAGTTGAGTTTTCTTTCTCTTAGATTCAATTCATCCAATTAAGACTTCAGTATGATTTCCTTAGGATATATGAATAGATAACATGTAATTTACTTGTTTATGTTAATTGTGATGGTTTGGTCTAAATTGAAGAAGATGATCCTCAACCCTACCTAGGTTGTGATCTTGAACCTATACTGTATTGTGATCATTCAATTGAACTTTGTTTTCATTGATTATATGCCTATGGATGTTTATGAATACTTGAGTGATTCATGCCTATCATGCTCGTCCTTGGATATGTGATTTAGGTTATGACTGGTATTGTTGTGAATTAGCCTATGTATCTGTCTTAAGTTGTGATCTAGTGTTTGAATTGTTTTATAAGAGATCAATGGTCCTTGTTATATTATTGTTATCATTGGGTGATGATGTTACTACTCCCAATTGGATGATTTAGAGTTAATATAAAGCCTGATGGTAGAATGACATGAGGTGACTGGTAAACTTAGAATCTCTATCTTAAGTTCCAATTGTGACTAATTGTTGTTAAGTCATGATGTTGCATTGGAGTATGTCGTATACTAGGATGATTGGGTGGTATGATGTTGAATTGAAATGTCATGACTATGTTTTGAGGTTTATTAACTTGTATGTGATATAAAGATGGTGAAAATTCTCAATGTGCCTTGATATTCTATGAATTTCTAATGTGTAAACCTCATTTATATGGATTGTGATGAAAGGACATACACTCATACAATTCTTAATGAGCTATTGATGATGATTATTATACAAGGTGTAGACCCAATAATCTAAACTAAGCTATGATTTATAATTCAAGGCTTAAATAAATTTCAACAAGGGACTCAATCTTAGCACCGAGTGATCTAGATTGAGAAGTGTCCCTTCCCACACAGGAAAGGTAGGAACACTACATTACTCGTGAACTATATCTCCTAGTTCTTGAAGTATGTTTCCCCCATAGGATATACTAGCTAGTGGATCCATGGAGGTTCTATGTTTCATATTTTGGTACTACCTTGTCAAGTATTCCTCCTTTTTTCGTGTAGGGTTTTATGACACCAGATTCCTCACTAGCTCGTGTGGTCTATGTTGGTTTGGGCAAGCTGTTCCAAAATGGTAAACAAATAAAAGGACTTGAAATCTAACTTAGATAACCTAAGAGGTCTAGCTTAATCTAGGTAGGGGTATGGGACGTCATCTAAACATTGCACTAGCTAGCCCTGATGGGAGTCTTAGGAGGAGGTTCTAATACACTTTTATGTTATGACAATATATGATGTGTATATGATGACGAAGGCACATTGTTGATACTATATGTTGATTAGTTCATTTATGAATATGCCTTGGGTTAAAATGTTAATATATGATGAAATGTAAACCTAAATGTTATCTTATGTAAAGTTGAACATTTTTCATGTTTTCTTGTTGAGGATACTTGTGAGTAAGGTTATGGGGCTTTGGTTTTTCATTGCACTTGTTGACATGATAAGGACTTGTGATTAGTTATCTTGCTTATTATGATGTGATTAAATCTTATTCGTTTTTGTGATGTTATTCCTGGATGTTAGGGTTGTGGTAAATCATTGTTTTTAAGCATGTTGGGATAGGTATTACTTGTTAGGTTAGTAAACATGTTTTGTTGATTGAAATGACTTGCTTAGCTTTGCACTAGGTCCCTAAAGGCGTAAAATGTCATATTTTGACAAAAGTCCCCTTTTAGCATGTTTTTCTTGTGAATGTGCATAATATCTCATACTTAGTACATGTGTAGTACTAACTCCATTTTCTTCGCTTTTCCAAAACATTTTAGGTTCTTCTCATTGAAGACTTTGGAAGGTGACATTTTTGATGTCTTGGATTCTTCCTTTCATCCAAGTAGGGTAGGTCCTCAGCTTTCGAGGGCAATGTCATCATCTATCTTACGAACTTGTTACGAGTTTAAAGACTCTTTAATTTCTTTCCTTTTCAATTAAGTACTATACTTTTGTATGGACTATATGTGGTCTTGTTGGATTGATGTAAGGGCTATGTCCATATTTAATTAATCCTTTAGATGGTATGAGATGACACTATCATTGAGACTATTTCTACATTTTTTATATATGTATGTGCAATAAAAGTATAAGGCAGTAGCTTCCTATACAAGTGTCTAATGTATACTTTGATAATGACTATATATTATGTGTATGAAGGTCCCTTTAAAACCTCCAAATAAGTTAAAATAGATCTTTTAAATTTTTCTTCTTTTTTCAACCTAGTAAATGTTATTAAATGAGGATAAGAGCGAGTCTTAGTCCTTGCAAAGGATGACAATGACAGTTACGTCTAGGGGGAAACACGGATGTTACAGAAACTTGGTATATGAGCACAGGTGAAATATCATTGACTTCATGTCTCTCTCCCTCCCACGCTATGTAGTTTGTAGTCATAATTTGAAGCTGCCACACTTATTATAAGTAGGAAAATATTATGTAGGTGTAGAATCACTCTCTTTCTTGGATATCCTATATCGTGCCAATAGAGTATACTTATGGTGTGATTTTACATCTAATCCTATTGTTTTGCTTACAGGAAGCATGAATGCTCGAAGGAATGCAGCTCGAAGACTTGAAAAGGAAATTGCTAATGCGGGAGCTCCTTTCTGTGGTGAGCAAGTTCCTCCACTTGATGAAGATTCTAATGTGGAGCAAGCACCGGAAATCCTCCTCCTTAGACGAATATGAATATAAGGACAAATATTCTTCAAATGACCCAAGATATCACCACTCAAGCATAATCATCCACGACTCAAGCCCAAGCTATGACGAATGAAGCAAACCATGAGCTTGTTCCCTGTCATCATCAACAAGTCATTACTATGCCTTCCCATCTAAGGGACTTCACTCGAATGAACCCTCCAACTTTCTATGGGTCTAAGGTTTATAAATAGCCCAAAGAATTCATCTATAAAGTCTTCAAAATATTTTTTGCTATGGGGTTGTACACAAGTGAGAAGGTAGAGTTTGCCACTTATCAACTTAAGGAAGTGGTGAACGTATTGTATGTGCAATGGAGGGATAATAGTCCATTGAGGGGTGGTCCGTTGACTTGGGCGATATTTAAGGCGGCTATTCTAGATCTTTTCTTACTTAGGGAGATGAGGGAGGGAAAAGTGGAGTAGTTCATCAATCTTCTCCAAGGAGGAAGTAGTGTACATGAGTACTTTTTGGAATTCATTAAGTTGTCCAAATATTCTTCTTCATTGGTCTCCGATCCTATAGATAAAATGAGTTATTTTTTGACGTGGGTGTCGGAGGACTTACAAGAGGAATGCCATTCGGCAATGCTACAATCACTGAACATTTTCCCGTCTATTTTGCATGCAAGAAGGGTTTAATAAGGAGCAGGCTTACGTAAATAGTAAAAGATGCTAAAGGGCAAGTCATTATGGAGCGTCTTCAAAGGTAGGCTGAATAAAAGACAACCTTAGATTTAAAGAAGAAGGTTTCTAGTCAAGTCCCTTCCAAATTCCCAAAATCTATGGTGATAGGGTGTCCTAACCCTAATTCATGAAGGAAACGGTACAACTCCCAAATGGGAATCAACTTGTGGAAAGTGTGGTAAAAATCACTATAGTTAATGCCTTAAGGGGACAAATAATTGCTTTAGTTGTGGAAAGAGTGGTCACAAGATCAGATAGTCCAAACTTGAAGAGTCAAGACAAAGGTAGTCGGTAAGATTAAGCAAGTGGTTCTAGTGATGCTCCAAAGAAGAACTGCTTCTCTGTTCTCCACTCTAGGGGTTAGCAAGATACTTCTCTCGATGTGGTGACCGATATGTTCAAAATCTTCTCTATTAATATATATGCCTTACTTGATCCCGATGCTACTTAATCATTTGTTACACCTCTGGTAACTAAAAAGTTTGAGATTTTACCCAATATTTTGCATGAAGCTTTTGTAGTTTCTACTCCGGTGGGAGAGTCGGTTGTTGCAAAAAGGGTGGGAAATTTTCTACTAATGTTACCCAATAGAGTTTCTTATGTTTATGTAGTAGAACTCGATATGCTTGACTTTGATGTTATATTGGGATGTATCGGTTGCATGCATGTTTTACCTCCATGATTGTAGGATAAGAGTTTTGATGTTTAACTTCCCTGAACTCGTTGTTGAGTCGAAGGGGGAAAGTTCTATACCTAGAGGTTGCATTATTTCTTGTCTAAAATCATGCAAAATGATCCTCAAAGGGTGTCTATATCATATCGTAATAGTCCAAGATCTAGAACTCAAATTCCTCCCATTGAGGTCGTACCGTAGTGAGCGAGTTTCGTAGGTCCTTAACTTAATGACATTTTTGGTATTCCTTTTGAACAAAAATTAACTTTGGCATTGATCTTGTCTACGTACAATCCCATATTAATTCCTCCTTATCAGCATGGCTTGCGGCAAGTTGAAGGATTGAGGCTCAACTCAAGATTTACTAATAAGGTTCTTGTATGTTAGTATTTGTCCCATGGGTTTCTCCACTATTTTTGTTCGAGAAAAAGAAAGATGGGTCCTTGAGAATGAGTATTGATTACCGCCAACTAAAAAAGGTCACCATTAAGAATAAGTACCCTCTCTCTCGGATTGATAACTTGTTTGATCAACTCCAAGGGGAGAGTTACTTTTCAAAGATAAGCTTCTGGTCGGGGTATCACCAACATAGGGTGAGAGGTGAGGATATAGCAAAGAGGGCCTTTCGGAATAGGTATGGGCACTATGAGTTATTCGTCATGTATTTAGGTCTCATTAATGCTTCGGCTGCATTTATTGACCTAATGAATAGAGTGTTTCGAAATTACTTAGATTCATTTGTCATTGTATTCATTGATGATATCTTTACATATTCGAATAATGAGGGTGATCCTATGGGTAATTTGATTGTGGTATTGCAAACCCTTTAAGAACACCAATTGTATGTCAAATATAATAAGTGTGAATTTTTGTTGAGGTCGGTGACATTTCTTGGGCACATCATCTCTAGTGAGGGAGTTGAGGTAGACCCAAGGAAAACGAAAGCGGTGAAGAATTGGCCTAGACTTTTAACTCCAACCAACAATAGGAGTTTCTTGGGTTTAGAGGGTTATTATCAGAGATTCATAGTTTTGCGTTCTTTGCATCTCCTTTGACTACATTGACCCAAAAGAGTAAAGATTTTGAGTTGTCGGAGGCATTTGAGAAAAGCTTCCAATTATTGAAAGATAGGCTTACGTCCGCTCTGGTGTTGGCTTTAATCGAGGGCACAAAGGGTTTTGTTGTGAATTGTGACGTTTCCCGAGTGGGTTTTGGGTGTGTGCTTATGCAACACGGGAAGGTGATAGCCTATGCCCGTAGGTAACTTGAGGCACATGAGAGAATCCATCCCATTCATGACCTTGAATTACCGGTTGTAGTTTTTGCTTTGAAAATTAAAAGGCATTACCTGTATGGGGTTCATGTTGATATATTTACCTATCATAAGAGTCTCCTATATGTTTTTACCCAAAAGGAGTTGAATCTCCGACAAAGAAGGTGGCAAGAATTGTTGAAAGATTATGACATGAATTTCCTTTATCACTGTGACATGGCTAATGTAGTTTGTGCCAGATCCTGTCATATCACTATTGTAGTGTATCAATCTTGACAAAGACAAGAAGACTTACAAGGTAAGTCCATAGGGTTCTAGGTGGGGTGAGTTGGAAGTTCTCCTGATTTGGGTGTTATAGTTCATCATAACTTCGAGTCATCTCTAGTCGTTAAGGTGAAGTCCAAACAACACCTTTATCTTGCTTTATTAGAGTTTAAAGAATCGGTTCTCGGCAACTTGAATAAAGCACCCCTTGGGGGGGGGGTTGGTGTGCTAAGGTACCAAAGGAGATTGTGTTTTCCCGATGTAGATGGGTTGAGGGATCGGATCCTAGAAGAAGCACATGTGTTCTGATACTAAATTCACCTATGTTCGACAAAAAAGTACCATGATCTAAAAGAGATATATTGGTGGGAAGGTCTAAAAAAGGACATAGCGGAGTTTCTCTCTAAGTGTCCGAATTGCCAAAAAGTGAAGGCCACCAAAAGTTGGGTGTCTTACTACAAGAGATTCCAATTCCTACTTGGAAGTGGTAAGGCATCAATATGGACTTTGTAGTTGGGTTTTGACCATCGGACTTCAAATCATATAATTCGATATGGGGTAAGTTTGTGGATCGATTTACTAAGTCCGCGTCTCTTATTCCCGTCATCCTTCGATATTCGGCGGAGAAATTATAATGCAAAAATCTTTTCTAGATGAGATTGGGGTGGCCTCCAATGTCATTTCTTTAAATCATCATAAGCGGAATTGGGTCTCATACTGTTCACTCATATTTTGGAGGTCTTTCCAAAAGGGTTGGGTACTCGGGAAGTTTGATCACTGCTTTCATTCCTAACAGGATTGGTCCAGGGCGATCTTACGTTTCAAACCCTCTCAGATATGGGCTTAGGGTGTGCATTTTTTTATTTTTAAAGGGAATTGGGATACTTTACGTTTGTGGATTTTACCTATATTAATAGTTTTCAATCAGTCATTTTCGTTGCTCCCTATGAAACCTTGTATGTATTAGGTGAGGTCTCCTATTGGATGGTTTGAAGTGGGTGATCCATTGCTTCTTTTTCTCGAGTCGAGTTATAATACTTTGGAAAAGGTTCATATCGTAAGGAACCGATTGCAAACAGCCTATAGTCAACAAAAGTCATATGTCGATCATAGGAGAAGGGATTTAGAGTGTGAAGAAGGTGATAAGGTGCATTTGAGAATTTCACCAATGAAAGAGGTGGTTAGATTTGGCAAGAAAGATAAATTGAGTCCTCATTATGTAGATTCCTATGAAATCTTGCAAAGGGTTGGTAAGGTTGCCTATGAATTCAAACTTCCTAGTGAATTGGCTTTGGTTCATCTGATTTTCCATGTTTCTATGTCGAGGAATTGTATCGGTGATCCCGAGTCCTTTCTTCTTACTGAGAATTTTTGTGTCAAGGATAACATCTGTTATAAGGAAGTTTCTGTTCAAATTCGTGATAGGCAAGTCAAGAAATTGAGGAATAAAGAGGTGGTTTCCGTAAAGGTGTTATGGAAAATTTATCTATTTGAGGGTGCAACATGGGAGGCCAAGGCAGACATGAAGTCCCGTTACCCTTATCTTTTTGAGAATCAAGGTTATTCATTCTTTTTAATATTAAATTATCCTATTTCTGTGTTAAGTTGTGATTCTAGTGTTGAATTGTGTCGTATAGATGCACTGGGCCTTGTTTCTATATTGGTTCTCATTGTCTGTGATGATATACACCCCAATTGGGTTATTAGACTATGATTTAGCTTGGTAAGTATTAGAATCTCTATCGTTAATGTCCTATTCTGATTAATGTTGTATATTCATGAATGTGATTTGAGTAATGCCCTAATACTAGGATGATACAGTGGTATGCTTGTTAATATAAATGTCTTGATATGTTGTGAGGTGATTACGGTGTATGCGATATAAGGATGGTTTAAAACTATCATTGCCTTGATATACTATATGAATGTTACTGAGTTAGCCTCACTTATATGGGATTGTGATGAAGGCTTATAACTCATAGAATTCTTATTGAGCTATTGATTCGTATGATTTTATACAATGGGTAGACCCTATGACCTAAACTAAGATATGATTGATAATAAAAGGCTTAAGACAGTTTCAAAAGGGACTCTACCTTAGCATCAAGTGAACTAGATTGATGGTTTCCCTTCCCACAAGGGCAGGTAGACACTACATACTCGTGATATTGGAGACTATAATGCATTGTGCATAATAGGCCCCAACTATATCTCCTTGTTCTTGAATTATATTGCCCCCTAGGTAATCCTAGGTATTGTATCCACATAGTAATTATGGTTTCATGTTTTGGTACTACCTTCGGCAGTAATCCGCCTTCGTTGTGTATGGTTTTATGACACCTGACTTTTCCAGAGTAGCTCCTGTGTCCTATGTCGGTTAGGGAAAGATTTCCCACAAGGTAAATTTAATTAAAGACTTGAACTCTATCTTAGATAACCTAAGAGTCTATCTTAGTCTAGGTTAGGGTTAAGGACTGTTCCTAACCTGCACTAGGTAGCCTTGAGGGTAGTCCTTAGGATCCGGTTCTTATAACATGTTTTATTTTTTGATGCTAATGTGTTAACCTCACACATATTGGGGACATTTAATCATATCATAACCACCCTATCATCCCAGTAGAAGGCATAACTCAACGTAACAAAATTACTACTTAACAAAAATTAATCACAATTGGAATAAGATAAAGATTAAGACTTACGCAATCCTTCCCATATTCATCATTTATGCTTAACCATAAAACCTCAACTCACTCCAATTCATTTTTTCAAACTCATAATCAACAATCAACTATAGACATTACTAGAATATTCACTCAGACAAATAATCCAGATACCAAATCATGCTTAAAACAAGATTACCTTCGGCCAATTCCAACGTAGATAACTTCTTAAGATTACATGAAAGTCAACAATTCATTCTAATTTGTTAAAATTGGTGTCACAACATAATCTAATAGTGATTCAAAAAACCCATTCAAATAATTGAATCAATTACAACCCATTTCATCAAGATAAACCTAGGTTAAAAGGTTTAAGAATCATATTCTTCATTTAGGTCAAACCATAACCAATTACCATAATAGTTTTAAAATGAAATTTTAAATCTTCCAATATAATAAATACAGAAAACATGAACAACTCAGTTTCGATTATGAAACCCACATGAAAACTCAACTTCTAAATCCATAGTACGGAACCTCTTGAGAAGAGCTCAAGATACATTTAGACCCTATCTTAAGGTTTGTTGATATTTTTTGTGCCAATCGTTCCTTTCCAGGCCCCCCAAATCTCCCCCTATCTTGTCTTCATGGTGGCTTCCCATAGAGAGAGAAAGGGAAGAGAGAAGAACATAGTTTATTTTTGTGAGTTGTGTTTAGATTAATGAGGGTTGGCGTATTTACAGGGAAGTTAACTAACTTAATTATACCCCTTTAAACCCCCAATTATCCTCTTAACCCCTTAACTAATTAAATTAACCAACACTAAAACAAGCAGGAAAACATTTACCCTCACAGACAGAACCCCGTGGACGGACCGTGTATGAGTTGATGGTTGGTCCCCCTCAGTCCTGCACATCCGGCGTCTTGGTCAGAGACTGGTGCAGGTAGAGGCTTCCTCTATTTTTCTAAGTGTTGGTCGACAGTTAGCTATGACGCCCCGTCTATCCATGCACAAATTGTTGCCTGCATCTCGTTGATGCACACTGCCATCAATTTGCAAGGGTCTCCTCAGAGGCCCTTGGTTGGTCCTTGGAAAATCGTACCCGGATGTTTCGACCATGAATAAACTTAAAATCATGGTATACACCCTTCCACCTAATTTCATGGATTTTAGACTCCTAAAAGCCAGTCAAATAGGCTAAGGCACACTAGTACCCCTTAGAACTAGTTTCCAAACGTCACGGACGTTCTTGGAGATCGTTTTTAATTTCTTTAAACTTCCTAGATTATTGGATTTTCAGTAAAATAGGTCTTAAGACCGTTCTTACACCCCCATTGACAATGTTTGGATCTAATACTCTTCTTGATGTTCAAGTGAGATTTACTAACCCCGAGGAACGTTATGCCTTAAATGACACTAAAACTCTTTTTGAAGGAAGGATAGACTTAACTACAAATCCCAACCAATCACAATTATTGAATCAAAATAATCATAATTTATTTTGAAGGAAATTTTCCACACGCCAATTAACCACAATTAAGGCCTCAAACACTTCATCATGATGTATTCTCCTCACAGACACATGAGCTCACTACATTACATGAGTAATTACACAAAATTATACGTATAATAGTTCACATAATTTTTTTCTAGCGTCACCATAAATAAAATGCACAACATAACCAACAAATCAAAAAGGCAAAATTTCAATAGTTTTCAAACGTACTCCTGTCACTCTAATGCAACCCAAATTCCATTATGCAAAGACTTCAACAAAAAGCGTAAAACTTCAATTATCGTCATATTTACCATTAAAACGAATAACAAATGATTATCAAAAAGATAAGGTAAAGGGACCTTCCATGTCTGCCTCGACCTCCCATTTACACCCTCAATAGGAGATTCTACCATAAAACCTTTACGGAAACCACCTCTTGCGTTCCTTAATTTAATTGACCTTGCATATCAGAATTTGAAAACACGAACTTTTCCTCAGGAGAGGTTATCCATGACCCCAAGACCTCAATAAAGAATAGACCTCTCGGGATCACCAAAACACTTTGCAGCACCAAAGAAACATGGAATTTGGCTGACGAAGCCCATCTCACTAGGAGTTTCAATTCATGGCAACCTTAAACCAACCCTTTGAAATATTTCACAGACTCCACATAAAGAGGACTCAACTTCCATTTCTTTCTCACAGTCTAACCACCCGCTTTCCATGTGAAATTTTAAATACACCTTATCATCATCACCTTCTTCAACTCCAATCGCCTTCTCCTTATTTAAGTCATAAGACTATTGCGACTATAGCCGTTTCAAACAGGTTACTTATGATAATGAAACCTTTTTCCAAGTCCCTTATAACCAATGGGACCAGAAGCAAAGTCTCACCCACTTTAAACCAACCTAGAAAAGAACTACACCTCCTACCATACAAGGCTTCATAGGGAGCCCTGGAAATGGATGAATGAAAACTATTATTGTAAGAAATATCCATCAAAGGAAAATGCTTATCCCAATTTCCTTTAAAATCAATAATGTAATCCCTAACATATCCGCAAGGATTTGAATAGTACGTTTCGCTGGACCAACTGTTTGGGGATGAAAAGCAATACTCAACTTCACCTTAGTACCCAACCCTTTTTTGAATGACCTCTAAAACCTAGATGTGAATTGTACACCCCGATCCAATATGATGGATAACAGAATACCATGACAACACACAATCTCATCTATGAAGATCCTAACACAATCTTTTGATGAATAAGTAGACTTGACAGTAATAAAGCGAGGGGAATTATTCAACCTATCCACAACCACCCATATGGAATCATATGACTTTTGAGTCCGAGGTAAACCCCTTACAAAGTCCATATTGATGTCTTCCCACTTCCAAGTAGGAATTTGGATCTCTTGTAATGAGCCACCAAACATTTGATGTTTGACTTTTACTTATTTGATATTTGTACACTTAGCGAAAAACTTTGCTATATCCTTCTTCATACCTTCCCACCAATATATTCCCTAAGGGTCATGGTACATTTTTGTCGAACCGAAGCAATTGAGTAGCGGGACCCATGGTCTTCTTCTAGGAACGATCCCCTCCACCATCTACCTTGGTAAACACGTAATCCCTCCCTGGTACCAAAATCCATCACCTCTAGGGAAAAAATACCTCGTTAAGCTTGCTGAGGAACTTTTCTTTAACACCATCATATTTGTCAAGGTTTCTTGGACTTAACTCAACCACCACTGATAACTCTGAGTTATTCGTGGACAATGAAACCACACCTAAGAATCTTTATCTAACCGCACCTATAAAACCTATTACATCCTTCCCTGGCCTTTCTTGGCTTCATCAATTATGATACACTCACCCATAGTCATACGACTTAGGGATTCCGCACCACATTATCATTGTCAGGTGTGATGAGGACACTCATGTCATAATCTTTCAACAATTCTAGCACCTATTTGCTTGAGATTCCAAATCCTTTTGTGTAAACAATCTTGAAGCTCTTATGGTCGGTAGACATAAACATTACCCGTACAGTAATGCCTCCATATTTTAAAAGGCAAACTCCACAACCATAACAAACAAGTTCATGAGTGGGAGAAATCTCTCATATACCTTAAGTTCCCTATAAACATAGCCTATCACACTCCTATGTTTCGTTACTCACACAACCCTAGACCACAGGGATTGATCACAATACACACCAAACCCCTTTTGTATTCTCCGTAAAGTCAACACTGAGAAGCAGAATGGAGCCTATCTTTTTAAAATTTTTGAGCTTTTTTCACATTCCCCGGGTTCCCACCGACCATTAACCTTTCTTACACTTTTTTTGTAAAAATCCTCTGGAGATGTAATGCCTCAAACCATCCTAGAACCTTTGTTAATAACCCGCTACAGACCCAAAAATAAAAAACTCTAATTTCATGGGAGTCAATGTCTAGGCCACTTTTAACGGCTTCCTTTAATCATGGGTCACCTCAACCTTTCACTAAGAGATGAATTATTCCAAAGAAATGCAACTGAGACCTAACAGAACTGACACTTGCTATATGTGGCAAACAATGATGTTTCCTAAGAGTATTCAATACTACCACCCAAATGACCCATATTATCACTCTCATCGAAAATATACTAATATAATCTTCTGAAACAATAAAAATAATCTAGGTAATTTTGAAACACCCTATTAATTAGATCCATAAACGTCAGAGGATCATTGGTGAGACGAAAAGACATTACAAAGAACATATAATGACCATATCTAGTCCGGAGTGGCGTCTTTGGTATATCCTCACCTCTCACCCTAAGTTGGTGATACTCCGACCTCAAGTCAATCTTAGAAAAGTAGCTTCAATCTTGTAGTTGATCAAATAGGGCTTCAATCCGAGGGAGACAATACTTATTCTTACTAGTGACCTTATTGAGTTGGCAGCAATAAATACACATTATCAAGGACCAATCCTTCTTCTTACAAACAAAACAAGAGCACCCTACTGAGAAATATTAGGCCTTATAAAGCCCTTATCTAAATCCCTGAGTTGAGCCTTCAACTCCTTCGATTTGGCCGTAGCCCTCCGATAAGGAGGAATTAATTTGGGATTTGTATCCGGTAGCAAATCAATGCAAAATTCAATCTCCTGCTCAAGATTAATACTGAGAAGGTCATGAGGAAAACCTCCGGAGATTCACTCACTACGCGGACTGACTCAATGGGAGGAATTTCGGAGTCTAGATCATGTACTCTTACAATATGGAATAGACAACTTCTAGAAATCATTTTGCATGCTTTTAGACAATAGATGATACGACCTTTGGGAATAGAGTTTCCCCCTTCCACTCTACAAAAGATTCATTTGGAAAGATAAACTTCACCACTCTTTTCCTAAATTAAATCGAAGCAAAGCAAGCGTGCAACCAATTCATCCCAATATAACATCAAAATCAAGCATATTGAGTTCTACTAGTCCACATAAGAAACTCTATTAGGCAAAACTATAAGACAATTTTAGAAACAAGCGTCTCTCCCACCGGAGTAGACACTATAAAAGGTTCATGCAAAATATCGGGTAAAATATCAAACTTTTTGGCTAGTAGAGGAGTAACAAAGAATAAACTAGCGCTGAGATCAAGTAAGTCACATACATCAATAAAGAAAAACTTCAACATACCGGTAAACACGCTGGAGAAGTCTCTTGCTCAACCGTAGCGCGGAGAGCATAGAAGCGGTTGTTTTTTGGTGCCTTATTAGAACCACATGGTTGATCTTGACCATTACAATTTCTTGAATCCTCACGTTACGACAATCGCTAACCTTGTGCCAACTCTTGCCACAAACAAAACAATTATCTGTCCCCTTAAGGCAATCACCATAGTACTTTTTGCCTCACTTCCCACAAGTTTTCTTCTCGGTTTGTTAATTTTTACCTTTTCCCTTCTTGAATTTAGAGTTAGACACCCTATCACCACTAGCTTTTTGGAACTTTCAAGGGACATTACTTCAAATCTTCTTCTTAAATCAAGGCTTGTCTTGTATGTCAAGCCTATTCTTTGAATAACCTCATCAAAAGATATTGCCCTCTTAGTATCATTATTCTTCATCCTAGATCTTTCCTCTTTTACATGCTTGACATGCACCATATGACGAGAAATGTTCATATTCTCATGTAGCATAGCCGAATAACACTGTTCTTTAAAATCATCTGACACCCCCATCACAAAGCGGCTATTTAATCTCTAGGATTGGAAACCAAACAAGGAGCATATTTTGAAAACTTAGTGAATTTCAAAGAGTATTCATGACTACTCATTACTTCTTGGCAAACGTTGATAAACTTAACCACTTTTGCCTCCCTCATCTCCTTGGGAAATAACTGATCAAGAAAAGTCTTCTTAAAGATCCCCTATTAAAAGGACCACCTCTCAAGGTCCTATTATCCCTCCATTGCATAAATCATGCTATAGCCACGTCTTTAAGTTAATAAGTGGAAAACTCGTCCTTTTCACTCGTGGACAACCCCATAACAAAAAGTATCTTATGGACTTCATCTCTGAATTCTTCGGGGTCTTCATCAACCTTAGACCCATATAAAGTAGGATGATTCATTCGAGTGAAGTCCCTTAGACGGGAATCCATAGTAGTGACTTGTTGATGATGATGGGGCATAACCTCCCAGTTTTTTTGACCTATCATATCTTGGGCTTCAGTCGTGGCTGCTTGTGCTTCAGTGGTGATATCTTGGGCCATTTGAAGAAAAGTTGGTCTTATATTCTCATTTAAAAAAGGAGGAGGAATGACCGATGCTTGCTTCATGTTAGCACCTTTTTCAAGTGGAGGAACTTGATCACCATGGGGAAGAGCTCCCATATTTGCAATTTCCTCTTCAAGTCTCTAATCCGTATTTCTTCGAGTATTCATTATTATTATAAGCACCATAATAGGATTATATGCACAAGCACACAATAGGTATACTCTAATGGCACGATATAGGATATCTAAGAAAGAGAGTGATTCGTATGCATCACATAGGTTCCTATTCATCAGTGTGGCGCGCTTCTCTATTATGAATACAAACCTACATAGAGGTGGTAGAGAGACACATAACTCAATCATATTCGACCTCATGGTTTCATATTAATTTGGTCACATCCGGGTTTACCCCCTAGACGTAACCAGCGTCGTCTTCCTTTCTAAAGGACTAAGACTAGCCTCTTAGTCTCGTGTCATTGCATTCATAAGTTGAAAATGCAGAATTAAAACTTTTGATTACATTTACTTGGAGGTTTACATAGACCTTTACATATACATAATATTTATACGTAACGAGTATACATAGACCCTTCGCATAGGAAGGTTACATAGATTTTTACTCCTATCGCACTTACATATATATGAGATAGAAAGATAATCTCATAGATTGTCTCATCTCATACCATATAAACGATCAATATAATTCGGGCATAGCCTACATCAAATGAAAAAAAGCCACATATAGGTTTATATAATTCATTAACAATGAAAGTGGAATTAAGAGTTAATTATATCATCATAAGCAAGACAACTACTCATCAATCCTTATCAAGTCAAAAAGTGCAATGACCAAGCAAAGCCCCATAACCTTACTCAATCAAGTAGCACAAACAAGAAACCATAACCAATGTCAAACCAACATAGTATAACATTTAGAATACTTTTCATCTTATTTAACAATTACCAATCACATTTTCACTCATAATGAACTTATCAAACATAATAGTATCAACAATGTGCAAGTTCGTTATATACTATCAAAATTATCATAACATATCATATTAATGAACACCTCTAAGCTCCCCTCAAGGATAACTAGTGAAATAGTTAGGTAGATCCTATGAACACTTAGGTTACCAAAGTTAGAGTTTAAATCATTAAATTCATTTTACGTTTTTGGAACATCTTTACCTAATCAAAATAGACCACATGAGCTAGTGTGGAATCCGGTGTCATGGAAACCCTACATTGAAAGAAGGCGGCCCAATTTCCATGGTAGTACAAAAACATAGAACATAGCAACTACGTGGATCCACTAGCTAGTATTTCTATGGGGGAAACATAATTTAAGAACCAGTACATATAGTTGGGACCCTCTTTACGCTCCATAATTAAAGTCTCCAATATCAAGAGTAATATAGTGCTCTACCTTGCCTATGTGGGAAAGTACACTCCTCCATATATTTCACTCGGTGTTAAGCTAGTTTCTCATTTTGAAATGTTTTTAATCCTTTAATTATCAATCATAGCTTAGTTTAGGTCATAAATCTACCCCTTGTATAATCACCATCATCAATATATCAATAAGAATTGTATGAGCATAATCCTTTCATTACAATTCATATGGGTGAGGTTAACACATTACATATCAATTCATAATAAGGCACATTGATATACATCACCATCCTTTTAGTATTTACATCTTAATGAACCTCACAATAATCAAGGCATTTCTATTAAACATCATACAAACCCTATCATCCTTATATAAGGCATACTCCAATATAACATCAAGACTTAACCACAATTCATCACAATTAGAAGTAAAGATAGAGATTCTAAGACTTACTAAGTCTTTCACATAGTTCATCATTTAGTCCTTACAATAAAACCTCAATTCAATCCATTTTAGATGTTCAACATAATAATTCAATAATAAACATGACAAAAATACTAGAAGAGTCACTACAACAGAATCCAATACAAAACAATGCTTAAAACAAGATTACTTAGGCCAATTTCCATAAACTAGATCACTTCTCAAGATTAGCATGAAATACAATAATTCATTCTAATTTATTAATGATTGGTGTAAAAACATCATCTAATATATATTTGACCCATAATCAATACAATTGAATCAATTCAAAAATAATATATCAAGATCAAACCAGGGTAAGGGGTATAGGATCATATCTTAAATTAGATCAAACCCTCACAAATTAACATAGTAAAAATAAAAATCCGATGTAATATATCCTTTAAACCTAAGGACTATAAACAACTCAGTTCAAAACATCAATTTCGTAATTGGATGAAACCCACATGAAAACTCAACTTTTGAAATCCATTTTGAAGGAACCCTTTTAAGGAAAGAGTCTCAAAGGTGAATAAGATCCCATACCTTAACGTTTGATGAAAATTTGATGGTGAAATTGTCCCTATCAAGCCCCCAAAACCTTCCTAGCTCGTCTTCAATGGTGGCTACCAAATAGAGAAAGAAAGAAGAGAGAAGGAAGAGAGTTTATTTCGGTGAGTTATGTTTAGATTAATGAGGGTTGGGGTCTTTAAATGGGACGTTAATTAAATTATATAGAATCCTTTAAACCCCTAATAAACCTCTTAACCCCTTAACTAATTAAATGAACCTATATTAAAACTTGCAGAAAAACATTGACCCTCACAGATAGAATCCCATCGGTGGCACGTCTGTGAGTCGACAATTGGTACCCCCTCTGTCCTACACAACCGTCGTCTTGGTCAGATACTGGTGAAGGCGGAGTCTTCCTCCATTTTTATAAGTGTTGTTCAACCGTTGGCAATGACGCCCCATCGATCCATACACAAATCGTTGCCTGTATCTCGTCGATGCACATTGCCTAGGCAGTGGTTATATCAACTTGCAAGAGTCATCCTAACGGGACCTTGGGTTGTCCTTGGGGAGTCATACCCAGACGTTTCGACAATGAATCACCTTAAACTCATGTTATACACCCTTCCACCTAATTTCATTGATTTTCTACTCTTAAAAGCTAGTCAAATAGGCTAAGGAACGCTAGTACCCCTTAGAACTAGTTTTCGAACGTCACATACGTTTTTTGACGTTTTGGTTTTTAAAATTCCTAAATGACCTATATTCATTAAAATAGTTCTTAAAACAGTTCTTATGCCCCATGACACCTATTTTAGAATGTATGAATCATCTAGGACTTTCAATGCGTTACAAGCAAGCAAAACCTCTATTCACTCACTTTAAAAATGCATCAAACACTTAGGCACTTATCATGATCCTTAATGGAACATCCATCTCCTAATCACAACATGGTCTTTACATTCCAATACATCAAGAGCTTATCATGTATGCTCACACATAGGCAGAGTCCACATTATTCAAGAAGCAATTAAGTACTCATATTCAATGAAAATAAACTTGAATCAAGTTAATCAACTAGGATCCTTATTATTTAGTAAAACTGCCATGAAAGCCATACTCAACCTTACGATTCTTAGCTAGGTTTAAGTAGGAATGTACTTCTTCTCAACATGCTTACATGTCTCATGAGTTCTTACACAAGCAATAAACAAAGGTCAATTTATTTTAAATGAGAAATTCTCAACTTTTAACCAAATCATGCTCATATTTCCTTCTTAGTGAATACAAAATGGTAAGTCACACCACACACAGCACAACAATTAGAATCCATTTTAGAAAATTTTAATAGTTAGTCATGACAATAGCCTTCATAAACAAGCATCACTTAGGAAAATTTCTTTCAATTTATAGGCACACACAAGGACACTACAATCATGCTTTTCAAACCATACAAAGTCACATAATTTTCAAAAGAGTAATTATTTTCATTTTAAGGAGACTCAAATTTTTCATTATGAGGCTAAATACTACACATTAAGAGTGACTTCAAACATGCTTCTAACATTAACTCATGAAGTTAAATACACAAGCAACATATCAAGATGCACAATTAACATGAGAAAATATGACTTTAATAAAAATTCCTTGTTCGTGCAATTTAAAATCTTAAAAACATGCCTAACATGGTGTCAAATAAGACATACAAAATATATGGAGAACATGCAACTCATACTTTTGTGCAAAACTCCTATCATGAACAAGATTCTAAGAACACTTTAGTATCAAGTTCCACATAAGAATATAAGGACAAGATAAGAAATCTACAGCCTTACTACTCAACTCATAATCCCCCACTTATGGTAAACACACTTAAGAGGAACTTAACCCTACCTCAAGAGGATCTTGGCTTACCAACCTTCATCATTTCCACCTAAAGGTGATTAACAACCTAAAAAAGTTTAGAGTAAGGCAACATAGGGGCATAAAGGGCACATAAAATCTTATCACTTAGGCACACTATCCCCCACTTGGGGTATGCCCAATCACATAATCCCCTTAAACACTAAGGTCAAGGCAAGTCAAAACAAACATATATACTCCTCAATAATAAGGGTAACATCATTTCGGGTTTTTCACTCTTACTATCTCATTAAGGAGCCTAATAACTCGACCATAACAATCCTTCTAGGCTTAACACCCAAAGGAAATCCATACCATTCATGTGAGGTCATACTACCCAACCACATAATGTCTCAATTATACCATAAACAACAAAGATCATAACCACCTTAGGCGAAACAATAGAGGAGACTTAGCCATAAGGCCTTTTTCTTTTTCATTCAATACAAAGTTAAGGTAATTTCTAGGTCAATCCAACCCACATCATCACCCTACAAAGATATTCCTACCACCTTCAAGTATAGTTAGAAGCCAATACAAAGGATTCCAATCAAAAAAATGCAACTATAAGGCGTCAGACATATTAGGCAACACATGAATCATTACACCTATACAAGGGCAACATTGAACACTTAAACATATAAGGGAAATCATGCTTCCATAGGTAATCATTAAGCATTTAAAGCTCAAATTATACCATTAGACTATCATCATGCAAAACTATATTGGAAGATATAAAATCCAAAAGGAAGCTCGATTCAATTATAACAACTCCTTTAACAAGATATAACCATATCATAACATAAATCTTCAAATAACGTGTCATTTCACATAGGTCTCATATATAAACATAAATGGAATAACATCAACAATGCATGCCAAAACTCACCATTGAAGGTACTCATCAAACCAAGATAAACTTCAAACTCACCTTTTCTCCCACAAGCAAAGAGATACCATCTCATCCAAGAAATCAGATCTAATAGACAACAGAACAAGAAAACATAAGAGAGAGATCTTATGGAGTTAAGTTTTAAGGCACGACATGAGAATAGTGAAGAGGGAAACTCTATCGTCCTATAGCCTATCGCTCATAGATGTGTTGTGACTCACTACCGATGATCGAGACTCTACTAGACATGGAAATATGAGACCTTTGACCCTAAAAACCCACTTTCACAAATCTCACGCTCTGATACAATGTTTGTCACGACCAGGGAGCACTCCCTATAAGTAACATGGACTACTTGACCTCTCGTAGGTCTTATACAAGCCCATAATTATCGTTCATCCCATTTTCATAGTAAATTTAGTGAAAAAAATTAAAACATTTCATCGCACATCATATGCTAAGTCTCTTTTGCCATCTTAACTCAACATCATAGAATAGATTAGGGACACGTCTTTTTAACATAATATTTATGTTATTACAACACATTGAATATAAACATGACATAGGAAATGCCAGAACATAAGGATTCCTTTCCTTGAGCTTTGGATCACATATCAAGATCTTCACCTTAGAGACATCCTTTAAGCATCCATGATGTACACTTTGTGTAAAAAGTAGAGAAGGATTGAGTTAGTACAAGAATACACTAAGTGTGGCAACCATGTAAAAATATGCTTTTAAAAGGGACATTTTACTGGAAACCATGCTTCATGCTTTCATAAAACTTTGATATAATAAGGATTATACAATTCACCTACTTCATATAGGCAAATTCAAAGGTCACACATAATATTAAACAACACATTTTACTTAAGGCATATAAGTCACAACTTTACAGTAAGCACATTTACAATTACAACGAGCTTATTTCAATTTTACAGTGAATTCTCTCCTTTTACCTTAACTCTTTATCTTCTCAAGTAACCCTCTAGTGATTCTTGATGCAATGTATAGACAATATCCGATAACACTATCCACACTCAATCATCACTTTAAGGAAACTAGGGAATCATGCATACAACCTTCATTAACCCTATACATGCATTCATAGAAGTATTTCTTATAATAAGATACCTAAATCACATTTGACCCAATATACTTTAGGGACAACATAGATGGACTCATTACAAGAGCATATACAAGTCAAGAATTCCAACATAATCATAGCATGTCAATATTAAAATTAACATACATGGACTTCACGTCATAAGAACCACATAGAGCCCTTCTCATTATTCCTTTCTAAGTCTACTTGTGTAACACCCTATAGCCAAAACAGACCAAAAATTAGTTCTTCAGAAAAATAAGTTGGTGCAAACAATGGTGGCATCAATGGACCGTAGACTGAACCACGGTCCATCCTGCATAACTGTCGATGGGATCAGAAAATCCCAAAAATTTCAGCCTAGCAAAATTGGTTAAGTCTTAGACGATAAACAGACTTACGGCTCGTAGGTCAAACCACGGTACGTAGTCCGTGACCGTCGATCAAGAATCCCATCAACCACTCTCCGACAAGAGTTATGGATAACCAACATGGTTCATAGGTAGACCTACAGTCCGTAGGTGGAAAATTTGCAGCCAGTTCAGGTGAAATGCAATTGGGTTAACTTAAAAAGATCATAACTCTTAGCAAAAAATGAATTAGGTTTCGCATGACCTACCCATAAATATATAATTGAATTACCTTTTCATAGCCACAAACCTTGATAAAATAAGACCTACGAATAAAAAGTTATACCCATTTTAGTAAAGGCTTGTCAAACAAGCCCTCACGACGGACCCAAGGACGAGGCGTCAGGCGCACGAAGGACCGTCATTCCTGGCCGTTGTGAGGCCCGACAACAACCTTCCCTTGGGTCTTTTTGACCTTTCCCACTCCATTTAAACCCTAAGTTACGTATTTTTTACCATAAATCATCTGATTTTAGTTAGTTTAAGCCTAGAAACAAAAATTAAATAGTCTCCAAGTCAAATCATTAAATCAAAACTTAGAAAATTAGAAGCAAGAGAGGAGAAAAAAAGTCAAGAATCTTAGTTCAAGAACGCCACAAGCTTCAGCAAATCCTTCCCTGAAACATAAGTATTTTTACGTGGAATTTATCACCAGGTATGAAGGATTTCACTAGTGGTTCCTTTCACCCATTGGTCCTTAGTTTCAGTCAGTTCTTGATTCTCTTTTAATGATTCAACCTAGTGTTTCTAGAACATTTATATAACTTCATGAATTTATTATATATATGTTCCAAATCAAATTATCATGTTATTACTCAAATTATCGTATGAATTTCAGAACCCCATCTTTTTATTTCTTTAGTTCTTAAATTACATATGCTAGGTCATAAATTCCAAACACTTCAGAGATACATGCCTTAGTAATAAATGCATAATTACCAGATTAATTGTTGCATTCTCAGTTTACATGTTGAGTTTTGAGCTATCTAGTATTTACAGAAATTTAGATATAATCAGTTAATTTACAGAATTTATCCGGTGAAGCATAATACCGAGTTGGACTAGGGTTTAGCATACCCATTAGACCCAAAATTACTAGCCTAGTAGGTTGTAAGTCCCCTCTGTGGGCAATAAGTTTACCGATCACGCCAGCATGCCTTTATACCTCTGACAGGGTATATCGGGTCCTCTCGATGGGGCGTATACATCGAACTCCACATTTAGCTCATGTGGTTTTATTATCGGTTATTTGTAGCTCCCAAATTTCAGTAAGACTCTCTCCATTGACCATTTATCAGTATATTCAGTATTCATTTTCAACATGTTATAAATTGGTCATTGCATCCAGTTAGGTCAGAAATCAGCACATCATGTTCGGATTATTATACTTGTTTTTGTGCTTGTTCAGTAAGGTTTTATTTTAGCTTTACTCTAATCTGCACACTCAGTACCTTTCAAGTACTGACGCATACGTGTGCTACATCTTCTCATGATGTAGGTTCAGCTTCTCAGCATCCAGATCTCTCATAGATCGATTTCCTAATCTCCAGTTCAGCAGATTCAGTGGTGAGTTCTCATTCTCCGATGACAACAATCATGAGTTTCATTTTAGTCTTTAGTCAATTAGTTTATGTTTTTGCTAGATTTAGTTGGGGCTTGTTCCAGTATTTCTAGTCTAGTTTAAAGGCTATTTTCAGACATAGTTAGATTCAGCATAGTATAGAGTTAATATTTCTTTTGTGTTAAAATAGTTGTTTTCAAATATCTCTGTTATAGAATATGGGTATTCCCCATATTTTCCTTTTAAGTATGATTAAGCTTCCGCAACAATTTATTATTTTTAGTATGCTCATGATCATGCCAGCAAGGTTAGCTTGTTATCACTTATGGTCCTATGTTCTGTTCTGCGTCTCGGGGGTAGCTCGTGTCGTGACAAAACATGGTATCATAGCACTAGGTTCAAGAGTCCTAAGATTTCTGAAAAAGCCACACTAAGTATAGTCCTTTAATGGGATTGTAGTGCAGCACATCTAATGTTAGGGAGTCTATAAAGTGTTTTAGAAAAAAAAACTTCACTTTATTGTTACTCTTATCGTGCACAAGGTATGATCTTATTCCATTCTGACATGACATTCTAAGTTTTAGGTTATGCCTTCTTGTAGAGCTAACGCTAGGAATGGGAATGCCAGGAATGCAAACACAGCTCCTCCAATCCTAGATCAAGAAGTCTCAGATGATAAGTTAAGGAATGCTATACAGATGTTGGCTCAGAGTTTGACCCGCCAGAAAAATCGGGTTCATGATCCTATGAATGAAAATAGTGGATCAGCAGCAGCAAGGTTACATGACTTTGTTAGGATGAATCCTCAAGTTCTTACCAGCTGAAATACGTGGCTCATATCTGGTACACTCAGTGGAAGGAGAATATGGGTTCAAATGCACCTCCTATTGCTTGGGAGTGCTTTAGTGAGACTTTTTTCGACAAATTTTTTCCAATAGAGTTGAGAAAAGCAAATGCCAAAGAAATCATGAACTTGAGGCAAGAGTCATGACAGTCCAAGAGTATGGGCTGAAGTTTAACCAACTCTCCAGGCATGCTCCTCACATTGTTGGTGACTCTAGGGTTAAGATTAATATGTTCTTGTATGGAGTATCAGACTTGGTGAAGACAAAAAGAAGAAATTCTATGTTGATGGGCGATAGATATGAACATCCCTAGGCTTATGACTCATGCTTACCAGGTGGAGAGAGATAAGATTAGGGAACATGCTAAGGAAAAAAAGAAGGCTAGGACTGGGAACTATGACTATTCCCAGCAAAAATCGGGTGGTGGAAATCTCGCGCAGGATCAGTAGAAGTTTTCAGCTCCAGCCCCTTCATCAGCTAGTGTTCCATCCTACAAGAATAGGTGTGACAATAAGGCAAGAGCACTAGGCTCTGAGTCTTAGGGAAGTGTTTCAGGCACCAACACGTACCCCACTTGCCCTTAGAGTGGTAAGAACCATTTGGGCGTGTGTATGGAAGGAAAAGAAGGATGTTTTGGATGTGGTCAGTCTGGCCACAGGTTGAGGGACTGTCCTTTGAGATAGGGTCAAGGAGGTGGTATTGGTAGAGCTCAGTCTACAAATTCAGCAGCACTAGCAAGTCACCAATCTCAGCCGGGTAACTCATCTGGTAAAAATGTCGGTCAGCGCCAGAACAAACTTTTTTCTCTTCAGGCTTGCAAGGATTATGAAGCTTCTCATGATGTAGTCACTCGTACATTATGAGTCTTTGACCTTGATGTTTATGCATTGTTAGATCCAAGGGCTACTCTTTCTTTTGTAAATCCTTATATAGAAGTCCAATTCAGTGTCAGGATAGACATTCTCTCAGAACCCATCACAGTCTCTACTACATTCGGTGAACCACTTATAGCTAGACAGGTATACAGAAATTGCCTTGTCATATTCTCTTAGAAATTCACCTCAACAGATCTAGTAGAGTTAGAATTGGTAGACTTAGATGTCATTCTAGGAATAGATTGATTACACTCATGTTATGCCTGAGTCGTTTGTAGAACTAATATTGTTCATTTTCAGTTTCCAGAAGAACCAATCTTCGAATTGAAGGGTAGTATCCTAGCACCTATGGGAGGTTTTTTTTTACTTTAAGGCCAAAAAGATGATATATAAGGGTTATCTATATAATCTAATTTGGGCTAAGGATTCTAGACTTGAAACCCTATATCTTGATTCAGTTTCGATAGTCTGTGAATTTCCAGAAGTATTTCCAAAAGATCTTCCCACAGTTCTTCCCGAAAGGGAAATTGACTTTGGAATTGATCTCCTTCCAGATACCCAACCTATTTCTATTCCTCTTTGCATAACGGATCCAACAGAGCTTATGAAATTGAAAGAGCAGTTGAAAGACCTCATATATAAGGGTTTCATCAGACCTAATATTTAACAATGGGGTGCACCAGTATTGTTCGTAAAGAAAAAAGATGGTTCTCTCTGAATGTGCATTGACTATAGATAGTTGAACAAGGTCACAATAAAAAATAAGTATCCCTTCACTAGGATTGATGAGTTTTTTTACCAACTTCAGGGTGCTAGTCATTTCCTAAAGATAGGCCTTAGATCGGGTTATCATAAGCTAAGATTCACAGATAGTGACATTCCAAAAACAGTCTCAGAACTCGGTATGGTCATTATAAATTTGTAGTTATTTCATTTGGACTAACCAATGCTCCTACAACTTCATTTATTTGATTAACAGAGTGTTCAAACAGTACTTACACTTGTTCGTTATCTTCTTCATTGATTATATCCTCATTTACTCTAGGAGTTAGAAAGAACATGCAAGTCATTTGAGAGTTGTGCTGCATACTCTCAAAGATCGCCAGTTATTCGCTAAGTTTACTAAATGTGAGATTTTGTTCCAATACGTTGCTTACCTTGGTCACATTGTATCTAGAGAAGGGATCCGCGTAGATTGACAAAAAAAGAAAGCAATGAAACAATGGCCCACACCTACCTCTACTACAGATATAAGAAGTTTCTTAGTCTAACAGGTTATTACAGAAGGTTCGTGGAAGGATTTTCATCCATAGTCTTACCATTGACTAGGTTGACTGAGAATATGGTCAAGTTCCAGTAGTCAGATAATTGTGAGAAAAGCTTCGCAGAATTGAAAAAAAGATTGACTACTGCTCCTTTCTTGACTCTACTAGAGGGTTCAGATGGTTATGTGATCTATTGTGATGCATCCAGAGTTGGCCTTGGTTGTGTGTTGATGCAAAGACATAAGGTCATATATTATGCCTCTAGAAAGCTTAAGGTGCATGAGAAGAACTATCCAACTCATGATCTCGAGCTTGCAGTAGTGGTGTTTGCACTCAAGATATAGGACACTACTTGTATGGTGTTCATGTAGATGTGTTCACTGATCATAAGAGACTTCAGTATGTGTTCACCTAGAAAGATTTGAATCTTCGCCAGAGAAGATTGCTTGAGTTCCTTATGGATTATGATATGAGTGAGCATCATAATCTGTAAAGGCGAATGTAGTGGCCGATACTCTTAGTAGATGATCTATTAGTAGTGTAGCCCATGTTGAGGAAAAAAGAAAGGAGCTAGGGAAGGATATTCACAGGCTTTCTTGCTTGGGAGTTCGCCTTATGATTATATCAGATAGCGGTTTAACAGTTCAGAATGGGAAAAAATCATCTTTGGTAGTGGAGGTTAAGGAAAATCAAGAGATTGATCCGATCTTTCTTGAACTAAAGGATGCAATCAGCAATCAGAGAGTGGAGGTTTTCTCCAAAGGGGGAGATGGTGTACTTAGCTACCAAGGTAGATTATGTGTTCCTGATGTGAGAGAGCTGAGGCAGCATATTCTTGTAGAAGCTCATAACTGCAAGTATTCTATTCATCCAGGTGCCACTAATATGTACCGCGATCTGTGGGAAGTCTATTGGTGGAATGGCATGAAGAGGGATAAAGCAGACTTTGTGAGTAAGTGCCCCAGTTTCCAGCAAGTCAATGTAGAACATCAGAAACTAGGAGGTATGACTCAAGAAATCCATATACCTTCTTGGAAAAGGGATGTGATCAATATGCTTTTCATCACAGGGTTACCTCGTACTCGTAGACAACATGACTCAATTTGTGTGATAGCTGATAGGATTACTAAGTCTTCTCGCTTTTTTGCGGTCAAGACTACATATTTGGAAGAGGACTATGCCAAGCTTTACCTTACTAAAATTGTGAGGTTGCATGGGGTTCCTTTGTCTATCATCTCATATAGAGGTCCTCAATTTACCTCTAATTTCTATAAGTCATTTCAAAAAGGTCTTGGTACTCAAGATTAACCTTAGTACATCATTTCATCCACAGACGGATGGGCAGGCAGAGCGTACCAATAATAACTTAGAGGATATGTTGATATCTTGTATGATCGATTTGAAAGGAAGTCGGGATGATCACCTGCCTGTTATTTAGTTTGCCTTCAATAATAGCTACCATTCATGCATTCAGATGGCCCCTTAAGAGGCTTTATATGGGCGTAGATGTAGATCTCCAGTTTTTTGGTTTTAAGTAGGTGAAGCACCTTTGATAGGGCCAGATTAAGTCCTTTATGCTAGGGAGAAATCGCAAATCATTAGAGATAGAATTAAGATAGCCCAAAGTCGTCAGAAATCTTATGCAGATGTAAGGAGAACAGAACTAGAGTTTCAAGTTGATGTTTGGATTTTTCTGAAAGGCTCACCAATGAAAGGGGTGATGGGATTTGGAATGAAAAGGAAGCTCAGTCCTAGATATGTAGGCCCTTCGAAGATCTTCAAAAGGATTGGCATGGTGGCATATGAATTAGAGTTGCCAGCCAAATTAGATGCAGTTCATCCGGTCTTCCACATCTCACTCTTCAAGAAGTGCGTGGGTTACCTACCCTTTATAGTGCTATTATATAGTGTGGCGGTGAAATATAGTCTTTCTTATGAGGATGTACTAGTTGATATTCTTGACCATCATGTTAGAAGGTTGAGATACAAAGAAGTCACTTCAGTCAAGGTTTTGTGGAGGAGTTAGTCCATAGAGGGAGCTACTTGGGAAGCAAAAGCAGCCATGAAAGCGAAATATCCTTACCTTTTTCATTCCGATTCCACTCCATCTTGAGGTAATAGTTCATCTTCAGTTTTACAGTCATTCATTCGTAAATTCAGCTTTAGAATCATGTTCACTCAGTTTGTACTTTTGTTTTTAGCGTAATTGCATGTACTCAGAACTCAATTCAGTCAGAATTAAGTTCTCAATGTTTAGTAGTGGGGTTTGAATCTCTCTCCCTTTATTTAAGCTAGTTTAGACTTCATTCGACGATGAATGTTCCCAAGGGGGAGATAATGTAACACCCCATAGAAAAAACAAACCAAAAACTATTTTTTTAGAAAAATATATAAGTGCTACAAATTGTGGCATCAACGGACCGTAGCCTGAATGACGTACCGTCCTGCACAACCGTCGATGGGATCAAAAACTCCCAAAAATTTCAGCCTAAAAAAATTGGTTATGTCTTGGACGACGGAAGGACTTATGGTCCGTAGGTCAAACGACGGTCCGTAGTCTGTGACGGTCGATCAAGACTCCCTTAAACCACTCTCTGAAAAGAGCTATGGATGACCAGCATGGTTCGTAGGTGGACCTACGGTTCGTAGGTGGAAAATTTGCAGCCATTTAAGGAGAAATGTAGTTGGGTCAACTTAAAATGATCATAACTCTTTGCACAAAATTATTTAGGTCTCCAATAAGCTACCCACAGATAGATAATTGAATTATCTTTCCATACCTACCGATCATGCTAAAATCAGACCTGAAAATAAAAAGTTATGTCCATTTTAGTAAAGGCATGTCGAACAGGCCCTCATGACGGACCCAACAACGGGTTGTCGGGCGCACGACGGACCGTCTGTCCTAGCCGTCGTGAGGCCCGACAACAATATTCCTAGGGGTCTTTTTGTCCTTTACTATTCCGTTTAAACCCTAAGTTACATTTTTTTGACCCTAAATCATAATGTTGTAGTCAGTTTAAGCCTAGAAACATAATTAAAACATATCCAAGTCAAATCATTAAATCAAAACTTAGAAATTAGAAGTAAGAGAGGAGAAAAAAACTCAAGAACCCTAGTTCAAGAACGCCACAATCTCCTGCAGTTTCAGCCCCGAAACTTATGTATTTTTCTGTGGATTTCATCGCTAGGTATGTGGATTTCACTAGTGGGTTCCTTTTACCCATTGGGTCCTTAGTTTCAGTCATTTATGGATTCTCTTATCATGATTACACCTAGGGTTTCTAGAACTTTGATATAACTTCATGAATTTATTAAATATATGTTCCAAATCAGATTATCATGTTATTACTCAGATTATCGCATGAATTTTAGAACCCTAGTTTTGTATTTCTTTAGTTGTTGAATTAGACATGCTAGGTCATATATTTCAGACACTTCAGATATACATTCCTCAGTTATACATGCATAATTACTAGATTAATTGTTGCATTCTCAGTTTACATGTTCAATTTTGAGTTATCGAATACTTACAGATATTCAGATATAACCCGTTAATTTACAAAATTAATTGGGAGTAGCATAATACCGAGTTGGACTAGGGTTTAGCGTACCCAATAGTCCCAGAACTACTATTCAAGTACGTTGTAAGAGCAATGAGTTTAGGGATCACACCAGCATGCCTTTATACCTCTTTTAATTTTAAGTATGATTTAGCTTGGACAAGAATTTATTATCTTTAGTATTCTAATGATCATGCCAACAGGGTTAACTTGGGATCACTTGTGGTCGTAGGTTCCGCGTCTGCGTCTCGGGGGTAGCTCGAGGCGTGACAGCGTGTGCAATGTACATGTGAAGTCCCATAACCTCGCACATACAATGTAAACCTATAGAAAAACAACAAGCCTTAACATGCCTTTCATACATCTACTGTAAAAGCATAGACAACCTCCTTAATGTCAACAAAGACTTCATCATATAGTTAATAAGACCCATGCTATACAAATGAGGTAAGAACACATCATATAGACTTATACCATGCATATCATCACAACAAGTAGTCAACACCACAATATCATGCATAATGAACATAAAAATAATTATATATATTACAACACCTTCCTATAATTCCCTTCAATAGCTACTTGTGCAATGCAACGGTGAAGTCCCATACCCCCACCTTCACTAAGGGACTTCCCTTAGGTTATCCTAGTTAGGGTCCTAGTCATTTACATCCATTGTCTATTTTACATTAGGGAAACAAAATCCTTAACAGACACTAAGACCATGGGTTCTAAACATGGAAATTGGTGTTGTTTAGACTAAAACCAAAGGAAGGTTCTTTACTTTGCCAAAGTAGAACATTAACCATCATGCTAGCATCATAAGTGATATCACATGCTAGATCCCATGTTGCAAGCATAGTTTATGGAACTAAGAGATATGATATTGAACCCTCTACATGCCTATTGGCATTGGAGTCCTTATCTCATGAGAATCCATAGGGTGAATGTCCCTCGTATGGGAATCAACACCTCATATGAAACTATAGGGTGAATCTTCCTCCATGGGAAGCCAACACCTCTCATTGTCAAGTTCACTCGGTGCTAAGCTAAGTTCCCTTTATTGTAAAGACTATTAACTTTACTTTATAAAATTAGGCTTAGAGATTTAACCCATCATATGCTTAGCTTATAGGTCATAGATTAGAGTTCATCAAATTAAGTCATGTGAGAAACCCTTTCCATGGACATAGCATATTCAAGCACCATCTATTTTAGGGTACTATTGGGAACACCTTCCTAGGCCCCTCTATTGACTAGAATCATACATGTGTGTGTATACATATAAGTGAGAAAACCTTTCACATAACACATTAAGACCACACATGTTCATACATTAACATAATCATGCATTCACATTCATGTACATAGAAAACCAAACCTAGAAACTATTCTATCAAGGTACACATGTACAATGCATAAACAATGTCTCATACCCCTGCACATACAAGTAAACCTATCAAGACATCCTATTTATGGGATACATAATCGTCCTTCATGAACATATACATTAGATGCTAGTAGTGGACACAAGTTCATATGAGAATACCTTTAATTAGACATCACGAACCTATACTACTTGATAAGCATGCATGAGGTATGAGTCTGTTTACAGTGGTGAAGATGATAACCTAATGTCTCTAAAAAAATATTAATGAAGACACCCTCTTAATACCACAATACAACTCCAAGCATAGACAACACAACACATAATAGCACAGGAGACAAGATGAATTCAACACCTGCATTCAAGACTCCTAAACATAGATAATCACAGATTCATATAAGGTTATATCAGTAAGGGGTAATTCATCATTTCTACTTAATCATTGGCAGAATGTATACCATACCTAACATAGAGACACACATACTACGAACATTGGTAACACAACCTAGACCATAAACTATTATGGAAACTAAGCATGAGACTTCACATTGGTGATATCACCAACACAAATGCATACTACAATTTCGTTCAAGACCGTGATCATATCATATATAGAATGACAAGGAAGTAAACAACGTAACCATACTACAGAATAGTAGAGAAATAAAGTCATTCTTACCAATCCGTTAACCTTTTATCATCATTAACAAATAACCATATTTCATCAATATTACCAATATAGAGAAGAATCAATATGTACATTAACATAGACGTAATCATGCATAAGCTACCACAAGATCATACAACAAATAAATACACTACTTCACCAATTCATTAGCAAGTAGGTAGGCTTAGATGACTCACTAATATCCCATTCCTTAATCCTCAATAATAAAAATTCATGATTCATAAAAATACAATGTACGTTAGTATCTAAAGAGATCATAACCTAAACGAAATCCAACTACAAATGCGACAGAATCGAGATCACAGTAAGAATGCAACATCAGGAACCATGGAATATAGATGAACCTAGGATAATATTATTCAAACTATCAAACCTTGATACACATGGATAACTCATAAAAAATTCACCGTCAATCTACAATATAGGCCATCGATATAAGCAATTCAACATGATAAAATTACAAATCAATTAACATATACTCAAGAACACAATGCCCATATCATAGGCTAATTTGAGAATTGGAGAGAACATGAGTTCATCATGCAATTGGATTGAAATTCACCTTAAATCAATACACTAACATAAATTCATCATGATAAAGCCTTTGAAAACGTTTTGAGAAAGAACCCATGGCTACATTTGAAAATAGAAATTTTAAAAATTAATTCTCTTCGAAAAATTTGAAAGGATCTCTCTAAATGAAAGGTTATTTAGAGATGAATGATCACCATACCTTTGTACATGTGAAGCCCATAAGAAATTGAAGAAGAAATCATGAAAATCAAACCTCTAGATTGAATGTGAGTTTTCCCTCCAATGGAGGTTTGAGACAATTTGGAGAAGAAGAGTGATTTGGGATTTTTGATTTTCTTATTGGGTGTTTGGGTTTTTACTTGTAAAAGGGATTAAATAAGTCGTACAATCAGTTTATAACCGCCCCCCTATGTTACCAAAACACTCCCATGCTTATAGGGACTTTTAGACATGTAAAAATTGACTTCAAAACGACGTAACCGGATCTGGGAAGTGGTTGCGGGTCATGGAGGAAGCCCCTGATTCTGAAACAAATAAAATTTGAGGTAGTTAGCCTCATTCTATGCGCGCGTCGCGAGGTCAAGGTCCCATTCTTGCTGCTGCACGCTTCCTTGGGCAGCCTCTTGTCAAACGTTTGGGTCCTCCTCGAGGGTCCTTAAGGTGGTCCTCGAGGATTCATACATGGATGTTTTAACCTTAACATGTTTATTAATTTTATAGGGTCAACCATACTGTTTTTTGACTCCAAACAACACATAAAAACAAGCCAAACATACAAGGACACACTAGCACGTCTAAAGGGCTAACTTTTGAACATCTTTGACGTTCTTGAACGTTTGAGCTCAAAACATCATGAAACTTAACACACTGCCTATAAAACTCATCATAACTCATATAAGGACTTCATGAACCCATGAATCACACATAAGTACATAAAAACACTTAAGGCCCTTTGGTGACTACTCGTTGAACATTTTGGTCATCCTTTGACGTTTGACTTCCAAATCACCTCAAATCATGTATATATACTATAAAACACTTAATGAACATGTTGTAAATATTTTTAGAGATATGTGAGGCTCTAATCACCTTAATTCATTTTTGGGGTCTTACAATTAAAGGGTTGTGATTTTTTGAAAGTGTTGTGACTTTTCGAAACGGTTGTGCCTTTTCTGAAGAGTGGTGACTTTTCCAAAGGGTTGTAATTTTTCAATGTTTTTTAACTTTTTTTAAGGGTTGTGCCTTTTCCTATGAATAGTGACTTTTTTGAAAGGTAGTAACTTTTCTGATAAGGAAAAATTAGCACCTATTCATACTACTATTTGTTATCTATAAAATAGTGGGTTTCTTCTCATTTGTAAACTATGATTTTCGAATGATTTCTACTCTTAGCCTTTTTAAAAACTCTAAGGGTTATTTTCAACAATTTATTGAGTTAAAAATCCAAAACTTGAGGTACCACGTAAGAAAGAGTTAATAAATAAATTGTACTTCCTCCGTCCAGTATAGTTTGTCGTGTTGCGCTTTTCGAAAGTCAATCTAATTTTTAAATTCAATTAAAATCACATTAAATAGATATTTTATTAAAAAATAATTAGATATTCTAAAACTATATGAAAAGTAATATAAATTGCAATTTTTTTACCAATTAATATGATGAGAATATAAATCTTAAAACGGTAGTCAATGTTTTTATTGTTTGGTTCTGAAATATAAACCATGAAAAAAAATATCAGACGGATGGAGTAGCAAATAATTCTTAATTTCACACACATCTTTTATTTTTTATGATTTCCATGAGTTAATAGTGACAAAAACTTGTGGGAAAGACAATAATAATACACAAATATGAAAAATGTCACACGATTTACATAAGATATTTCTTCTTTATTTTTTTATTTTTTAAATTCTTACCCTCAAATGAAGTAGTTTCTTTTTTATTTTGCTAAAACGGGCATCAATGTTGTCCATTGAATCATTAATTTTGATGTTAAATCCACTAATTCAAAATAGATTTTACTTCTACTTATAATATTATAATATAGACATGATTATAATTATTTTTAATATATATCTAGGAAAAAATGAATGAAGAAAGTAGATGTTGGTGAAAAAATATTAAATCAAATGCAAAAAAAGATAGAGTGAATATAACATGAAAATATATTTTCATCTTCCTTTTTCATTGACTATGTATTTCTCCATATATTTTTTTCCTATTATTTTATGTTCATTTGAACTTGAGAAAATTTTATGTCACAAGATACACTCTTTGTTAACTATATAAAAATAGGCAAGAAAATAGTAATTTACCATAAAATAATCTTAATTCAAATTAATGATTCTATAAACAATACTTAAATTTTATTCATCTAATAAATTTTTATTGAAAAAGTTTAATATATTATTTCATGATAAAACTTCTATTAGGTTAGAGATACTTTACACTTAACAAAACCTATATGATATGTATGCGGCAGGAAAAAGTAAAATACTTTAATTCTACAAAGATAATATAGACGAAATATTTTTCACCAAAAGTGATGTTGTTAATATATTAAAATTAAATTATGATACTAAAATATATATGTATATTTACAATAAAGAATTCTTCGAGCTAAATATTTGATATACACTCAAACCTCAGTTTAACCATCTTTCATTATAACAATAACATACCTTTTTTGTTTAGAATTACCTCTCGATAGTCTTACTCAAATAATAATTTGTAAAAGATAGATTATTTATAAATATACAATATTGAAATATTTATGGTAATCTTTATTAGTGTCATGAACATACTAAATTTCATTTATTAATAGTAAACAGAAAATTTGTACTTAAATTGTGTCCTTAATTTATGAATATAGCCTTAAGAGGAAAGTCTATTGGTGAAATTTTTTATATTGATATTATTTTAAAATTTTGTTGGTTAGATTTATTTACAAAGTTGAGTAAGTAAATAATAATACTACTAAAAAATGTCACTTTCTCACTATATTTAATATTTAAATGTATTTTGAAATGTTTCAATAATATCTCATCATTTTGATCTCAAAATACATGTAACTCTATGAGAATCTTTATTAATAATTTTAAAGAATTTATAATTTTTCTTTAAATTATAATTATTTACTAAAGAGAGTTAATTTAGTAATATTAATTCTATTTTACATCTTCGTATACAATAAATAAGATACAAACGTGCAATGCACGTTCCTTAAAACTAGTTATTTAAGAAATAGAGAAACAAAAATGATAATAGTAATTCCGATAATAAAACATATATTTTAAATGGTAATAAAAAACATCGCAACAATAATAAATAGTAGCGATAACTAGTCGTAGTAGTAAATGGTTGATGTGAAAAAGGATAATTTGATACTCTATTAAATTAGAAGGTCGAAACAATAATCTAGACGAAGTGAAGGTCAAAATTTGGTGTCCATATTTTGTTCATCTTTGACAAGAGACGATGTAAGATATTTTGGTCAAAGAAGATGACGTATTAGCAAATTTTTACCTGACCAAAAACTAAGACCTCGGAGGCAAGAAAAGATATGGTCAGTGGATAAATTATGAGGTAGAGAATTTTGAAAACAAGGGTATGTGAGATTAAGAAGTTTGCCCACTGTTAAATTGTGATGGTACGTCATATTATGAACGAGGACAGTATTTTAGGTTGAAGTTGGAGGAATTCCCTTGACCTTTGTTGGTGAGTTTGACTCTTCAACATATGTCTCTAGTTCAATGTAGATAAATTGTTTAAATATGAATAAAGACCAACAACAACGCCTATAATATAGAGGGTGTATTCCTAGCAGACTCTTAATAATAAAATTTAACTAATAAACCTTTGAGAAGCAAATAATAAACTAACAAATACAATTGCTATGCACTATTACATCAAAGATGCGCCAACACACCCCCGCAAGTTGAAGCTTAAATCAACAACCTTTTATTTTAGGTAGATGTTTTTGAAAGGGAATACGAGACAAAATGCTTTTAAGTGTTTTTGATAGCTGATCGCAACATGTAGATGTTGAACGCGCACCTGGTTCCTCTACACTTGATCTATAACAAAATGAAAATCAACTTCTATGTGCATCATCCTGCTATCAAAGACTTGATTGTGTTAGATATAAGTGGCACCAA
The DNA here is from genome assembly GCA_027704765.1 of Solanum habrochaites. NCBI lineage: Eukaryota > Viridiplantae > Streptophyta > Magnoliopsida > Solanales > Solanaceae > Solanum > Solanum habrochaites. Next base: position 21,599,459 of record JAKWJA010002500.1, read on the forward strand.
CATTATTACAATAGATGAGATGTGGCTAAGGCAGCTGTACATGTAATTCTGCAAGATGTTATTGACCTAAATTAACTTCAATTATATCAAAAGCAAAAGAACTGTTCTCTGCCTTAGTTGAAAAACTAGCTACAATGTGTTGCTTTTTGCAGGACCAACTAACGGGATTTTGACAAAAATATATAATATATCAAATATTAGAGGTTCATTAATTAATGTCACCTAGCCAATCTGCATCAGAATACATAAACAACCTAGGAGACGTGTTGTTCATTATCTGTTACCCGTTATTCTTCGTATGTTGGACATAGCGCAGAAACTGTTTAACATAGATCTATGTGTTTGTTTAGGAGTATTCATAAATTGAGAAAACTTACTAAAAACAAAGCTTATGTCTGGTATGGTAAATAACAAATACTGAAGCTTACCAACAACTTGACGGTAAAAGGTGGCATGCACAAAAGGTATACCATCCTTAACAGAAAATAAAGTAGAGGAACTCATGGGTGTGTGAACAGGTTTACATTCAGTCATATTATGGGCAGAGAGAAGATCAGAGACATACTTGGATTGATAGTGAATGATTGAAGCTTGAGTGCGAAGGACCTCTACACCTAAGAAGTGGTTCAGTTGTCCCAAATCTCTTAGAGTGAGTCGGGACGAACGAACCCGAATAGCGTATTGAATAACATTAGAATTGGAAACACTTATTATAATTTCATCAATGTATACAAGAATGTAAACCACCCTCCTAATGTGATGACAAATAACAACCGTGCGGAGCTTGCTTCAGGCCGTAAATTGCTTTCTTTAGTTTTCACACATAGTGAGGAATATCTTTATGAGCATACCCAGAAGGTTGGAATATATTTGCATCTTCATCAAGGTGACCTTGAAGAAATGCATGTTCATATCCAATTGTTGCAAGGGCCAATTATATTGAACTGCAAGCGGTAAAATCAATCCAATAGTAGCATGTTTAATAATTTGGCTGAAGCTAGTGTGATAATCTACACATGGACATTCAATAAAACCCTTTTCAACAAACCAATATTTATACCAATACACACTTCCATTTAATTTTTGATTTGGTTTTGATATGATAATGACATTTGTAGTCAATCTCATTTTCTGAAGTGGACAGTTGTACAAGACACAGGTCATATTGTTCATTAATGCATCAAACTTAAGTTTCCTACCTTCTCTCCAGTGTGTACTATTTTGACCACGGTTATAAGTGGTTGGAAGAGATTCAGTAGAGGTAATGACAAAATAATCAATTACTTTATTTGGGGTAATGATGTATTTTGAGAACGAGTGACAGGGCAATAAATGGTTCGTGGATGTGCGATGAGATAGTTGTAGTAGATCATTGTGTGATATTTGAAGATGGGTATAGAACCTTGTTTGGGACTGATCACATTATGTAAAATAGGTGTTTTGAACCTAACTATTATTTTTAACCGTCTAAAGCCAAATATATTTCGTAAACTGATCAACAAAAATTACATAGTATAATTTTTCATCAATAAACGAAACTGGTGAGGCTTCCTACAGATCACTAAAAATAATTTATAAAAGTTGTTTGTTCTCCGTATAGTATTCCGAGAAAAATGTAGTCGATTAGTTTTATTAGAATATAAGGGATTGCAATAATCCATCTGCTATAACTTAGAAACATGGATTGAAAACATATGTAAGATTATTTTAAGCACTCTTTTATTTGGATGGCCTAATTGTCTATGTAATCCGTACTCCAAGACGTAATCTAGAGAATCACATGTTTAACTAAGATTTGTAACAATTTTTTATGACCTAAAATAATGTAAATAAACCATTTAGGATGTTTTGGAGTCAAAATGTCTAGGAACGTCCGTGACGTCCGGTGAATTATGAAAAAGATGTTAGTGTTCCTTGGCATGTTTGATGGGGTTTTAAGAGTCGAAATTTAATTATATTTGGTAGAAAGGTGTTAAACATGTATTAGTGTGTGTTTAGGATTTAAATGTCTTGGTACAACTCCCCAAGGGCCACCCTAAGGGTCCCTGAGGAGAACCCTTCCAAATTGACCAAAATATCACAAAAGATTCTAGCAACCTACGAGATCAATGGACGAGCCGTCGTCTAGGAGACAAGAAGTCAATAGAATCTGTAGATGATAACTTACCCATTTTAAAAAATGTGTTCAAAACTATGGTTTTTGACACAATTTGCAGGTGGGCGCCGACTGACTTACGGACAATAGGTCGGCATCCCATAGGTCAGGTCTATTATGGAGTAGTCAATTTTTAATGAAGCCATTTAATTAGTTAATTACATAGGATTTTATTAGGCGCTAAGGGATGTTTGGTTTAGTTAGTGAAGACACTATAGAAGGCATAACACTCATTTAACTAACCTATCTAACTTAAATTCATAAACTTAAAGTCCTCCATGTTCTCTCTATTTCCTCTCACCCCAAAGAAGACTCAATTTAAGACAAAGGTCAAGGGGTTAGGGCCTCAAGAAACTCAATTTTCTCCATAAATTTTCAAGAATTGTTTAGGTATGGGAACTCCTCACCTTTTGGACTCCTTTCAGCAAAGTGTTCCTTTAAATTGATTTTGAAAAGTGGAGAAAGCATGGGTTTCATTCTTAATCATAAATTAATGTTTCAAAATATGTTGTTATTGGTTTATTTTTATTATTATGAATAAGTTATGATGAATTATTGGTGAATTAGGGTAGTTCTTTGTGTTAGACAAAGTTCTATTGAATATATCATGAATTAACCTTATTTACATAACCCTAGGTTATATGTTTAACTAGTTAGTGATGATGCAATTGACTTAGTTCTTGTGTTAATTACTAATATATGACGTTATAATCCTATTATTGGATGAATATCGTTGGTTGATGGTAAGACCATGGAAAAATGATTGTGAAGGTGAATTGGTAATACCTACGATCTTTAATCGTTAGTTCACTTGCGATGGCTTATACTTGATGATAGTATTCTATTGAAGTGTTGGTTGTGATTAGATTTTATATGTGATTATATGATGAATGTAATTGAAATTTATTTACTTTATGGTTTGTGATTATGATTAAGGTATAATGATATAAGGTTGATTGTGAATCACTTATATGCCTTACTATGACATGATTATGATAATGTGGTAATCTCACATATGAGGATTGTTATGAAAGGAAGTTATCATGCAATTTCAAATGATCTAATTATTATGATGTACAAGGGGATAGTCCTTTATGAACTATACTAAGCTATGATGATTTATAAAGGCTTAAAGACATTTCAAAAATGGACTTTAGCTTCTCACCGAGTGAACTAGTTATGAGAGTGTGTCCCTACCCATTGTAGGAGGTATGTTCACGATGGCTCTCATGAGATAGATATTGCAATGCCATGGTGCGTAATGAGGGTCTCAAGCATGTATCCTAGTTCTTGAACTATGATTCCCCCATAGGAATACGAGCTAGTCGATCCACCTAGAATGCTATGTTCATGTTTTGGTACTACCTTTGCAAGTAGTCCACCTTCTTTCAGTGTAAGGTTTCATGCCACCGGATTCCATATTTAGCTCATGTGGTCTATGTCTGTTAAGGCAATTGTTCCCGAAAGTAAAATGAAGTAATAAAGTGAACACTAACTAGGCTAACTTGAGGAGTTTGACTTACTCTAGGTAAGGGCATGAGACTCTACCTACACATTGAACTATTTGGCCTTGAGGGAAGTCGTAAGAGGATGTTACGATTTTCTTATGAAGTAACAATATGCATATGTTGACTTTACATGATGAACTCATATGAAGTTAGTTTAAGTTATGAACATGTATTGGTATATATTGCTAAATATGATGATGATTACTCATAATGCTAAGTTATATGAAGTTAGACATTACTTGTGATCAATTATTTGGTTTACTTGGTTGAGTGGGGTTGTGGTACTTTACTTGGTCATTGCACTTGTATGCTTGGGGTTATGAGTAATGGTCTTGCATATGTAGTAATGCTATGAACTCTAATGCATGCTTTGTTGTTATAACATGATGTTTGAGGTTTTTTGCTTATGAGCTATAATATTCTACTACACATGTTAACTTGACTCTATTTGATGATGTTGGTATTGTGTTGTATATGGTCTTGTGTTAAGGGATATATGATCATTGTCTTATATGTATTCTTTGTTGTGCATAAGGCTTTTCAATGTAACTTGAGATGGTTTTGAATAAATGTCCATTTAAGCATGATTTCAAACATTATATGTGCATATGTTTCCATACTTAGTACAAGTGGATGTACTAACCCATTTCCTTTATATTTCTACAACAATGTAGGTTCGGGCCGTTGAAATTAGAAGGTCGATTGCAATACTACTTAGATATTCCCCAAGTGTTTTGTAGATTGTTACCATTTGAGGATGATTTAACTATCTAGATACTTGATTTTCTTATTGTCTAAGCACATTTAGTTTCCTTCTTTTTCATTTGAAGAGTATTATTGGATAAGCCTATATGTGGCTTGTGTTGTAATAAAGTATGGGCTACACCCAAATGTTATACTCCGGTTTAGTGGTTTAATGTGAGATGATATATTAGACTAAATTTCTATATGTTATGTACATTTTTTAAACGAGAAGCCTATGTAAGCTTCCTATGCGAGGAGTCTAAGCGGGATCGATATGTATCTATGATTTGTAAGAGAGAGGTCTATGTATACCTTAATGTGTATAAAAAGTATTAATTTTTCCGCATTATAAAACCTATGAAATATAATGAAGAATGCTAAAAGGCTAGTCTTAGTCCTCTCCGAGGACAATGACGCTGATTACGTCTAGGGGGTTCTCCCCGGTCATGACAGTCTATGCCATGATTCTTGAGATTTCACTCTAGTTTTTTGTACCTCAGATTGGATTGGCCTCCACAAAAGGGCCATTAATATAGTCCATATCTATTCTGGTCGCGTGCAAAAAATGCCTTGTGCTCAAATCCTGCACAAGAAAAGAAGCCAAAAAAATTCCATGGATGTCTGGATTTCTTGAAAAAATATAGACACAGATATAAGATTATGTTTAATATGGGGAGAAAAAAATGTATGTTAATTTTTTTTGTGAAATCATCTAATTTTATACTACCAGCGTGAGTTACATGAATCTTTTATCATTATCCATGGTGATTTTCTCAGTCTTGGTGTAGTCATCTGAACTGTCAATTTGTTTGAGTCAATGGTCACATGATGTGACACTCAAAGATCAACAATCCATGGCATTTAAGCATAGTTTGATTTAGCTTTCAAGTTGTTATGAGAAAAAGAACGAAATACATTTACAAAATTCCCAATAAAACCACATAAGTAGCGTAGTGGATGATGCGATGAAGAGGTGTAGGTGTGCACCAATTTGTGTGGGTTGGTGATGCAGGTTGTTGTCTATAGCTTTGCACACACAATGGTTGACCTCGCTTATGGTTGCGTGGTGTAGAATTTATAGGGGAAGACCGTTGCGCCATTACATCACTTATGATCGACGTTTCTTCTTGAAGCTCTTTATGTTTAAAGACCTCTACATTGAGAAGTTGGTTATACAAGTCTTCATATCAAACAGGAGCATTTCGTGCTTGGATAGCAGCACAAATTGAATCATATATATGTCCTAAGACATTGAATATTTTTACTCCAATTTTATCATATAGAGTAGGAGCTCATGTAGTTTCAAGTTCGTCCGTAACATTCGTTAACTCTTCGAGTTATGCAGTCATACAATGATATTATTTTGTAATGGTGGTTAAGGGGTTGTGAATACCGAAATTCCATGTATGAGATTTTTTTGGAAACAAGTGATGTAGTTCGTCCCACTCTTTCATGGAGGTTGAAGTGTTTGTGAGGTGATTTTTTGGTTGACAGATGCCATCAACGCATTCCAAATGAGCTAGTCCTGTCCAAACAATATTTTTTACTTAGGTCTGGGTACCTCTGAAGAATTCTCTTGGACAGTCTTAGAAGGCGTTGTCATAGTTCAATATACTTAACCCTAAAGGTCATGGCCTAACATGAGAGATTAAACCTAAGACATTCAAATTAAACAATTGCTTGGACATGTAAGTTTATGGGTAGTCACGAGTCTTGGTTAAATTGAACCAAGTGGGTAGTTGTAACATATCCTAGATCCTAATATCCAAGAACAAGATAATAAACTAAAATTTCTCATTTTTTTGAAAGAATAGGAAAAATCAAGAAAATTTCCTATGTTTAAAAGGTGAGTTTTGGTCATTTTCAAATGGTGATAACATTTAGCTCAAAATGAGTTAGAGTCAGATCTTTTTATTGTTGGAAATCTCTTTAAAATCCTCTAAGTTTATATGATTTTGATAATGTATGAGGGAGATATACCTTTCAAAAGTTTGGTTGTTGTAGTGAGGAATGTCCAATTCCGGATTTTAGTAATGGTAATCTTTTTTTTTCACCCATCTATTTCCTAATTTTGTTTAAAGGGTTTAGTTGAGGTAAAACTAAGTTAGAATTCAGAATAGAAAGGTTATTTACGCTTATATCTTGGATAAGAGGAAAGAGAATAAGAAAGAAAAGATCAACAGTTCATCAAGAACGCCAAGATCTTCGAGTGAAATTCGTCGATGGTGATTACTCTTTAGGTATGTAAGATGTTTCTGTGTTGGGTTAGTTCACCCACACAATAACTTGTTTAATTCATCAAATTTTGAGTAAATTGAAAGATGAAAAGTGAAGTTCTTGATGAACATTATTTGACATATTGTTGTTTGAGTTGTTATATGCCTTTGATTGATTTTATTCGTATTTCGGGGTTGTTTTTCGTGTCTATACTATTGGATATTAAGGTTATTATGGACCTTAATTAATTGGAGAAAGATTAATTTAAGTGTATAAGGTTTTGCAGATGAAAAATGGCGTAGAAAATTCAAAATTCCCGTCTGACAGGCCCTGGGGAGTTAGGCTTGACAAAGCCCCTCAATAGAGCCTTTGTGCGTAAGGCTCGAGCGCTCCACGCCTCTTAGAGCGCCAAAGATGCCTCGAGACCCTATTCTTTCTCCATTTTTTTGTACAAGTACCTATGTGATGTACCGACATTCTAAGTTTATTCCAACACTCTAAGGTACATCTAAACATCATGAAATCATCCATAAACATGATATCATGAACCTTGAATCCATAATTTAATTCAAGAAAAGTTAAGATCCAAATCAAAGAATTTTAGAGTCAAGCGTAAGAGTGAAGAAGAAAGTCAAAGTAAGTTCTTAATAGTATTCAAAAGTCTTAAACAAACATTTCAACTTTATTTTAACTCTCAAGATACAAGTTGAGCATTGAGTAATAAGTTGAGTAAAATTCTCAAAAGTTCTAAGGGAATTTAGTATTCCCTAAGATATATGTTGCAAGATAAGCTATGAGTAAAGAGTTTGAGTTCATTACTCCAAAATTATAAGGGAACTAATTGATAAGCTTAAACTTATTTCCCAAATAAGAAGTAAAGAGGTTGTATCAAGTAAAGAACCCAACTAATGAAAGACAATAAAATAGTTCAAACTTAACTTCAATCAATTATTAATATTATTTACTAAATTCTTTCCTTAGAAAATAAAAGACAATAAAAGTTTTTTTTTTATTTCTAAGTTAATAAATATAACTAAATAAATTAAAGTAACCAACTAATAGAATCAAACCTTGAAGTTTAATCAATTAATAAAAGTAACTAGGGTTTAAGTGTTCCCCACAGGTTCCTAACTTGATAATTCTAACTATAACAATTCTTTCCGAATATCTTGCATGCAAAGTGATAAGTTATGTATTTCTAAATCCTTGACATGGCATTTATAAAATTTCACTCCGCACCTTGGTCCGGCTACGTGTGTTTATATACTAACCCTTACCTTTACCTCATATCAAGAATTGTATTCAATATTTGACTAAGTTATTACCTCGTACAATTCAATACTAGCCTATTAGATAGTATACCCTAAATCTATGTTGATAATTCATTTCCTATTATCTACATCCTTGGTCCGGCATGTAGCAATAAGGCTAGTTCTAACGTCGGCAATCCGTTAAAAAGACTTCTAAACAAAAGAATTATCAATACATGCAAGACACTATTCTAGAATTGTTATTTTAGTTAGATTTTATCTTATTATTCACCCATGGTTCCCACAACCCTACTTATGGATTTTAGTTACCCATAGTCATAATCAAAATATTCATATATTTAATATAAGAATTCTTGCACTTACTTCAATGAGAAAGAATAAAATCCAGAAGTTCACTTGATTAATCAACAAACGCACCAACAATCCATTGTATAAAAAGTATCTCAATTAATGAAGTTAATCGAGGACTAAAGATTATTCAAAAGTGTAACACAATCACAAAGTCTACTAACAAAGAGTCTGACATAGGAGACTCTAACTATAAGAGAGTCTAACCCCAAAAACGAGATTTTTCAAACTATTTGTAAAAAACAAAAAGCTAATAAAAGAAGGACTATTATTGCTAAAAATCTGTCAAAACACAGCTGGATCGACGGACCTCGTGACGGGACGTCATTGCCTCTATCATCCTACACTTTACAGATCCTTCTGCTGATTTTTTCTTTACCCTCAACGAACAGGTATAACAGACCATTTCAAGCACGGCGGTCCATCAAGGGTCTCCATTCCATAAGACTTAAACTTCTTGGAAATTGGGTGCTGGGATTACTCTCTGATTATCGCGACGAACCAGCTTGATGGACTGTCATGGCTACGACGGTCTGCCATGAACTTAGTAATTCCAAACATGGTCAGACTTCCCCATCTTCCTTCAGCATCTTCACTACGATGCCACCTACTGACCTTCACAGGCACGATAGACCGTCACAAGCTCCGTAGGTGGAAGATTTCCTGCATATAAAGAGAAACTTACATAAAAATGAATACAAAAGGATTTTTGAAACACACTAAACTTAAGAAAAAATCATTAAAAATACCGTGAAACCACGGTATATCAACACCCTCAACTTAAATTCGCTTTTTGTCCTCAAGCGACGCACTATGACTCACTACAAAATCTTTGTACAATAGTGTCCATGTATTAGCTTTCACAATCATTAGGCTATCTATACCGATCAGTCTCATCATGTTTATGCATGTTATCACTATTAGGCTTGAATTACGTGGAATAAGACCATGATGTAGATTCACCACGCACTGACACCTATCCACTTCAATTGCTCACCGAGGTGCTAATATTTCCGGTATTGCAACTAGTGACCTCACTTCAAAACAACATCCTCATTTTTCACACAATGATTTCATTTAGAGTATAAGGATTACTTTTAAACACTCACTCTCAGAACAAATTCACAACTCATTCATACATATTGCCATAAGCTTGCCCTTATTTTCCCTGCTTTAAGTTCAGGATCACGATAGGAATTTCCTAGCTTGTAACACAGGCTCAGGGTTAGGTAGGGTATATTTAGGTATACTTTAGTGACTTTTGGCCCTACTTGACATATCGGCTAAACATATCACTTTTTATTATTTTATTTCACCAAATTTCTCATATTATTTCACCTTGCTATTTTCCCCTCTTTCTTCATTTGTGTAAGTGACTCTTCTTTTCTTGCTTATATTTATTGTATTTTCTTATTATTATTTCACTTTTCAATCAACTGGTTCTTGAGTTACTAACTTTTGTTCTTTCTCTCTCTTTGTTCTTTCAACCTCACATTCTAGAGTATTCCTCATAATAACCACCCCCAACTCATGGCTTAGCCATTAGTCAAAGTACACAATACCCAAAATTGGTTCAGGGCCATGAAAAGGTTGTTTACTAAAATAGCCACCCTCAACTTATGCTTTTGGCATAAAATGAGTTGCACATGTTCAAGGAGGGACCAAGTACAAAACATTATCCCAGAAAAGATCAGTTGGGGTGAAAAAGAAAGGTCTAGTATAAGCTCAAATCATTTGGATGAAAAAGGGATTAATTTCATTCGTTTTTAGGCTAAAATTGGCTATATTGAACAAGGGCCTATGATCCTTTCCTAATTGTTTATTGCAACTTTATTTTAGAAGGACTAACCAGGAAAGTTCTAGATCAGTACAAATAGTGGACTATTCAAATCTTCCTCACAATCACTTCACATCTCATTACTCTACCAGATTATCAGACACCTAGTTCGAATTTTAGACTGAGGGTCATGCATTGGTGTATGTCTATGTCATTCTTAGAGCCACACATTTATAAATTTCTATGCCTAGTCATGCATCATTTTCATTTCATCAGGATATCATTTTAGCATTCATGCTTTAGATTTTAAACTATGTACGTAAGATATAGACATGCCGGTTCAACAATAAATAAAATCAGTCTCTTGGGGAAAAAGAACACAGGCAAGAAGACCCCAAAAGACGATAGTGAGTTGGACTACTCAAACATAACCCTAGCACTCACTTTCCATTTACCCCACCCCCAAAAAAAGATATGCAATTGTCCCCAATGCATACAAAATTGAAATACGATAGTGGTAGGTGAATCAAACTTAGGGCACAAAGCGCCGACGATCAGTAAGTTGGTGCGTCCGGTTCCCCGGAACCTACTACCTCTGTAGTCTGGAAACCAACAATAGTGTCCTCATTAGCAACAACACTATCTTCAATGCCTGCCGCTATCGCCATATCTCTGGAGCTTAATTCCCCAGCATCTAACTCTACATCCCTAATCCGACGCGCCTCCTCAACAACAAGCTTGGCTCTCCTCGCAGCCTTCATCTCATGGAGATCCTTCTTTAGTGCTGTAGCCTGATCCTCCCCTCGACCCTTACGCCTCTTGTCATGCTCTCTAGGGGGATATGGTGGAATCTCTGAAGTGGCGAATAAGGCTGCCATCACTGTGTCCTCAATAGGCTCTGCAGAAGGGGCCTCAGATTTAGGTACTCTAGACTCCAGGATCATATCAATGTCTGCTTGAGGACTCTCGACCGCAGCCTGATGGGTCGACTCGTCCACTTGAGGTGCTGGATGGGCTAAAACCCGCAACTCAATAGAATCCAAGCGCTGATGAACCTTAACGATCTTCTTCTCTGTGTGCTGGACCATTTTATGCTCCAAGCGCTCTTCTGCCTCAGTAATAGACCTCTGCATCCAAGGCTGGATGTGATGAAGAAGAGTAGCCATTTGTGCCTCTAGTTTTTGGACCATAACAAGCGGGACCAGAGCGGAGAAAGGGGTTGAGAGAGAGGAGGTTGAGGCAGTGCTACTACCCGAGATAGACTCGACAGAGGTAGTGTCAATTGTTTCAAAAGCAGCCTACGTAGTCATGCCAGCATATGCTATCGTATCAGCTTGATATTCACCAAGTAAAGGAAAATTCAGACGAGGCCATCTGCGTGGAGCCAACTCATTGGCCTCATCCCTTATGAGGCAGATATCAACAATGCCCAAAGAAGTCTTGAGTTGATCAATGTGCCAGATAGGCACACCTGCAGACCTACATAAGGAAAATATCATGCAAGAAAAAGGGTAAGTAGTTGTAACCTTGAAATCCTTCTCGTGCATGACCACCTGTAGAAGCCAAGTGAAGTTCACCTCAAATCGGATAGCATCGCCGCCATTAGAACTACACGATCCCATGTGACTATATTATAAGCAGTCGTAGGGAGAAGGCAGTGGTGGACAATCAACCATAGGAACTTAGCCGTGAAGGTTAAGTTAGACTTCTTGATGGATCCCTTCGGCCTTGTTACCCAGTCGGCACCCTCCCCATCAAGTGACAAGTGCAAGGCCATCCACCTCTTTGTGGTCTTTCTCAGCGATGGATCACGCAAAAATAGGCCATCTTTTACAATTTTCCACCGGTAGTCGAACTCGGCGGTGAGAGGGGTCCTGTAAGCATCAACATCCTCGTTGTATAGATACCGACGGATGCCAGGGAGTGAAATATAAGCCTGTATGCCGGGTACTCCAACATGTTCAAGTGGGTCCTGTTTGGTGGGGCATCCAGTCTATCTATTACTGATCCGAGAGTAGCCATATAACAAGCGTAGAACTCTCAGACCATATCCTCACTATAGAGGCCCACATAGCGAGCTTTCCACTCTAGTCGGTGTCTGGTAAATAGATTGTGGATATCTGGAATGGAAGGAAGACTTCATGTAACAACCCGCCTCTCCAGTGTAAGGGTCCGTATCATGACTCCTTTATCATTCAAAAATATGGCGTCTGATTAAACATGATATTGCCCATCGACACACCACCGGTTGGTATGGTCGGCAACTAGGGTGAGAGCACGAGTCGAGGAGCGGAGAGTGGAATCTGAAATGTCAGCCTCATTAGACGAGGAAGACTGTGCAGTTGTGGCAGATGCAGGGATTCTGCGGACCCGAAAGCTTCCTCCGACCACGAAACTCCTAAGGAGCCAGATGCTCTTTCTTCATGTGTAGCTGACTTAGAAGGTTTGACGGTCAGTGTGCGCTCCTCATCTAACTGGGAGGCAGTGACTACGCCGAACTCCACCTTTTTGCACGGGCAACTCGTGACGGAGTGGCAGTGCCTGAGGGCACGTAGTGGGGGTCATGCTCATCATCAGAGCCTATAATCAGTCTGGAAGACGAGGCGACAAACTTTTAACGCCCACGTGCGTAAAGTCAATCTTGTTTTGGTGCCATTAGATATAGTACATGTAAAGAATCAATATTAGTTCGAGAAAGAGAAAACAAGACGAGCAAAAATGACACAAAATAAATATAAGAGCTAAGTTGTAATGAATTTTTTGAGTAATAGTGAAACACGATGGACCAGGTGATTGCTCGTCGTGAGTACGACGGAGCGTCATGTGGTCCGTCATGTCTTACTTCAAATATGTTGATGTGGAGTACCTTGAAGGAAAATCTCCGACAAGTAAGATATCTAAGAAAGACAGACCATCGTGAGAATGATGGTCCGACGTCGATGTCTGTCGTGGGGTACTTAGAAAAAAGTATGGAGACCCTTAGGATAAGGGTATCTGACCGTCACGATGGTTGTGCAGTACGGACCGTCGAGGGTATTGCGGTCCATCGTAGATGTCTGTCAGAGGTCACTTAGAAAAAGTATGGAGACCCTCAGGAGAACGACCTCTGACCGTCACGACATTGGTGCAGCACGGATCATCGCGGGTGTGACAGTCCGTCGTAGATCTCCAGTAGAGGATACCTATAAAAAGTTTGAGACCCTTATAAATAGGGTCTCTAACAACCAGAACGGTTGTGCAAGACGGACCGTCGCGGGTATGACGATCCATCATAGATGTCCGTTAGAGGACACTTACAAAAAGTTTTAAACCTTGAGGGATATGGTCTCAGACAACCAGAACGGTTTTGCAGGATGGACCGTCATGTGAATGGCGGTACGTCTCATATGTCCGTGGGTGGACACTTGAAAAAAATTTGACAGTAGGGTGTTGGGGTATTAAAATAGACCTTATGACGGTCCGTCGTTGGTACAACGGTCAGTCATCAGGGTCTTATTGTATCATTCATTAACAAAACTGAGGATGTGACATTCATACTCCGTTCCTCAAATGGAGTACTTAGTGTAAATCTATATGTTTCTAACCCAAATACCAAGTAAACTAGCAACGTTAAATCATCTATTTATAGAGTTTTAGCAAGTCAATTTATTGATTATTAACCTAGGTCAGACAAAATTGGATCAAAGCATGAAGACCCACAAAAAAGAAATAGGCTAATACGAAAAAAAACAAAGATGCAATGAAAATAGGTAGATATAAGAGGCACATACCTGAGAATTTGAGAAAAACAAGCAAGGGAGGTATTTATGATCAAGAACAGAACCACAGCAACCGACTTTGACAAGTAGAAAGGATATATCCGGAATTGGGGAATTTTGGGAAGCGATCCTTTGATAGAGATGGGAGGTAGAAAGTTAATGTTTAAAAGGTAGGGAAATGGGAGAAATATAGAAGGAAATGGGTGAAATGAAGGGGCGGGGTTTTTACATTTTACCAATTTTTCAAATTACCCCCAACCGGGTCGGGTCAGATATGCTTATTAATAATGCAACGAGACCCCGACGACGGTCCATCACAGATGCGACGATCCTTCATTGTTTTCGTCACATGTTCCCTAGCTTTGAAAGTAATTTAAAGATAACCTGGCACGACGGATTCATGTGAGGGTCCGTCGCGTGCATGACGGTCCGTCGATGTTTCCATCAGTGACTGTTGCTGTGTGATTTCGTGCAGAATTTCCTGGTGATGTACCTGAAAACTTAAAATCCATTAGTAGAAAATTCTATCATTACAAGAAAGAAAACTATAAGTATTGAGTTGCCTGCTAACAAGCGCCTGATTTAACGTCGCAGCACGATTGGAGACACTTGATTACTCAGACTTCATCAAGATGGTATGCCTCGATTACTTCATTTGCTGATTCAGGATGCCCAAAATAGGGTATTATTCGTTGTCCATTTACCTTAAACCTCACACTCTCCTGGATTTCTAACTCAACTTCTCCATGAGGTAATATTTGGGTTATCAAGTAAGGGACAGTCCATTTGGACTTGAGTTTGCCCGGAAACCAACACAACCTAGAATTGTATAAAAGCACAAAATCCCCAACCATAAACTCTTGTTTTTCAATTTTTAGGTCATGGTGATGCTTCATCTTTTCTTTGTAGGATGTAGCAGATAATGATTGGAGCTCACCACTCTACTTCATGGACCTACAAATGTTAAAGGTCGCTTCTTCATTGTTTAACCAAAATTTCATCTGCCCCTTTTTCCATATAAACTAAGGCTCTGCTAGTAGCAAGGAATGGACTCCCAAGAATAATAGGCACTTCAAAATCGACTTCATAATTTTGAATAAAAAAATCTGCTGGAAATATGAACGACTCCAATTTTACTAGCACATCATGGAGTATCCCTATAGGCCGTTTCACTATTCGATCAACAATCAGTAGCCGCATCTCAGTGGGATTTGGGTTACCTAAACCCAACTTCTTGTAAATCGAAAGGGGCATGAGATTTCTTTTCTCCCCTAAACACATAATGCTTTCGCACAATTTAATGACCCGGCTGTACAAGGAATAGAACTACAATGATGCATTTTATCATCATTCTCAAAAGTGACCGATCTTTTCTTTGTAACCAGATAATTCATAAACTTGGCATAAGTAGGTATTTGTTATAGATCTTCTACCACAGGGACATTGATAGAAAGGTACTTCAACATTGTTATAAAACGCCGATATTTACCATCTTTGGTCTTTTTTACTAATCTTTGAGGAAAGAGGGAGTGTTATAGGCATGGGAATTACCTTTGTAGGCACTTCAGCATCTTTTCATGTGTTATCTTCTACTTCACCACGACCCTCTATCAACTTATCATTATCTTTTATCACATTTTTCTCCTTAGACGACATAGGTGGGTCAATGGGTACTTACCACCCCGAGTAGTGATTTCCATACAATGTCTGTCATTTTTTAGATTTTGGACAGTGTTGCTTGGAAGAGTGCCCGGTTGATGTGTGTTCATAGTTGAAAATAATTTGTCCATTTGCAACTCAATCCGCTTTATCGAGATTGCATATGTCTCGACTTTCTGCCTAGTACACGCTAAATCACTCCTTAACTCTTTAATATGCTCATCATTAGCATCGAACCTCCTCATCATTTTGTGCAACATATTCTGAAATCGTGCCATACTATCTCCAATATTCCTAGGAGTAACTTCACAATTTTGAGCAGGCACATAGGGCCCATTCCTATTGTTTCTTTTAATATAGTTACCCCTTTTGAATCTGTTGTTGCGGTTGTAGTTTCATCTCAGACAAAATGACCCTCCCTATTATAGTTACCATAGATCCGACCTTTGTTTCCTTGACCTTGGCGCCAATTCTCCTGATTTGTGCCTTGGGGACTCAGTCGGAAACCCACCGGCTGTTCATTTACCGAATAGAAATTCTCCTCATAATAGCATTCATAATTTTGTGGTGGTGGTTTAGACAAGTATTTAACTACATTTATCTTTTCTTCACCCCTAGTGATATGTTTTAATATCAACATAAGATGAGTTCTCATCTGAGCCATCTCTTCACGAATATCATCTGTTGCTGGGCTGTGAGTGGATTGCACTGGGAAGGTATTTCTCCCAGTATCTGACTTCCTAGTACTACAAGCTTTATTGTTTCGGGAGATTTTCTCTAACTTTTCGGCAATCTCAGCATAAGGACACTCCCCATAAGAATCACCCGCTATAGTATCCAACACCGCTTTATTGTTATCATCCTGTCCCCGATAAAAGTATTCCTTATGTGACTCATCATCTATGCAGTGATTGGGGACGCTTCTAAAAAATGAGGTAAATCTATCCCAAGAACTACTAACTGACTCACCTGGTAGTGCCAAAAATTGTTCACTCTGTCTTTGTGGTTTAGTTTCATGGAGAGCGGCTAGTAGCGTGCTATGAAAACGTCCCTTTGTTGGTTCCAAGTGAAAGTTGAGTTATAAGGGAGCTCAGTGAACCATATAGCATCATCTATCGTCAGTGAGAGAGGGAAGACTCTTAGCCCTATTACATCCAAATCTAAATCATGCATCCCTACACAACTTTTACACACTGACCTTACCTTAGATATATGGGTATGTGGATCCTCAAAAAATAGCCCTGAAAACAAACCTCTTTCATTGAGCATTTGAATAACGCTACTAGTTACCACAAAGGTGTGGCCTGGTGGTAGAAAGGGTAGGACAAGTTTCCCATCGCAGTCTGCAATATTGTCATAGCCTCTATAGTATTCTTGAGGATGTGGAGCGGGATTTTGTCCCCTATGTTGATTTTCACCCGGAGAATAGGGTAATACCTGACCATGATTATGTACCGGAGAAGGGATGTTCTGGTTTGGATCATCATCATTAATACCCAAATTTTAATTCATATTCAGTAATCAAGTTGGGATCGTTCATGTAATGAACCCAACTAATCAAGTTGGGATCGTTCCCACGAGAAAAATAGTTTAGACTTAACTTCAATCTATTATTACTATTATTTGTCAATTCTTTCCTTAGAAAACCAAAGACAATAAAAGGGGGGTTTTTTATTTCTAAATTAATAAAGATAACTAACTCAATTAAAGTAACCAACTAAAAGAGTCAAACCTTGAAGTTTAATCAATTAATAAAAGTAACTAGGGTTTAACTGTTCCCCACAAGTTCCTAACTTGATAATTCTAACTATAACAATTCTTTCCTAGTATCTTGAATGCGAAGTGATAAGTTATGTATTTCTAAATCCTTGGTCCGGCATCTAGAAAATTTCACTCCGCACCTAAGTCCGGCTACGTGTGTTGCTATACTAACCCTTACCTTTACCTCATATTAAGCATTGTATTCGATATTTGAGAAAGTTATTAACTCGTACAAATCAATACTAGCCTATGAGATAGTATACACTAAATATATGTTGATTATTCTTTTCCTATTTCTACCTCCTTGGTCCGGCAAGTAGCATTAAGGCGAGTTCTAACATTGGTCATCCGTTAAAAAGACTTCTAAACAAAAAAATTACCAATACATGCAAGACACTATTATAGAATTGTTATTTTAGTTAAATTTTACCTTATTATTGACCTATGGTTCCCACAACCCTAGTCATGGAATTTAGTTACTCATAGTCATAATCAAAATATTCATATATTTAATAGAAGAATTCATGCCTTTACTTCAATGATAAAGAATAAAGTCCAGAAGTTCACTTGATTAATCAACAAATGCACCAACAATTAATTCAAGAAAAAGTGTCTCAATTACTGGAATTAATCGAGGACTAAAGATTCTTCAAAAGTATAACACAATCACAAAGTTTACTAATAAAGAGACTAACATAGGAGAATCTAACTATAAGAGAGTCTAACCCCAAGAACGAGGTTTTAAAACTATTTATAAAAAACAAAAACCTAATAAAAAAAGGACTCTAATTGCTTAAAATCTCTCAAAACGACTGGATCAACGGACCTTGTGACGGGAAGTCATCATGGCCTCCTTCATCCTATACTTTACATATCCTTCTGCTGCTTTCTTCATTACCCTCGACTAACAGGTATGACGTACCATTTTGAGCACGACAGTCCGTCGAGGGTCTTTGTTTAATCTTCTTGGAAATTGGGTACTGGGATTACTCTTTGATCATCACGATGAACATGCAGGACAGACTGTCATGGCTACGACGGTCCGTCATGAAATTCGTAATCCCATACTTGGTCAGACTTTCCCATCATCCTTCAGCAGCTTCACTATGATGACACCTACGGACCGTCACAGGCACGACGGACTGTCACAAGCTCCGTAGGTGGTTACTTTTCTGCATTTCTTGCTCGAAAACTTCTACTTTCATCTTTTGACAGATTTTCTGCAAATAAAGAGAAACTTACATAAAAATCAATACAAAAAGTCTTTTGGGCACACACTAAACTTAAGAAAAAAGGATTAAAAAATATGTTGAAACCACGGTATATCACTAATCCCTAAGAATTATTATGTTTTCACATTTTGAGAAATAAAGGAATCTAGAGTTCGAACATACCCTTTGGCTAGTTTTAGGTAAGAGGAAACTATGATTTCCAAGAGAGCTTTTAAAAGTTATGTTTGAGAAAATTACCACAA
This sequence comes from Solanum habrochaites, assembly GCA_027704765.1. NCBI lineage: Eukaryota > Viridiplantae > Streptophyta > Magnoliopsida > Solanales > Solanaceae > Solanum > Solanum habrochaites. The sequence continues at coordinate 21,618,131 of JAKWJA010002500.1, forward strand.
ACCAGAGAAGAAATTGTTTTTAAAACATATGAGTTAAGTATTTTGGGAGTAGTATTGAGCACCGATATAGGGACGCGAATTCATATTTACTCAAGCCCCCAAAAGACATTTAGCCTGCATTGACAGATAAAGGGTCATATATTTTAGATTATTCCTTAATGCTTTTTGTCATACACTAGTGGATCCACGTAGTATTTTAGGTTCTATACTGACGGCAAGGTATAGGAAGGTCCTCTTGCAACGTGAGGTAAGACGTTGTACCATAGCTTATGCTGATAATGATGGTTGTCACCGAACTATACTTCTTTCATACATAAGTAAAGTTGATTTTGCGATTGTATTTTCTTTTACGAACTAAGTTGTTTTTACTATTTTACAAAGCTTTTGATTTCCTTATATATCTACATTGAGTTGAGTATTCATGAGTTGAGCAGATCCAAGTTGAGTTAATCATATTCTTTTCAAGTTGTTAGTTGTTATTTAGCATTCCAAACACCATACCCGTACATTCAATGTGTTGATGGAAACTGCTCTGCATCATTTTATAATGCAGACACATGTAAAAAGAATCAGCTTTATCCAGCGCCTCGTTAATCCATTTTTAGTCAGTGGTGAGTATCCTTACATTTTGAAGGACACTTTTATACGCTATCTAGTATTTCATTTATATGATGTCGTGGGGTTTTTCCCAACATCCATCTTGGTATTGTAGAGTCTTCATATACAGTAAGATAGACAGTTTGAGTCACTTGTATCAGTATTCAGATTATTTTTTATGAGACTTAATTGTTATTTTGCCCAAACTATTATTTCTTTAACTTATATCATGAGCTTGTTTTATCTTATCCTTAATAAACCTAGGGTTTCTAGAACTGCAACGAAACTTCATGAATTTATTAAATATATGTTCCAAATCAGATTACATATTATTCCATGAATTTCAAAACCCTAGCTATGTATTTATTTAGTTATTGTATTACACAAGCTAAGTCAGATATTTCAGTTACTTCAAATATACATGCCTCAGTTATAAACGCTTAATTATCTGATTAATTGTTGCATTATCAGTATAAATGTCCAGTTTTAAGCTATCTAGTGTTTAAATTAACTCAGTCATAATCAAGTAATTACATAATTCATTAAGAGTAGCATAATACCGAGTTGGACTACGGTATAACATACCCAATATCTCAGAATTACTATCCAAGTAGGTTGTAGGTAGTTTCTGTGCGAATCAATTTAGTGATCACACCAGCATGCCTTTATACCACTGAAAGGGTATATTGGATCCTCTCGACGGGGTGTATACATCAGACTTTACATTAAGCTCATGTGTTTTTATTATCGGTTATAAGTAGCTCCCACAATCTAGTTAGACTCTCTTGCATTGACAATTTATCAGTACACTCAGTATTCAGTTTTAGCATGTTATAAATTGGTCGTTACATTCAGTTAGCTCAGATTTTTTGAATATCCTGTTATATTATTATACTTGCTTTTGTGGTTATTCAATTATGTTTTATATAAGTTTTATTCTATCCTACATGCTGAGTACCTTTCAAGTACTGAGGTATACGTGCTCTATATATTATTGTGATGTAGGTTAAGGTTTCTCAGCATACAGATCGTGCATAAATCGATTCCCGATCTCCAGTTAAGTATATTCAGTGGTAGGTGCTCATTCTCCGAGAACAATAGTCATGAGTTATGTTCAATCTTTTAGTCATTTAGTTTCAGTTTTTGCTACACTTATCTTGGGCTTGTCCCAATATTTCTAGTACAGTTTTAAAGTCTATTTTCAGATACACTTAGTTTCAACTTAGTAGTGAGATAATATTTTCTTTATATTAAACTCATTATTTTTCATATATCTTAAATTTAGCATATGGGTATTTCACCATCTTTTCAGTTTAAATTATAATTTAGCTTCCGCATTAAGTTTATTATCTTTATTATACTAATGATCATGCTAGTAGGGTTTGCTTGGGATCACTTGTGGTCCAAGGTTCCGTGTCCGCGTCTCAAGAGTAGCTTGTGGCGTGACATGTATTAACAATTTGAAATTAATAGAGTAGTACTAAGTGAAACATTAAAACTTTTTTGAATAAAGACTATGACAGGTTAAGAAGAAATATATGAAAAATACGTAAGAACACTTGTATCTATTTATCTTTATATCTCTCTCTCTCTCTCTATATATATATATATATTCATATATATATATATATAGATATATATATATATATATATATATACTTACCTTTGTTATACCCCATTTTAACTCAGCTCAAATAGTGTAAATAATATTGGTGATTCCTAAATAATTATTTTAAGTAGTCGCCCCCTAATTATTTTAAAAGATTAATTACGACACCTAAATACTTAAAGGCTGAGTTAACTTATTTGATTCTAAGTAAGGGTTCTAAATATCTTAATACAAAGAGGTTAAGCATCCTTTAAGATTTTTTAAACAAGATGACCTGTCAAACCTAATATAGATAATTAAGGTCATAAAGGTAAAAAAAAGTTAGAAAAATTTATAAGGAAAATAAGTCAATGAAAGAAATATTTATGATATAAATGCATAATAATAAGATAGATTTTGTAGGAAATACTAGCAACCAACATTAAGTTGATATATTTAAGAAAATAGAAGTTCATTTTAAAAGATAGACAATATTTAGTAAAGTTGCACATGGGAATGCGAATAAAAGTCTTTGAATAAAATAATGGTACTACTTTTATTATCATTTTTAGTTTTTAAAAATCCGTTTTACAAGCTTAACTTAATGTGGTAAGTGATGAAAAGAAATTTGTTCAGCTTCCATTTTAAACTAAAGCAAATAATTTTTTATATTTCAAATATAAAAAAAATACAAATATTTAGGAAAAACCATCATGTTCCCTTTTAATAATTGAAAAGTTAAGGATAGTTAAACATCATAAATGTACAAAACTTTGTGAAAGAAAACATCTTTTTTAAATGAAATTATCCATGAACCAAAAGATAATTAATTAGTTTACCTATTTTGATTCCAGAAACATCCAAAAAAGCTTAAATAAAAAGTGTTTGTTCTAAAAATATTAACATCTTACCTGTTATTTTTCATATGAAACTAAATCTATACCCAAATTACGGCCACAACCTTAGTGGGTGCTAGAATGTATTCAATCTTTGGAGCCATGTTTGATAAGAATTGGAACCTTCATTTTGATGTTGCAATCACTAAAACTATAATCGATAGAAATCTTGATTATTTTTGTTTCCTTGGGACTAAATCAGAACATGAGAGCTTTATATTCATCCGAAACCAGATAAAAAGCTCCATCATTGGGGGAATATAAATCTCTCCTGTTCTAAGTAAATCTAAAAGGACACTGAATAGTCGAGATTTCTATCGATGAAATGTTCAGTGCTAGCTCCATAGAAATGCAGCTTCTAATTCTTATCAGACATGGCTTCAAAGAATGAATCCTTCCAACACCGGCTAACGTTGTGGTCGTAGTTTCAAATTTTCTTCCAACAACATTGAGTTTCAATCTGTTATTTTGGCTTTACATTCTTCAAAAATGTAGTAGTACATTGAAATTGAAAATATGTATTAAGTTAAGACATAAAAAGGGATGTTCGATTAACAAAGTATCCCACTTTAGCAGGTCCAGGGATGGGCCTGCACATAAATATAAATAGAATAAAACGATGAATCTAAATAGAGGAAAGCAAGTTACTAAAATAAAAATATATAGCAAAAAAAGATATATATATGTATAAAAAAGCATGATATGATCTCCATTAAAAAATGTTTTATGGCATGAAAGAAGGATCTTCAATAAAGTTATTGATTTTCTAAGTATAAGAAGCATATGAACTATTTTTATCTTGTAGGGGTAAGGTTTACATTACTCTACCTTCATTAGACCCCACTTGTAAAATTACACATGCATATATTTGTTGTAGGAATTATTTGGGTAGCATATCACTTACATTAGTATAAGTAGCTACTAATGCTTGCATTAGATTAAACAATTTACATAACATCTCCGGAGGTGCGGCCCATACCTGGACCTGCTAAAGTGGGATACTTTGTTAATCAAACATCTCTTTTTATGTCTTAACTTAATACATATTTTCAATTTCAATGTACTACTACATTTTTGAAGAATTTACCCATCGTTCGTCCTCGAACGATCAAAAGAAAGGCGAGGGCGAGAAAAAGTACCTGAAACGGTAAAAAGTTGTGGATATCTTTCATGCATATCAGCCTCACTCTCATAAGACAGACCCTCATCAAGAAGAACTGAATCCCAACAAATAATGTAGTTTCCATCACCATGGTATTTCTGTAGCATGGACACATAAAATACCGGGTGCACTCCTGACAACCCTGGAGGCAAGGCCAATTCATAAGCCACCTCTCCCACGCACTTCAGAACTATTAATGTACCAATATATCTCTGACTAAGCTTACCTCGCTTACCAAACCGCATCACGTATTTCATGGGTGAAACCTTCAGCAAGACTTGCTCACCCTCAATAAATTCCAAGTCCCTAACCTTCCGATCTGCATACTCCTTCTGCCTGCTCTGAGCTGCCAAAAGCTTCTCATGAATGAATTTCACTTTCTCTAATGATTCCCTCAAAAGATCAGTACCCCAAGGTCTCACCTGAAATGTATCAAACCAACCAATGAGAGACCTACATCTCGTCCCAAACAATGCCTAGAATGGGTCTATATCAATACTCGAATGATAGTTATTGTTGTACGAAAACTCTGCTAAGCGTAAGAATTTCTCCCAATGACCACCAAAATCTATCACACACGCACGAAGCATATCCTCCAGCACTTGAATTGTTCGCTCTGACTGCCCATCGGCCTGAGGGCGAAATGCAGTATTAAGATCTAGTCTAGTACCTAATTCAGCATGTAATGTCCTCCAAAACTTAAGGTAAATTGCGAACCTCGATCCTATATTATGGAAAGTGGAACTCCATGAAATCGAAAAATCATAGAGACATAGAGTTTGGCTAACTTCTCGGCATTGTAAGTCATCTTAATCGGAATAAAGTGAGCAGACTTAGTTAACCTATAAACAATTATCCAAATAGAATAAAACTTACCCAATCTCTTTGGAAGACAAACTACGTAATCCATTGCAATTCTTTCCCACTTCTATTCAGGAATGGGCATTCTCTGAAGTGTCCCTCCAGGCCTCTGGTTTTCATACTTTACCTGTTGACAATTTGGGCATTGGGCAACAAATTCAACAATGTCACACTTCATTCTACTCCACCAAAAATGTTGCTTTACATAACGATACATCTTTGTTGCACTAGGATGTATAGAATACCTTGAAGTATGAGCCTCAGTAAGAATAGTGTGAATCAAATCATCCACACAGGGCACACACACCCCTTCCCTTTATCCTCAAGACGCCTTATTCATCAATTTCTTCTTCTTTAGCCTCTCCTCGAAATACCATATCTCGAATTCGGCTAAAATTCTCATCAGCAGACTGATTTCCCTTAATCTTGTCAAGAAAAGAAGATCTTGCCTCCACACAGGCCAAAAAACCTCCTTTGTCTAGTACTTCCAACCTTATAAAGTCATTAGCCAGAGTCTGAACCACTCTAGCTAATGGGCGTCTAGAAACCTATAAGTGGGCTAAAATACCCATGCTCCCTGCTTTTCAACTTAAAGCATCTGCCACAACATTAGCTTTTATTGGGTGATACAAAATAGTAATATCATAGTCTTTCAATAGTTCCATCTACCTCCTCTGCCTTAAATTCAAATCTTTCTGAGTAAATACATATTGTAAACTACGATTATCTATATAAACTTCACACTTGAAGAATTTGGCATAAAGCCTTTTCTCCCTTAACAACTTCAATACAATTCTCAAATGATCCTCATGTTCTTTCCTGCTCTTTGAGTATATCAGTATATCATCAATGAATACAATAACAAATAGGTCCAGATATGGCTTAAGAATCCCGTTCATCAGGCTCATGAAAGCAGCAGGGGCATTCGTAAGCCTAAAAGACATTACTAAAAATTCATAATGCCCATACCTGGTTCGAAAAGAAGTTTTTGGTACATCTGTTTCCCGTATTTTAAAGTAATGATACCCGGATCTCAAATCAACTTTAGAGAAGACACAAGCACCTTGTAATTGATTGATCAAATCATCAATGCGAGGAATGGGATACTTGTTCTTAATAGTAACCTTATTTAACTGCCTGTAGTCTATGCATATCCGAAAACTCCAATCTTTCTTGTTCACAAATAAAACAGGAGCACCCCAAGGTTAATACACTCCGTCTAATAAAACCTTTACCTAACAACTCCGGAAGTTGGGCCTTTAACTCCCCTAACTCAGCTAGAGCCATTCTATAAGGTGGAATAGAAATGGGGCGAGTACTCTGCTCCAGATCAATACAAAAATCAATATCCTTATCCGGTGGCATATCAGGAAGGTCTGCAGGAAACACATCCAGAAACTCACGGACTATCGAAACAGACTCAATCGAAAGTACTTTGGAAGTATCATCGCTGAGATGTGATAAAAAGTTAAACAACCCTTAGTCACCATCCTCTTAGCACGAAGAAAAGAGATAATACGAACTGGACTGTAAATATAGTCACCCTCCCACACTAGAGGATCTCTCACAGGCTTGTTCAATGTCACAGTTTTTGCATTACAATCTAAGATTGAAAAATTTGGAGAAAGCCACTTCATTCCCAGAATTACATCAAAATCAACCATCTCTAGAATAATCAAATCTACATAATTATTGCTCCCCACAAGAGTCACAAGGCATGACCTATACACCTTCTCAACTATCACAGACTCACCAACAGGAGTAAAGACACGAAAAGGCATGTCAAGACAATCACAATATAAATCAAGACCAGTAGCAAATGAGGAAGATATACATGAAAATGTGGATCCAGGATCAAATAATACAGAAGTCATGCAATCACAGACCAAAAGAGTACCTGTGATAACCACATCAGATGTCTCTGCTTCAGACGTGCCGGGGAAAGCATAACAATGGGCCCTTTCACCTGTCTTCCCATTGCCCCTACCAAGCTGCGCTGCAGTAGTTCCAAGTTGCCCGCCACCCCAACTAAACTGGTGACCACCATTACCTTGGAATCCACGTCCCCCAGAATGGTTGCCTCTACCATGACCACCTCTACCTCTAACTACTGGGGATCTGTAACTCTGTTTTGGACAATATTTCAAAATATGTACAACTTCTCCACAACCATAACAAGTCTTGGAGTCAAGTATAGGTCTCTGTGAAAATTACGAAGTCTGGAGATAACCTCCAAACACAGAAAAAGGTTGACTGGACTGCGATGGACCCCCAGCTGAAGCAAGCAATAAAGACTAAATAGTACGGGCTGGATAACCTCTTTAACTCTGCCCGCTGGAGTAAGAACAAATAAACTGACCTCCCTTACGAAACTTCACAAATGTCAATGTTGTGGTGAAGTCGTCTGGCTTCACCCCCTCTACCTCCATCACAAAATCAACCACTTCCTGAAAGGATTTTGCTGCAGCAGCTATCTGTAAGTTTGGAATCTACAAATCTAACATCAATCCTTTCACAAAGCGGCAAATCTGCTCTTTTTGACTGAATCAAAGCTGAGTGTCATACCTGGATATTGCACGAAATTTAGTCTCATAAGCATCAACAGACATCCTTCCTTGCTCTAGGCTCAGGAACTCATCTCTCATCTGATCCCTCAAAGTCCGGGGTATATACTTCTCCATAAATAAACTAGAAAATGATGCCCAAGTCATAGGTGGTTCCCTTGCTGGTTGACACTCAACATACGACCGCCACCACATTTTGGCATCCCCCTGAAAATGGTAGGTCAAAAACTCAACATCGAATCGCTCTACTATGTCCATCTTATGTAGCAGCTCATGACAATTAAGCAGAAAATTATAGGCATCTTAAGATTCAGCACCCTTGAAGACTGGAGGTTTCAACTTTAAGAACATAATGAAAAGTTCATGCTGATCACCTGTCATTATAGAACTTGTAGTCAATCGAGGGAACATGTCTACTTCCAATGATGCATCCATGCGGGGAGCCACAGCAGCTGCACGTTGTACTCCCTTAACTTGAGGTGCTGGTGCAGAAAACCCTGGAGGTGTCTGGCCCTGATTAGATAACCCGCTAAGATAAGTAAGAACCCGATTAGTCATCTCTGGGGTAGGCTGGGGTGGTACTTTCTTATCCTCAACCTTCTTATTTTACCCTTCCTCACTTTCTCTCACTACCTCATCAGTCGGTGGAGGAGTCACTGCTCTATTCCTAGTTGGACTAGGTGTTTGTCCTCTGCCTCTAGTGGGCGTCCTCCTACCACCTCTACCACATCCTCTTGCCACTGCTCCTCCTCGAGTTACAGCCCCAACGGTTGGCTCAGACGCACCCTGTCTTGCCGATTTTGGTGTTGGCACAGTTGTTTCTCTAGTTCTAACTATCTGTGAAATAGAGTGAGAATTTCATCTACCAATTTGTATCACCTATATACCAATTGGATCCAAGTAATAGCACGAAATAAAGAAGAATGGAGTTTTCCTAAAGTCCTATAGCCTCTCGAAGAAAAGTAAAGGTGTCCCAATAACGTTCCTCAAGACTCTACTAGACTTGTCCTTGTGTGATTAGACTAACAAACCTAACGCTCTGATATCAAGTTTGTCACGACCCAAAAGGAGTCGTGAGTGGCACCCACACTTACCTCCTTTGGTGGGAGAACCAATACATCTAAACCTGAACATATACCAATAGTTCAAGTATAAATAATATAAATAATGCGGAAGCTCCAAAAGATACTAAGCAACCAATTTAAATAAATTTCTAAAGTTTAATACTTATCATCAAAAACCTTATAGTCATCACGTAAAGGACACATATTTTCAAATTACCAAGTCTAAGAGTGTTTTAAGAAACCAAAATAAGCAAAAAGATGGTCCATGTACGAAATTAAAAGACATCAAGACGTGAATGAGAAAATCCAGCACAATCTAGAATAAATAGCTCACCCTGAACTCTGATGTGCTGGAGACAGTCTAGAGCTGAGGGCGAGTCGAAGTAGATGTACACTTGTTGCACTCCACAAAAGAACAGAGAAGAAAATACAAGTAGGGGTCAGTACAAGGAATACGTACTGAGTAGGTATCATCGGTCAACTCAAAATAGAAATTAATATATATTGAATAATAATATAAAATTAACTACAATACTTAACAGGTGGGAAGCAACAAACACATGAACCATTGAAAACAACAACATAATAGGTACACCATCAATCACAACATTAAGCACACCTATGAGGACTCATGCCTCCACACCATGCTCATTTGGAAAACAGGTTTTTTTTATATTAAGTATATTTTGTTTTCAAAATTCATTTCCTTTAATGTTATTGTGTCGGAAGGTGACACTCCGATCCCATATATCGTGTCGGAACGTGACACTCCGATCCCATAATATTGTGTAGGAACGTGACGCTCCGATTCAATTATCTCATTAATTTATTTCATCAAGCCTTCTTTATTCAAGAGGTTATATTAATAGAGAGGGTTCAAGATTAGAAATTCAACAATATCATAATTTTAGGCCAACCACAAACCACAGAATAAAAAAATACAACCACACAATGAAGTATATAGGAGACTTTACAATATCACTCTATACTTATCAATTGCTATTTAGAGTTTATCTATCACAAAGAAATAAATCATAACTTACCTCAACCGGAGAACCAAAATCAGGCAAGCTAAGTCCACAATGATTTTCCTTTCCTCAATGTCTCAAAACATTCAAATCTAGAGTTTTTCCTTGAACCTTGTCGGTGGTGCTAAGAATCAAGAAGAAGAGGAGTATGCTGTTTTCGTATAATCAAATAATGTTAACCCTATTTATTATATACTAATTATAAATATGGTAATATATACCCAATATGTAATTTAATGTTATTTTCTAATTTAACCATCCACTAAGTTTATTATTAAAAGTACCCCACTAAATTCATAATTATAATTACGAATAGTCCAAAACACCCCTTCAAATCTATGAAAATGTATTTATCAAGATAAAAAAGTTCTAGTGCTCAAACCGACTAAATGGGTTGTTACAGTACGTGAATTACGAAGTATTCCCACTGTTAAATTATAATGGTATTTGGCATTATGAACGAGAAGACTATTGGAGGGTGAAGTTTGAGGTAGACCCTCGACCGTTGTTGGTGAGTTTGACTCCGAAAATTGCTCTAGCTCACATCTTTGAAATCGTTCTATGTTGTGGTAAAGATTCTGCAGACCTCAAACATACCAAGGTAATTATTAAATAATGTTAAATATAAAGGAAGCTGCGATAAATACATTGCTAATAACACTCATGGGTGTGAGATTTGAAAATGCATTCTTGCAAGTCTAAATGGTGTTATAAAATCATACAAAATTTATGGAAAATGATTATAAGGACGAGGATTCATGAGCAATGGTGCTTTTCAATGATGATTAATGAAAATTAGGCCCTAACCAAATAAAATATGGACTTGAGTCTTTTAGCCAAATCATATAAAAATAAGACTTTTTAAGCCAGGTGATTTATGAAAATGAAGTCTTTGAAAGCAATGCATTCTAGTAAAAGATTTGTGCAGTATATTTGAAAACATTTGTGCAATTAACTTAACTCATTTGTGCAATGCATTAGAAAGAGATTGAAATCCATGTAGATTTTATTTAAATACTTGAAGGCATTTGAGTATTTCATTTCAAAATATGCATTTATGCGAAATATATGAAGCATATGCACAGTGCATATGAAAACATCTAGAAACATTTGTGCAGTGAATTTGGAAATATTTGAAAACATGTATGTAGAACATCTTAAATCATTTATACGGTGCATTTGAAGATATTTTGAAGCTTTTTGGCTGTGTTTTTGAAATTATTTGAAAGTATTTATGGAGTGCATATAAAGATATTTAAGCATAGCAAAACCATTTTCAATGCATTTAAAAATATTTGTTTATCAACCTATTTTGAAATTTCGTAAATATTTATTTCTATGTTTTCGAATAATAGATTTATAAGTTATTGAATTATTCGACATATAGGATTTTCGATGCTATACATGTTACTGATCTCTCAACTTCTTCTAATTCTAACAAAATTGCAATCAAATTTTTTATATAAGTTCTTGGGGAGCAGTACTTAAATAACACGCGAGTTAGACATGGGTAAAACTTTCGTAAAGGATACTACAACTGTGGCTAAAAACATGGCCACAAAAAAGAGCCAAGAGTAGTAGTATGCCCATAACGGGCAACAAAAGTAAATTTGCCATGTTTTCTGCACTTATGATTGTTGGAAAATAATATGCTCAATGGAAACATACCAAAATCATATAACTTATATAAATAATAGAGAACACATTGTTTATGCTTAAACAAGCTAAGTACGATCACATCTGAGTATATTAACTTTTCTAAAATTTAATTCAAGAATTATCTCTTAAAGAGTGAGAAGATATCTTCAACTGAATCAAAAAGGTACTCTAAAATATAGACCCTTCAAGCGAATACATAAGCTAGTCCACAAATCGGACCACACTTCTGCGGTCTTCAACAGTGATCCCAACTACACTTTCGAACTCTCAGTACTATGGTGGGCAAGTATCATACCAAAAATATAATTTCTTTCAAGACTTAGAAGAGTCCTATTTATAGAAATTTCATCCTATTTGAACGAGAAGGAATACCATGTCTTTCCTTTAAATTGAAAGACATGTACATCTCCCCTTCCATAGAAAAGAAAATGTCATGTCCTTCTCCCTTTCCATAGAATATAAAAAGCTATATACATATCTCTTTCCTTAGAAAAATGTAAGAAACATACATCTCCTTTTCCTTATAATACAGAAACAAACATACTTATCCCGTTTTCCTTTAAAATATATTCTGAGTAGCGACCACAAAATTTATTATTGAGGCTTCGTATTATTGATATAATTCCAAATAATTAATTTGAATGATTTAATCATAATAAATAACAAATCATTCCACTAGAAATTTGTAATTTTACTCCTCGTATTATATTTCCAAATTATCCATTAAAAAAATATTTAATTCCCATGTTAGGATAACAAACACTAATCAATAAATTAAATTACTAATTAACTTAATTTAATAATCGATTTTCTTTAGAGCATTGTTTAACTTATTTTATGTTCCATATTCGTAAATCCTTTTGCAAGGTTTGATATGATCAAGAACTTTTAAGCTTTTCAAAAAGTCATATCATCAATCTGCATATCGAGACATGAATTTTGTCAACTAACTGATTATTTCAACAATATATATTATCATCATCCAATCTACGAGGAATATTGACCCATATTAGAATCTCTTTTTTAATAAATCAAAATGATAATTAACATATATAGACCATAAGTTATATAATGATTAAAAATATAATTACATTTAATAGTAAGAGAATATGCTTTTGTCAATAAGTCTATAACAACTACCGGTACTCGATCACGTTCAATATATACAAAATGCACTAGCACAAGATGTTGGAACTATACCATTCTCATAATACAGATAAATTACAGATAATAATGTGCTACAATCGTATCTATGACATGTCAAATCCCATCTAAGATTGTGAAATTTTTTTTACTTATAAGAATCGATGATTTAATCCTTTGTGTATAAGCTTAAAGTCTATACACTAAATAGTCTATTATATAAGTAAAAATAAACCATATATAAATATTTGATCTATTCATTTAAATAATTAATTATTCTATAATAAATTTATATATGAACATGTGGTTAATACTATAAATCCCAACAATGTCCGACATGGAGTTTTAACCATTATGATTGTTACAATGTACTATATAAAAAGGCATAGTTAATAGTATATACCCTAAGAATATCCCATTGAGATACTTAATCGTGAAAATATTCATAATAATATTTCTAAGTAAACGATTAAAAGTATATACTCTAACAATCTCCCACTTAGAATGTTAATAATGCATTTAAAACTTTCACAAGTATTCATTTTATATTTCATATCAAAACAATCTTACCAAGTTGAATTCTTATACAATTTTGTATAATAATGTTGAGTCGTAACTTATTGCTGTTATATTATATCTTAAGAGGTCCTATAATGAAAGCTTTGAAAAGTATACTTCTTTACTGGATTTTTATAAGAAAGGTCCTCTTAAACATACAAAATCATTCAATCTTTGTCATGATTCTCCCACTACGACTAAGTATTACTACTCTAGTCTTACTTTTATGTTCTTGAGTCTTAATATTTTCCTCAAAACCTTTTTGTAATGAAATATTAATAACTTGTCGATGTAGTTTATTTAAATTTTCCCGACATCACTTTCACTACTTAAGGTAATTGTAACGACCTGTTAAGTCGTTTTGAGCAGTAGAGTTTATTTCTGGTAATAACTGTCTGGGTTGACGGATCCCACGATGGACCGTCATGGGCGCGACAGACCGTCTAGGGTGTCTCGTTCCAAAACACTTAGATCCTGAAAATTTGAGTACTGGAATCGACTCTCTGAACGTCACGACGGAATGACTGGATGGACCTTCACAAATCTTTCCACAGAATTAACTCTCTGAACTTTTTGACGGACATGCAGTACGGACCGTCACAGGCTGCATAACCCTGACTGGGTTGGATTTCTGTTAAAAGTTTTTATGGGGCTTTGTTTACTATTCATGCTATAAATATAAAGTTAGTGGATTAATGTTAATAATTCAATTACGTGGGGGTTAAAGGAGATAACATTGAAATAAAAAGGGGGTTATTTTTATCATCTTTTATACTTAATTATATAACAATTAGGGTAAAAGAAAAAGAGTTTGAATAAGAAAAATTGAGAGAACAGAGAGAACGAGCGGGAGAGAGAGAAGAACGAAGAGACAACAAGGATTTGGAGAAGTAGATTGATCGATCACGATTCTTCGGTGGAGGTAGGTTATGGTTTATGTTATTTCATAATACACTCTTAATAGCGAATGATGTGTATTGGGTAGTATTGTAAAGTCTTCTATATGCTTAATTGTATGCTTGCATGATGTGATTATGTAATTGCAGTGGGTTGGAAAGATGAGGCTATGAATCTTAACCTTAAATCAACTTTGTAAATGATGATGCCTTGGTATAAAAGAAGGCTTGATGAACTAAAAGAATGAGGGTAATGGATCGGGTGTCATGTTCCGACACTAGGATAGTAGAGGATCGAAGTGTCGCGTTCCGACACCAGGATAGTAGAGGATCGGAGTGTCACGTTCCGACACCAGGACAGTAGAGGATCGGGTGTCACGTTCCGACACCAGGATAGTAGGGGATCGGAGTGTCACGTGCCGACACCAGGATAGTAGTAGGGGATCAGAGTGTCACGTTCCGACACAAGAAGAACAAAGAGAATGAATCTTGAATTATTCTAATATGCACCGATTAAAGAATTTAATTCTTAAGTGAGTACGGTGTGGAGGCTTGAGTCCTCATAGATGTGTTTGGTGTTGTTGCAAATGATCCTTATACTTGTTGCTATCACCTGTTAAGTATCTGGTTGGTTTTATGTTGTTATCTGATATATATATTGCTTTCTATTTTGAGTTGGCCGATGATACCTACTTAGTACTTGTGTTTTGTACTGACCCCTACTTGTATTTGTTTTTCTTTGTTATTTGTGGAGTGCAGCAAACGTGCCATCGTCTTCAACTCGTCCTCAACTCTATCCAGTCTTCAACACGTCAGATTTCAGGGTGAGCTATTGTTCGTAGCTCGGACTGGATTCTCTCTCATTCACGTCTTGATGCCTTGAAGTTCTGGCATGGACTAGACGTTCATTTATTTTAGCTTCTTTTATAATCTTAGATTTAGTAATTTGAGGATAGATGTTCTTGTGGTGATGACTTCCAGATTTTGGGAATAATAAGTATTTAATTTTAGAAGTTATTTATTGGTTATATTAATGAGTTTTAAGTCTTCCGCATTATATTCTGTTTATTATGATTGAAATATTTGTAAAAAATTGGGATTAGATTTGCTGGTTCGCTCACATAGGAGAATAAATGTGGGTGCCACTCGCGGGTCATTTTGGGTCGTGACAAACTTGGTATCAGAGCATTAGGTTCGTTGGTCTCATCACACAAGAACGAGTCTAGTAGAGTATTGAGGAACGGTAGGGGGACGCCTTTACTTATCTTTGAAAGGCTATAGGACTTGAGGAAAAAATTCCATTCCTTCTTTCTTTCGTGCTATTACTTGGATCCAATTGGTATTTAGGTGATACAAATTGGTATCTGACCATCTTCACTCTATTTCGTAGATTGTTAGAACTAGAGCAACAACTGCGCCAACACCAACACCGACAAGACAAGATGCGTCTGAGCCATCCACTGGGGCTGTAGCTGGAAGAGGAGCAGTAGCGAGAGGCCGTGGTGGAGGTTGCGGGAGGACGTCCTCTAGAGGAAGAGGACAAGCACCTGGCCCAGCTAGTACTAGGGTGGTGACTCCTCCACCGTCTGATGAGGTAGAAAGAGAGGGTGAGGAAGGGGAAAATGAACAAGTGCAGAATGAGGAATTTCCACCCCAACCTACCCCAGAGATGATTAACCATGTTCTTGCTTATCTTAGCGGGTTATCAGATCAAGGCCAGACACCTCCGGTGTTTTCTGCACCAGAACCTCAGGTTCCGAGAGTGCAACATGCCGCTGTTGTGGCTCCCCGCATGGATGCCTCATTATAAATAGGCACGTTCCCTCGATTGACCACAGGACCTATAATGACGAGTGATCAACATGAGCTTTTCGTTAAATTTCTGAAGTTGAAATCTCCAGTCTTTAAGGGTGTTGAATTTGAGGATGCCTATGATTTTCTGGTTGATTGTCATGAGTTGCTACATAATATTGGCATAGTAAAACGATTTGGTGTTGAGTTTGTGACCTATCAGTTTCAAGGGAACGCCAAAATGTGGTGGCGGTCATATGTTGAGTGTCAACCAGCACATGCACCACCTATGACTTGGGCATCATTCTCTAGCTTGTTTATGGAGAAGTATATATCCCGGACTTTGAGGGATAGGAGGAGAGATGAATTCCTAAGCCTAAAGAAAGGCAGGATGTCGGTTATTGCTTATGAGGCTAAGTTTCTCGAGCTATCCAGGTATGCCACCCAACTTTGCTTAAGTCCACAAGAGCGGATTCGCCGTTTCGTGAAAGGGTTGAGGTCAGAATTGCAGATTTCAGCCTTACAGATAGCTGCTATAGCAAAATCCTTTCAGGAGGTGGTAGATTTTGTGATAGAAGTGGAAGGGGTGAAGCCAGACGACTTCACCATGGAATCGACATCTAAGAAGTTTCGTAAGGGAGGTGAGTTTAATGGTTCTTACTCCAGAGGACAGGGTTCAGGAGGTTACCCAGCCCGACCTATTAAGTCTTCACTGCAGGCTGTAGCTGGGGGTCCATCGCAGACCAGCAAACCTTCCTCTTAGTTGGGAGGTTATCCCCAGACTTTGTCGTTCTCACAGAGACCTATGCTTAAATCAAGAGAGTGTTATGGATGTTGGGAGACTGGACATATTAGGAGGTATTGTCCAAAATAGAGTTACAGACCCCCATTAATCAAAGGTAGAGGTGGTCATGGAAGAGGCCATCATTCTGGAGGACATGGTGGCCGGGGTAATGGTGGTCACCAAAACGGCCGGGGTGACGGGCAAATGGGAACTACTGCAGCGCAACGTGATAGGGGCAACAGGCAGAAAGGTGATAGGGCCCATTGTTACGCTTTCCCTGGGCGGTCGGAAGCGGAGACATCTGATGCTGTTATCACAGGTAATATTTTGGTTTGTGATTGCATGGCTTCTATTTTTTTTTGATTCTGGCTCCATATTTTCATATATATCTTCCTCAGTTGCTACTGGTCTTAATTTACATTGTGAATTTCTTGACATGCCTGTTCGTGTTTCTACTCCGGTTGGTGAGTCTATGATAGTTGAAAGGGTATATAGGTCTTGTCTGGTGACTTTTGTGGGGAGAAATACTCATGTAGACTTGGTTATCTTAGAAATGGTTGATTTTGATGTAATTCTGGGTATGATTTGGCTTTCTCTGAATTTTGCAATCTTAGAATGTAATGCTAAAACTGTAACGTTGGCCAAGCCTGGGATAGACCCGTTAGTGTGGGAGGGTGACTACACTTCCACTGCAGTTCGTATCATCTTCTTTCTTCGTGCTAAGAGAATTGTTAGTAAAGAGTGTTTAGCTTTCTTGGCACACCTCAGGGATGATACTACCCAATTACCTTCAATTGAGTCGGTTTTGATAGTCCGTGAGTTTCTGGATGTGTTTCCTACATACCTTCCTGGTATGCCACCGGATAGAGATATTGACTTTTGCATTGATCTGGAGCTGGGTACTCGCCCGATTTCCATACCCCCTTATAGAATGGCTCCCGCTGAGTTAAGGGAGTTAAAGGCCCAACTTCAAGAGTTGTTAGGTAAAGTCTTCATTAGATCGAGCGCTTCCCCTTGGGGTGCTCCGGTTTTATTTGTGAAGAAGAAGGATGGGAGTTTTCGGATGTGCATAGACTACAGGCAACTGAATAAGTTAACTGTTAAGAACAAGTATCCTCTTCCTCGCATTGATGATTTGTTCGACCAGTTACAAGGTGCTTGTACCTTCTCAAAAAATCGACTTGAGATCTGGTTATCATCAATTGAAAATACGGGCAGCAGATGTGCCAAAGACTGCTTTTCAAACCAGGTATAAGCATTATGAATTCTTAGTAATGTCTTTTGGACTTACGAATGCCCCCGCTGCTTTCATGAGTCTAATGAACGGGATTTTTAAGCCATATATGGATCTCTTTGTCATTGTGTTTATTGATGATATACTGGTATACTCAAAGAGTGGGAAAGAACATGAGGAGCACTTGAGGATTGTGTTGGAAAAGTCGAGGGAGAAAAGGCTTTATGCCAAATTCTCCAAGTGTGAGTTTTGGCTAGATTCAGTGTCTTTCTTGGGGCACGTAGTTTCTAAGGATGGAGTGATGGTGGATCCTGCCAAGATCGATGCGTTGAAGAATTGGGTAAGACCCACTAATGTTACAGAGGTAAGGAGCTTTGTTGGTTTAGCTAGCTACTACCGTCGATTTGTCAAGGGATTTTCTTTGGTTGCCTCCCAACTGACAAATTTGATTAAGCAGGATGTTCCATTTGTATGGTCGGATGAATGTGAATAAAGCTTCCAGAATCTCAAGACCTTGTTGACTACTGCACCAATTCTTACCTTGCCAGTAGAAGTCAAGAATTTCATTGTTTATTGTGATGCATCTTTTTCTGCAAGAGAGAAATATGATTGCTTATGCTTCAAGGCAATTAAAAAAGCATGAACGCAACTATCCGACCCATGATTTGGAGTTGGCCTGTAACGACCTGTTTAGTCGTTTTGAGCAACAGATTTTATTTCTGGAAAAACTGGCTGGGACGACGGATGTAACGACGGACCGTCATAGTCACGACGGCCCGTCGAGGAGGTGTCGTCCCATGACACTTAGAATTTTGAAATTGGGTGCTGAAAATCGACTCGCTGTAAATTGTGACGGACCTGCAGGACGTGCCGTCACATCCACGACGAACCGTCATGAGTTTTCGTTGCAAAACACTTCAACTTTTGAGAATTTGGTACAAGAAACGAGTTTCTGACCGTCATGATGGAGGAACAGGACGGACTGTCACAGCTGTGATGGGCCGTCACAGGCTACGTGAGTTCGAGGGAGCTGCGACGACCTGTGTGACGGACCGTCGTAGGCACGACGGCCCGTCACAGGTTGCGCAGTCCCAGGCAAAATAGGATTCCTCTACACGTTTTAGGGGTCGTTTTGGACTATTCTTTCCTTAATTATAAAGATTGAGGGTTAATATTAATAGGTCTAATTACTTGGGGGTTAAAAGAGGTAACCTTAAGTTAATTAGTGGGTTTTATTGTCCTCCTTTACTTAATTATACTTTTAATTAGGGTAAAAAGAAGGAGGTTTGAATAAAACAAACAAAAGAAAAGAACAGAAAGAGAGGAGAAACGAACGTAGAGAGAGAGAAACGAAGAGGATAGCAAGGATTTTGAGAAGATAGCTTGTTGATTCAATTCTTCGGGGAGGTAGGTTATGGTTTATGTTACGATATTCGTAGTGAACTCTTAATAGTGAATATTATGTGTTGATAGTATTGTAACCCTGCTATGTGTGGCTTAAGTTGTATGCTTGCATGATTATGATTATGAAATTGCGATGAATTAACAAAGCATGATGAAGCTATTGAATCCCAAATCTTGAAAGAACCCTAATTCGCTTGATATATTATATAATGAGAATGATGATGCCTTAGTATGAAAGAAGGCTTGATAAATTATATAATGAGAATGATGATGCCTTAGTGTAAAGAAGGCTTGATGAATTAGGGGATCGGGTGCCACGTTCCGGTACCAGGATAGAATGAATATGAGGATCGGGTGCCACGTTCCGGTACCGAGGATAGAATGAATATGAGGATCGGGTGCCACGTTCCGGTACTAGGATAGATGAATATGAGTCGGAGTGTCACGTTCCGACACAGGACTAGAATATATCGAATAGGATCGGGTGCCACGTTCCGGCACCAGGATAGAAATAGAGGATCGAGTGTCACGTACCGACACAAGAGGAAGAAAGATAATGAATCTTGAAAAGATAATGAATATACTCAATCTAATGAACTTAATTCCCAAATGAGTATGGTATTGAGGCTTGAGTCCTCATGTGTGAACTCGGTTGTAGTTATTGATGAATTCATGTTGTTATTGCTACATGTTGAGTATTGTAGTTGATTTACATTATTATTGATATATATTGTTCCCTATTTTGAGTTGGCCGATGATATCTACTCAGTACGTGTGGTTGTACTGACCCCCTACTTTCATGTTTTCCTCTTTGTTATTTGTGTAATGCAGCAAACGTTCCGTCAACTTCAACTCAACAGTAGATCTAGCCAGTCTTCACTTCATTGGAAATTCAGGGTGAGCTAATGCGTCTAGCTTGGACTGGGTCTTCTTCTTCAAGTCTTGATGCCTTGAACTTCCGGCATGGACTAGCTTTTTAGTTATTTTGTTCTTAGACATTCCTAGTTAAGTATATTGAGATAGATGTTCTTGTGATGATGACTTCCAGATTTTGGGGATATAATAATTTATTGAATTGTTTTTATTATGAGTTTAAGTCTTCCGCATTATTTTCTATTGATATATGTTGAAATGTTAAGGTTTAGATGGTTGGTTCGCTCACATAAGAGGGTAAATGTGGGTGCCAGTCGCGTCCCTGATTTGGTCGTGACAAACTTGGTATCAGAGCTTAGGTTCATTGGTCTCATCACACAAGACAGGTCTAGTAGAGTCTTAAGGAACGGTAGGGGGACGCCTTTACTTTTCCTTGAGAGGCTATAAGACTTTAGGAAAATTTCACTCTTTCATTCTTCTTTCGTGCTACTACTTGAGTCCAATTGGTATCTGGGCGATACGTATTGGTATCTGACCATCTCACTCTATTTCGCAGATTGTTAGAACTAGAGCAACGACCGCACCAGCAGCAACAACGGAAAGACAAGAAACGACTGAGCCAGCCACTGGGGCTGTAGCTCGAGGAAGAGCAACGGCAAGAGGCCGTGGGAGAGGTCGTGGGAGGACGTCCTCTAGAGGAAGAGGACAAGCACCTAGCCCATCTGATACTAGGGCGGTGACTCCTCCACCGACCGAGGAGGTGATAAGAGAGGGGGAGGAAGGGGAGAATGAACAAGGGCAGAATGAGGAAATGCCACCCCAACCTACCCAGAGATGATCAACCAGGTACTTGCTTATCTTAGTGGGTTATCCGATCAGGGTCAGGCACCTCCAGTGGTTTCTGCACCAACACCTCCGGTTTCAGAGGTACGACATGCGGCTACTATGGCTCCCCGCATGGATGCATCATTGGAATAGGAACGTTTCCACGTCTGACTACGGGCCTATTATGACAAATGATCAGCATGAACTTTTCAGTAAGTTCTTGAAATTGAAACCTCCAGTCTTTAAGGGCGCAGAATCAGAGGATGCCTACGATTTTCTGCTTGATTGTCATGAGCTACTACACAAGATGGGTATAGTAGAACGGTTTGGCGTTGAGTTCGTGAGCTATCAGTTTCAAGGGAACGCCAAAACGTGGTGGCGGTCACATGTTGAGTGTCAACCAACAGAGGCACCACCTATGACTTGGGAATCATTCTCTACCCCTGTTTATGGAGAAGTATATCCCAAGGACTTTGAGAGATAGAAAAAGGGACGAGTTCTTGAGTCTAGAGCAAGCGAGGATGACAGTTAACGCGTATGAGGCTAATTTCGCGCACTATCCAGATACGCCACCCAACTTTGTTTCAGTCCACAAGAACGGATTCGCCGTTTTGTGAAGGGGTTGAGGTCAGAGTTGCGGATTTCAGCCTTACAGGTAGCGGCTACGGCAACATCCTTCCAAGAGGTGGTAGACTTTGTGATAGAGGTGGAAGGAGTGAAGCCAGACGACTTCACCACGACATCGACATCGAAAAGGTTTCGAAGGGGAGGCGAGTTTAATGGTTTCTCACTCTAGAGGACAGAGCTCCGGAGGTTACTCAAGTCGACCAATTCAGTCTTCACTACAGACTATAGTTGGGGGTCCACCTCAGAACGGTCCACACTACTACTCCGAGAGACCTATGCATGAACCCCGAGAGTTATGGATGTGGGGAGGTTGGACACATCAAGAGGTATTGTCCAAACCAGAGTTACAGAACCCCACTAGCTAGAGGTAGAGGTGGTCATGGTAGAGGCCGCTTTTCTGGAGGACGTGGTGGTCGAGGTAATGGTGGTCATCACAACGGCAGAGGTGATGGGCAAAATGGAGCCACTACTACGCAACATGGTAGGGGCAATGGACAGACACGATAGGGCCCATTGTTACGCTTTCCCTGGGATCTGAAGCGGAGGCGTCTGATGCTGTTATCACAGGTAATCTTTTGGTTTGTGATTGCATGGCATCTGTATTATTTTACCCTGGCTCCACGTTTTCATATGTATCTTCATCATTTGCTAATGGTCTAAAATTGCATTGTGAATTACTTGACATGCCTATTCGTGTTTCTACACAGGTGGGTGAGTGTGTGGTAGTTGAAAAGGTACATAGGTCTTGTTTGGTGAACTTTGTGGGGAGCAACACTTATGTAGATTTGGTTATTTTAGAAATGGGTGACTTTGATGTAATTCTGGGTATGACTTGGCTTTCTCCAAATTTTGCGATCTTGGATTGTAATGCTAAAACTGTGACATTGGCCAAGCCTGGGACAGATCCGTTAGTGTGGGAGGGTGACTACACTTCCAATCCGGTGCGTATCATCTCATTTCTTCGTGCTAAGAAAATGGTTAGTAAAGGGTATTTAGCTTTCTTGGCCCATCTCAAGGATGACACTACCCAAGTACCTTCGATGGAGTCAGTTTCGGTAGTCTGCGAGTTTTTGGAGGTGTTCCCTGCAGATCTTCCTGGTATGCCACCAGATAGGGATATTGACTTCTGTATCAATCTTGAACCGGGCACACGCCCCATTTCTATACCCCTGTATAGAATGTCTCCCGCGGAGTTAAGAGAGTTAAAGGCTCAACTTCAAGAGTTGTTGAGCAAGGGCTTCATTAGACCAAGTGCATCTCCTTGGGGTGCTCCGGTTTTGATTGTGAAGAAGAAGGATGGGAGTTTTCGGATGTGCATAGACTACCGATAGTTGAACAAGGTAACTATTAAGAACAAGTATCCTCTTCCTCGCATTGATGACTTATTCGATCAATTACAAGGTGCTTGTGTCTTCTCTAAGATTGACTTGAGATCCGGTTATCATCAATTGAAAATACGGGCAACGGATGTGCCAAAGACTGCTTTTCGACGAGGTATGGACATTACGAATTTGTGGTGATGTCTTTTGGTCTTACGAACGCCCCTGCTGCGTTCATGAGCTTGATGAACGGGATATTTAAGCCGTATTTGGACCTCTTTGTGATAGTATTTTAGATGATATACTGGTATATTCTAAAAGTAAGAAGGAACATGAGGAGCATTTGAGGGTTGTGTTGGAAATGTTGAGGGAGAAAAAGCTTTACGCCAAGTTCTCTAAGTGTCAGTTTTGGCTAGATGCAGTGTCCTTCTTGGGGCATGTGGTTTTGAAGGATGGGGTGATGGTAGATCCTTCTAAGATTGAGACAGTGAAGAATTGGGTAAGACCCACTAATGTGTCAGAAATACGGAGTTTTGTTGGGTTAGCTAGCTACTACCGCCGCTTTGTCAAAGGATTCTCTTCTATTGCTTCCCAATTGACGAACTTGACTATAGCAGAATGTTCCATTTGTATGGTCAGATGAATGTGAGGAAAGCTTTCAGAAGCTTAAGACTTTGTTGACTACCGCACCTATCCTCACCTTGCCGGTAGAGGGTAAGAACTTCATTGTTTATTGTGATGCATCCTATTCGGGTTTGGGTGCAGTGCTAATGCAAGAAGAACGTGATTGCTTATGCCTCAAGACAATTAAAAGTGCATGAACGTAACTATCCAACTCATGACTTGGAATTGGCCGCGGTAGTGTTTGCATTGAAGCAATGGAGACACTATTTATATGGGGTTAAGTGTGAGGTCTACACGGATCATCATAGCCTTCAGTATGTCTTTACTCAGAAAGATTTGAACTTGAGGCAAAGGACATGGATGGAACTACTGAAGGACTACGACCTCACTATTTTGTATCATCCGGGGAAGGCGAATGTTGTGGCAGATGCCTTGTGTAGAAAGGCGGGAAGCATGGGAAGTCTAGCTCATTTGCAAGCCTCTAGACGCCCATTGGCTAGAGAGGTTCAGACTCTGGCTAACGACTTGATGAGGTTGGAAATAAATGAGAAGGGAGGATTGTTGGCTAGTGTGGAGTTAAGATCTTCTTTTCTTGACAAGATTAAGGGAAAACAGTTTGATGATGAGAAACTAAGGCGAATCCGAGATAAAGTGTTGCGAGAGAGGCTAAAGAAGCAACAATCGACGAGGAAGGTGTGTTGAGGATTAAGGGAAGGGTATGTGTACCCCGCATTGATGATTTGATCAACACTATTCTGCAGAAGCTCATAGTTTCAAGGTATTCTATACATCCGGGTGCAACCAAGATGTATCGCGACCTAAAACAACACTTTTGGTGGAGTAGAATGAAGCGCAATATTGTTGACTTTATTGCCAAGTGTCCAAACTGTCAACAAGTGAAATATGAACACCAAAGGCCCGGAGGAACACTTCAAAGAATGCCCATTCCTGAATGGAAGTGGGAGAGAATTGCAATGGACTTTGTGGTTGGTCTTCCAAAGACACTGGGGAAGTTTGATTCAATTTGGGTAATTGTGGACAGATTGACTAAGTCTGCTCATTTCATTCCGGTCAAGGTGACTCACAATGCAGAGAAGTTAGCAAAAATCTACATCTCAAAATCGTTCGATTGCATGGGGTTCCACTATCCATTATATCAGATAGAGGTACGCAGTTTACTTCTAAGTTTTGGAAAACATTGCATGCAGAATTGGGTACTAGGTGGACCTTAGTACCGCGTTCCATCCTCAGACCGATGGTCAGTCTGAGCGAACGATTCAAGTGTTGGAGGATATGCTTCACGCATGCGTGATAGAGTTTTGTGGCCATTGGGATAGCTTCTTACCTTTGGCAGAGTTTTCGTACAATAATAGCTATCACTCCAGTATTGATATGGCTCCATTTGAAGCATTGTATGGGAGGAGGTGTAGATGTCCCATTGGTTGGTTTGATGCATTCGAGGTTGACCTTGGGTACCGATCTCTTGAGGGATTCGTTAGAAAAGGTGAAGGGCATTCAAGAAAAGCTTCTAGCGGCGCAAAGTAGACAAAAGGAGTATGCAGACCGGAAGGTTAGAGACTTGGAGTTCATGGAAGGTGAACAAGTCTTGTTGAAGGTTTCACCCATGAAAGGGGTGATGCGGTTTGGCAAAAGAGGTAAGCTAAGTCCAAGGTATATTGGACCATTTGAGGACTATAAAGCGAATAGGGGGGTGGCTTATGAATTAGCCTTGCCCCCAGGGCTGTTCGGAGTGCATCCGGTATTTCATGTGTCCATGTTGAAAAGATACCATGGAGATGGAAACTACAACATTATCCGTTGGGACTCAGTGTTGTTGGATGAGAACTTGACTTATGAAGGAGGAACCAGTTGCTATATTAGATAGAGAAGTTCGCAAGTTGAGATCGAGAGAGATTGCATCCATCAAAGTTCAATGGAAGAATTGACCGGTTGAAGAGGCTACTTGGGAGAGGAGGCGGATATACAAGAAAAATACCCACATCTGTTCACAGATTCAGGTACTCCTTTTCGCCATTGTTTTTCTTCTTTTGATCGTTCGGGGACGAACGATGGGTAAATTGGTATCTATTGTAACGACCTGTTTAGTCGTTTTGAGCAACAGATTTTATTTCTGGAAAAACTGGTTGGGACGACGGATGTAACGACGGACCGTCATAGTCACGACGGCCCGTCGAGGAGGTGTCATCCCATGACACTTAGAATTTTGAAATTGGGTACTGAAAATAGACTCGCTGTAAATTGTGACGGACCTGCAGGACGTACCGTCACATCCACGACGAACCGTCGTGAGTTTTCATTGCAAAACACTTCAATTTTTGAGAATTTGGTACAAGAAACGAGTTTCTGACCGTCATGACGGAGGAACAGGACGGACCGTCACAGCTGTGACGGGCCGTCACAGGCTACGTGAGTTCGAGGGAGCTGCGACGACCTGTGTGACGGACCGTCGCAAGCACGACGGCCCGTCACAGGTTGCGCAGTCCCAGGCAAAATAGGATTCCTCTACACGTTTTAGGGGTCGTTTTGGACTATTCTTTCCTTAATTATAAAGATTGAGGGTTAATATTAATAGGTCTAATTACTTGGGGTTAAAAGAGGTAACCTTAAGTTAATTAGTGGGTTTTATTGTCCTCCTTTACACTTAATTATACTTTTAATTAGGGTAAAAAGAAGGAGGGTTTGAATAAAACAAAACAAAAGAAAAGAACAGAAAAAGAGGAGAAACGAACGCGTAGAGAGAGAGAAACGAAGAGGATAGCAAGGATTTTGAGAAGATAGCTTGTTGATTTAATTCTTCGGTGGAGGTAGGTTATGGTTTATGTGACGATATTCGTAGTGAACTCTTAATAGTGAATATTATGTGTTGATAGTATTGTAAACCCTGCTATGTGCTTAAGTTGTATGCTTGCATGATTATGATTATGAAATTGCGATGAATTAACAAAGCATGATGAAGCTATTGAATCCCAAATCTTGAAAGAACCCTAATTCGCTTGATATATTATATAATGAGAATGATGATGCCTTAGTATGAAAGAAGGCTTGATAAATTATATAATGAGAATGATGATGCCTTAGTGTAAAAGAAGGCTTGATGAATTAGGGGATCGGGTGCCACGTTCCGGTACCAGGATAGAATGAATATGAGGATCGGGTGCCACGTTCCGGTACCAGGATAGAATGAATATGAGGATCGGGTGCCACGTTCCGGTACCAGGATAGAATGAATATGAGGATCGGAGTGTCACGTTCCGACACCAAGATAGAATATGGATCGGGTGCCACGTTCCGGCACCAGGATAGAAATAGAGGATCGGAGTGTCACGTACCGACACAAGAGGAAGAAAGATAATGAATCTTTAAAGATAATGAATATACTCAATCTAATGAACTTAATTCCCAAATGAGTATGGTATTGAGGCTTGAGTCCTCATGTGTGAACTCGGTTGTAGTTATTGATGAATTCATGTTGTTATTGCTACATGTTGAGTATTGTAGTTGATTTACATTATTATTGATATATATTGTTCCCTATTTTGAGTTGGCCGATGATATCTACTCAGTACGTGTGGTTGTACTGACCCCCTACTTTCATGTTTTCCTCTTTGTTATTTGTGTAATGCAGCAAACGTTCCGTCAACTTCAACTCAACAGTAGATCTAAGCAGTCTTCATTTCATCGGAAAATTCAGGGTGAGCTAATGCGTCTAGCTTGGACTGGGTCTTCTTCTTCAAGTCTTGATGCCTTGAACTTCCGGCATGGACTAGCTTTTTAGTTATTTTGTTCTTAGACATTCCTAGTTAAGTAATTTGAGATAGATGTTCTTGTGATGATGACTTCCAGATTTTGGGGATAATAATAATAGTATTGAATTGTTTTTATTAATGATTTTAAGTCTTCCGCATTATTTTCTGTTGATATATCTTGAAATGTTAAGGTTTAGATGGGTTGGTTCGCTCACATAGGAGGGTAAATGTGGGTGCCAGTCGCGTCCCTGATTTGGGTCGTGACATGGCCGCGGTCGTGTTTGCATTAAAGCAATGGAGACATTATCTATATGGGGTTAAGTGTGAAGTCTATACGGATCATCGTAGTTTACAGTATGTTTTTACTCAGAAAGATTTGAATTTAAGACAGAGGAGATGGATGGAACTACTGAAGAACTATGATATCACTATCTTGTATCACCCGGGAAAAGCTAATGTTGTGGCAGATGCCTTAAGTAGAAAGGCAGAGAGCATGGGAAGTCTATCTCACTTGCAGGTATCTAGACGCCCATTGTCTAGAGAGGTTCAGACTCTGGCTAATGACTTCATGAGGCTGGAAGTACTAGAGAAGGGACGATTTTTGGCCTGTGTGGAGGCAAGATCTTCCTTTCTTGAAAAAATTAAGGGAAAGCAGTTTACTGATGAGAAGCTGATTCGGATCTGAGATAAGGTGTTGAGAGGAGAGGCTTAAGGAGCAAAAATCAATGAGGAAGGTCTTTTGAGGATTAATGGAAGGATATGTGTGCCTTGTGTTGATGATTCGATCCACATTATTCTTACAGAGGCTCATAGTTCAGGATATTCTATACATCCTGGTGCAACCAAGTTGTATCGCGACCTAAAAAAACATTTTTGGTGGAGTAGAATGAAGCGTGACATTGTTGATTTTGTCGCACACTGCCTGAATTGTCAGCAGGTAAAGTATGAACACCAGAGGCCCGGAGGAACACTTCAGAGAATGCCCATTCGCGAATGGAAGTGGGAGAGAATTGCAATGGACTTCGTGGTTGGTCTTCCAAAGACATTGGGTAAGTTTGATTCTATTTGGGTAATTGTGGATAGATTAACTAAGTTTTCTCACTTCATTCCGGTCAAGGTGACTTACAATGCAGAGAAGTTAGCCAAACTCTATATCTCAAAAATTGTTTAATTGCATGGAGTTCCACTTTCCATCATATCAGATAGAGGTACGCAGTTTACTTCTAAGTTTTGGAGAACATTGCATGTTGAATTAGGTACTTGGTTGGACCTTAGTACTGCATTTCATCCTCAGACGATGGTCAGTCTGAGCGAATGATTCAGGTGTTGGAAGATATGCTTCGTGCATGTGTGATAGAATTTGGTGGTCATTGGCATAACTTCTTACCCTTAGCAGAGTTCTCATACAATAATAGCTATCACTCAAGTATTGATATGGCCCCATTCGAAGCATTATATGGGAGGAGATGTATGTCTCCCATCGGTTGGTTTGATGCATTCGAGGTGAGGCCCTGGGTACTGAACTTCTGAGGGAATCATTAGAGAAAGTGAAATTAATTCAAGAAAAGCTTTTAGCGGCGCAAAGTAGGCAAAAGGAATATGCATATCGAAAGGTTAGAGACTTGGAGTTCATCGAGGGTGAACAAGTCTTGCTGAAGGTTTCACCCATTAAAGGGGTGATGCGGTTTGGTAAAAGAGGTAAGCTAAGCCCAAGGCATATTGGACCATTTGAAGCACTTAAATGAGTAGGAGAGGTAGCTTATGAATTAGCCTTACCTCCAGTACTGTCAGGGGTGCACCCGGTATTTCATGTGTCTATATTGAAAAGGTACCATGGGGATGGAAACTACATTATTCGTTGGGATTCAGTTCTTCTTGATGAGAATTTGTCTTATGAGGAGGATCCTGTTGCCATTCTTCTTAGAGAAATCTGCAAGTTGAGATCAAGGGAGATTGCATCCATCAAAGTTCAATGGAAAGAATCGACCAGTTGAAGAGTCCACTTGGGAGAAGGAGGCTGATATGCAAGAAAAATTCCCGCACCTGTTTACAGATTCAGGTACTCCTTTTCGCCCTTATTTTTCTTCTTGTGATCATTTGAGGACGAACGATGGGTAAATTGGTATCTATTGTAACGACATGTTTAGTCGTTTTGAGCAGTAGAGTTTGTTTCTGGTAATAACTGTCTGGGTCGACGGATCCCACAATGGACCGTCATGGGCGTGACAAACCGTCTAGGGTGTCTCGTTCCAAAACACTTAGATCCTGAATATTTGAGTACTGGGATCGACTCTCTGAACGTCACGATGGAATGGCTGGACGGACCGTCACAAATGTTTCCACAGAATTAACTCTCTGAACTTTGTGACGGACATGCAGTACGGACCGTCACAGTCGTGACGGACCGTCACAGGCTGCGTAACCCTGACTGGGTCGGAATTCTGTTAAAACTTTTAAAGGGGCATTTTGGACTATTCATGCTATAATTATAAAGTTAGTGGATTAATGTTAATAATTCAATTACGTGGGGGTTAAAGGAGATAACCTTGAAATAAAAAGGGGGTTATTTTTATCATCTTTTATACTTAATTTTTTGACAACTAGGGTAAAAGAAAAAGGGTTTGAATAAGAAAAATAGAGAGAACAGAGAGATCGAGAGGGAGAGAGAGAAGAACGAAGAGACATCAAGGAATTGGAGAAGTAGATTGATCGATCACGATTCTTCGGTGGAGGTAGGTTATGGTTTATGCTATTTCATAGTAAACTTATAATAGCGAATGATATGTATACGGTAGTATTGTAAAGTCTTCTATATGATTAATTGTATGCTTGAATGATGTGATTATGTAATTGTAGTGGGTGGCTATGAATCTTAACCTGAAATCCACTTTGTTAATGATGATGCCTTGGTATAAAAGAAGGCTTGATGAACTAAAAGAATGAGGTTAATGGAACGGGTGTCACGTTCCGACACCAGGATAGTAGAGGATCGGAGTGTCACGTTCCGACACCATGATAGTAGAGGATCGGAGTGTCACGTTCCGACACAAGGACAGTAGAGGATCGGGTGTCACGTTCCGACACCAAGATAGTAGGGGATCGGAGTGTCACGTTCCGACACCAGGATAGTATTAGGGGATCGGAGTTTCACGTTCCGACACAAGAAGAACAAAGAGAATGAATCTTGAATTTTGCTAATATGAACCGATTGAAGAACTTAATTCTTAACTGAGTACGGTGTGGAGGCTTGAGTCCTCATAGATGTGTTTGGTGTTGTTGCAAATGATCCTTATACTTGTTGCTATCACGTGTTAAGTATCTGGTTGGTTTTATGTTATTATCCGATATATATATTTCTTTCTATTTTGAGTTGGACGATGATACCTACTAAGTACTTGCGTTTTGTACTGACCCCTACTTGTATTTGTTTTTCTTTGTTATTTGTGGAGTGCAGCAAACGTGCCATCGTCTTCAACTCGTCCTCAACTCTAGCCAATCTTCATCACGTCATATTTTAGAGTGATCTATTGTTCCTAGCTCGGACTGGATTCTCTCTCATTCACGTCTTGATGCCTTGAAGTTCTGGCATGGACTAGCCGTTCATTTATTTTAGCTTCTTTGATAATCTTAGATTTAGTAATTTGAGGATAGATGTTCTTGTGGTGATGACTTCCATATTTTGGGAATAATAAGTATTAAATTTTAGAAGTTATTTATTGGTTATATTAATGAGTTTTAAGTCTTCCGCATTATATTCTATTTATTATGATTGAAAAATTTGTAAGAAATTGGGATTAGATTGGTTGGTTTGCTCACATTGGAGAATAAATGTGGGTGCCACTCGCGGCTCGTTTTGGGTCGTGACAGTAATATTATTGTTATGTCTAGTAATGTTTCACCCATATGTAAATTCAATGGAACGTCAGTTATGACATACCTAATAGATGTTCTTGAATGTCTGAATTGACAATTGACACATTTTTTTCTTTCTTTGTTCATTTACAGTAAAACTAGTTTACTTCTAGGAACATTAATTGTTAAATTTCCCCTTTTAAGAAATCTTACCATTGTCTTAACAATTGCCTTATTTTCTTTAGGACAATAGAATAAACCTTCTTTCATTCTTTTTGGATATCCAATTAATACACACATTTAATTCCCGACTGGAATGAAATTGAATTCAAATGTGATGCGTAGTTCTTAGAACATATCCTAGAAGAAACATAACAACAATAACTAAGGCAATTAAAAACTTTATCATCTTCATAAATGTCTGTATCATTTCTCTTTCAAACAAATACATTATAATTTCCTGGTGTTTACAAATGTAATGCACTTATTCTATTAGATAAATTACTCATTAGCTCTGTAAAAAGGTATATGTCACTACGATCAAATTGTAGTGACTTTATGTATTTTTCATGATGCTATTTTTATTTGTCTTAACATATTTTGAGTTTATCATGACATTCAGACTTGCATCATCAAAATATATTTTCATAACATGAATAAAGTTTTGAAAATATCAGAATACTCAATTTACCTCTACCCTGAATTACCATTTACCGCACAAATCATAATAGATTAGTTCTAACTTATCACTACATTTATTTCCTTTTTAAGATGAAAAGTCTCTTAGTCATTTTTCTAAACATGACTCACATATTAGTAGTGACTTCACTTTCAATGAAATGTTATGTCTATTCTTTAAACAACTCTTATGTTCTATAAAGAACAAATGATGCAGACGATAGTGTAGATATTGTTTTCATTCAACTTGAAAGATATTTTCTTATATGAGATATATTAATGTATAATTGATGAGAAAAAAATATATTCAGGCATCAAAATATAATAAGAGATAACAGATTTATCAAACTCACAAGAGTTACGACTATAATATATTGAGTGTCCATCTATTAATGAGCAAGATATCGAAAAGAATTTTATATAACATGAACATATATAATGTAATTTCTTAATCAATATCTCATCTCTATCAAAAAAAAACTTGAGAAGGATTAATTGTGTCCGTAAAGTCTATTGAGAATTTGAGATATAATACATCAAGTAGATTATAACATGTTGAATAATCCTAAATAACTCAATTCAGAGCTAATTTGTACATATTATTCATGCATCTGGAATAGCCAATCGATGGTATTGGAGACCTATTATGGAATACACATGTACAATGACTGATTATTCCCTTCATAAACTTATACAGACGTTAATCAATGGAGATGTTACTACTGACTTAAGTCAACGAAAATTTACCCTACTTACATTAATCCAATCACATAACACTTAGTTAAGGAGAGGAAATACAAATTATCAATGTAATGTCCATAAAATTACCTAGGTTAAACTAGAAATTTACATGTGTTTCACGAGATAATTTTGTATTAAATTAGTTAATAATGATTTTTTGAGGTATTACCTAAAGTTTGGTGTTGTTTCGAGGTCAAACGTCCAAGAAAGTCCATGACGTTCGAAAGATGTGCATTGGATGGTGCTTGTATGTCCTTCTGTGTTTTTGAAAAGTTTTACATGTTCGTTATAGTTAAAAATGATGAAATGGGGACCTAAGACCTATATATACATGTGTAGGGGCTCACCGTACGGGTAAAACTCCACCTACGACCCACAAGGGGACCTAGAAGAGGACCCCATCTATTTGGAAGGATGCTATCAAGCACTCGCAAATGACAGCCACAAGGGACGGACCGTTGGTCAAATGAAGAACTTAGACCTTGGGCGTTGATTGAACCTGCAAGGTATCCAAGTACTGCATATGTAGGGTCTCGAACCAAAATTTTGGACCCCCATTAAAGGGACATTGATTGGGCGAGTTGAAGAGTTGTAGGTGCTGCATATAAAGCTATCAAAAATTCTGCCAAGGTTTGGGGTGTTTGTTAAATTCTCCTAGTCTTTTATGAAACATAGAGATATTGTTAGGGTATTTTAGGTATCTTAAGAGGGTTCAATTACTAAGACCTAATTTTAGACTTCATTTTCAAAAATCCAAAACACCTCCCTACAAAAAGATTCTCTCAAACACCATAGAAGTTAGAACTCAAGGAAGGGATAAAAGGGATGGTGGTGGACGTTTGATTCATCAAATTTTCGTGGGTTTCTTTTCATTGAGGTAGGATATTCATCCTTGAAACTTCTTTCATTCATGGATCCACTTCAAAGAGATTTCCAAAAGGGTTTCAAACTTCAAAATTTGTTACGCAATGAATCTAAGTATGGGTATTTGCATTAAAATGTTTTCATGATAAGGATGGTTTTTTAGTCTAGTTATGATTTCAATGTCAAAAACTCAATAAAACCATGTTTATGCTTTTTATAAACTTTCAGCTTATGAAATGGGTTTAACGAGATTGATTAGAAAATTTTACAGTTATTGTTTCCTTATGGTCATATTGTGATTTATTTACTTTCCTAAGGGATATGTTATGATGAATTATTGGAGAAATTGTGAATAGGTGGTCAAATCATGGATAAATGGTAAGTTGGGTATATTGTTTAGTTCTTATTGTGAAATGCACTTGAGTGGTATGGTCCACCTTTGCTGGCAGTGTTTACTTGAAGTATATGAATATGAATTTACATATGTATTGTAAATAGGGACATGAAGGCATAGTATGTAAAAAAATTATAATGATGATGTTCTTGTTGGTGTGTCTTATGTAGCTTGTTATGTATGATTTGTAGAGACTATGTCTATGTGAAGTATCTGTTTATGTGAAGTATGCTAATTTTTGTAATATGATGAATGAAGATATAAGTATGTTTAGAAGTCAGTGTTATGAAAATGCTTATTATTTGAAAGATGTTCTCACATGTACTCACACACACTCACACATTTAATTAATGGATGAAGCTAAAAAAATGTGAATAAAAGAAGAATGTTTGGGTGAACGCTCGTATTGAGTTGAGATGTACTTTTAAGTAGCTACATAACTCTATCCAAGAGCTTTCTAACATAGGGTGGAGGTTGGATACCCTTCATGAGTTGAGATTTGGTGTTCTAATGTAACATTTAGGGATAAGTACCGTTCATGAGTTGAGATGTTCTGTTAATTATCTATCTCTTAACCTATAGTAAATGAACGTTTAAGACTTAGTAATGCTTTAGAACTGAGAGGATATGATGCAGAAGTGGTTACTAGTTGTGAGTAGATATGTTGTACCTAATGTACCTCTTGAGATGAGTACTCCTTGTGAGTAGAGAGTAAGTTACCCAGAAGCAATCTACTTATCCCTTAACTATGCGTCCACATAGGTATAACTATTGGAGATTCCATGTAAAGGTTAAAAGAATGACCCTACCCTAGGCAAGTTGGGATCCCTTATACGATAGGGGCTAATATCGAGATTTCATGTCTAACTATCATGGTTTATGTCTGTTAATGCCATCCCCCGAAAAATAATGTAATGAACTTATTCTCTTAAAGAGTTTACTACTTATGGTAGGTCATGCATGGGAAGTTATTTATCCATTGCACAAGTAATCACTTTAAAGGGGAGTCTTGGAGTGTCTTTATATGTAATGAATGAATGTGTCATAATGAGATGAAAGTGAAGATATGTAATTTAATGTATAATTTTAAGAAAGTATATTAAGATTATGCCTTTTACAATGAAGTTTATGAATGATGAATGTGGTGAACCTAATCTAAGTTGTGACGACTTATACTTTATGATGGTATTAAATTGAAGTGTTTGTTATTATTAGATTATATAGGCGATGGCATGATGAATGTAAATGAAATGTCTTGACTATATGGATTGTAAGATTATGATTAAGTTATGATTATATAAGATTTATTGTGAATCACTTATATGCCTAACTATGACATGATTATGATAATTTGCTAATCTCACATATGAGGATTGTTATGAAAGGAAGTTCTCATGCAATTCCAAATGAGTTAATGATTATGATATACAAGGGGATAGTCCTTTATGACCTATACTAAGCGATGATGATTTATAAAGTCTTAAAGACATTTCAAAAAGGGACTTTAGCTTAGCACTGAGTAAACTAGTTGTGAGATAGTGTCCCTACCCAATGTGGGAAAGTAGGTTCACGATGGTTCTCATTAGGTAGAGATTACAATGCCCTGGTGAATAAAGAGGGTCTAAAGCATGTCTCCTAGTTCTTGAACTATGTTGTCCCCATAGGCATACTAGCTAGTAGATCCACCTAAAATGCTATGTTCATGTTTTGGTACTACCTTTGTAAGTAGTCCACCTTCTTTTTGTGTAGCATGTCATGACAACGGATTCTACATTTAGCTCTTGTGGTCTATGTCGATTAAGGAAATTATTCAACAAAATAAAATAAAGTAATAAAGTGAACACTAACTAGGTTGGCTTGAGGGGTTTGACTTAGTCTAGGTACGGGTATGAGACTCTACCTAGACATTCCAATAGTTGGCCTTGAGGGATGTCGTACGAGGATATATTTCTTTTTTTATGAAGTAATTATACGCATATATAGAGTTTACATGTTGATGAAATCATATGATGTTAGTTTAACTTATGAACATGTTATTGGCTTATATTGCTAAATATGATGATGATTACTCACGATGCTAATTTATATGAAGTTAGACATTACTTGTTATCCTTTGTTTGGTTTATACCGTTAACTGGGATTGTAGGGCTTCACTTGGTCCTTGCACTTGTAAGCTTAGGGTTATGAGTAAGGGTCTTGCATATGTTGTGATGTTATGAACTCTAATACATGCTTTGTTGTTATAACAGGAAGTTGGAGGTGCTTTTGTTAGGGGTTCTAATATTTTACTACACATGTTAACTTGACTCTATTTGATGATGTTGATCTTTTGTTGTATATGAACTTGTGTTAAGGGATACATGATCATTGTCTTAAATGTGTTCTTTGTTATGCATAAGACTTTTAAAAGTAACTTGACATTCTTTTAACAAATGTTCCTTTACGCAAGATTTTAAACATTATGTTTCCATACTTCGTACAAGTGGATATACTATCCCAATCCCTTTATTTTTCTTTGACAATATAGGTTCGGGCTGTTGAAGTTAGAATGACGATTGAAAGACTACTTGGATATTCCCATAGTATTTTGTAGGTCGTTAGGATTTGAGGATAATGCCACTATCTGGCTACTTGATATTGTTATTGTCTAAAGACATTAGTTTCCTTCTCTTTCATTTGAAAACTATTATTCTATAAGACTATGTGGATTTTGTTGTAGTGACGTATGGGATATTCCCAAATATTTACTTCGGTTTATATGGTTTAATGTGAGATGATATATTAGACTAAATTCCTATATGTTATGTTCATTGTCTAAACAAAAATCCTATGCAAGCTTCCTATGCGAGGAGTCTAAGAGAACTTTCTTTATATATATAATTTGTAAGCGAGAGGTCTATGTATACCTCAATGTGTATAAAAAGTTTTAATTTTTCTGCATTTTAAAGAACCTATGAAATGTAATGAAGAATGTTAAGATTCTAGTATTAGTCCTCTCCGAGGAAAACAACACCGGATACATCTAGGGGCGATCCAAACACTACCCCTGTGCTCAAATCCTTGACAAGAAAAGAAGACAGAAAAATTCCATGGATATCTGGATTTCTTGAAAAAGTGTAGACACAAATATAATATTACGTTTAATATCTGGACAGAAATGGTATTTGAAAGGTGAATTTCCTTTGGAAGCATCTATTTGAATATTACCAGCGTGAGGTACATGAATTTTGTTATCGTTACCCATGGTGATTTTCTTAGTCCTGGTGTAGTCATCAGAACCATAAAAGTTTTGTGAGTCAGTGGTCACATGATGTGACTCTCCAGAATAACCAATACATGGAATTTAGGCATAGTTTTCATTAGCTTCCAAGTTGTTATGAGAGAAAAAACGACATACATTGACAATATGCCCAATATAACAACATATATAGCAAAGAGGATAATGCGCTGAAGAGGTGTACGTGTGCGCTAATTTGTGTGGGTGGGTGATGCAGGTTGTTGTCAAGACCTTTGCTTAGAGAATGGTTGACCTTGCTTATCATTGTGTGGTGTACAATTTTTCGGGGAAGTCCGTTGCGCCATAGAAGCAATTATGGTCGACGTTTCTTGTCGAGGCTCTTTATGTTAAAAGATCTTTTTGTTGAGAAGATTTTTATACAGGTCTTCATATTAAATAGGTGCATTTCATGCTTGGATAGCAGAATAAATTGAATCATACACATGTCCTAAGACACTGATTATTTTTACTCTAAGTTTATCCTATAGAATAGGAACTCATGTAGTTGAAAGTTTGTCCGCAACATTCTATAACTCTTGTAGACATGCAGTCCCACCACGAAAGGTTTTTTTAATTGTGGATAAGGGGTTATGAATACCGAAATTCCATGTATGAGATTTATTTGCATACAAGTTATGTAGTTCGTTCTACTCTTTCATTGAATTCGAAGTGTTTGTGATTGTAGAGGTGATTGTTTGGTTGACAGATTCCATCAACGCATTCCTAATCAGTTGGTCCTGTTGTAACCATATTTTTACTTAGAGTTGGGTACCTCTAATGAATTGTCTTGGACAGTCGTATAAGGCGTTGTCATAGTTCAATCTACATATTTGTAATGGTCGTGGCCTAACATGAGAGTTTAAACCTGAGACATTTAAGTAAAACAATTGCTTGGACATGTAAGTTTATGGGTAGTCCTGAGCCTGGTTTAAATTGAACCAGGTGGGTAGTTGTAACATCTCGTAGATCGTAATAGCCAATAATAAGATAAGAAACTAATATTTCTTATTTTGTGAAAGAACAGGAAATATCAGGAAAATTTCCTATGTTTAACAAGTGAGTTTTGGTCATATTCAAATGGCCATAACATTTAGCTCAGAATGAGTTAAAGTAATTTCTTTTTCTTGTTTGAAGGCTCTTTTAATGATCTTTCCAAGGCTTCTAAGTTCATACGATTTTGATATAGTATGAGTGAGATTTACAATTTGAAAGTTTTGCTGTTGTAGTGAGGAAAGTCCAGTTCCGGATTTTAGTTAGGGTTAACTTGTCTTTTCAACCATCTATTTCCTAAATTTTTAAAGGGTTTATATGGAGTAAAAATAAGTTAGGATTCAAAATAGAAAGGTTATTTACGCTTAGAGCTTGGAGAATAGAAAAGAGAATAAGATAGAAAAGTTCAACAGTTCATCAAGAACGCCAAGATTTTCGAGTGGAATTCGTTAGGGGTGATTCCTTTTAAGGTATGTGAGATGTTTTTGTGTTGGGATAGTTGAACCCCACAATAACTTCTTTAATTCAGCGAATTTTGAGTAAATTGAATGACGAAAAATATAGTTCTTCAAGAACATTATTGTAATATAGTTATTTGAGTTGCTATATCCTTTAAGTTGATTTGATTCGTGTTTTCGGGTAGTTTTTTTGTGTCTATTCTATTGGTTATTAAGGTTATTAGTGAACCTAAGTGATTGGATAAATATTCATGTATTTATATAGGTTAAGGGATGCAAAATGGAGAAGAAAAGTCGAAACTCCCGTCTGACAGGCCCAGGGGCACCGCGCTTGCCAAAGCCCCTCAGTAGAGCCTTTGTCCGTCAGGCTCTAACTCTCCACGCCTCTTAGAGAACGAAGAAGACCTGTAGACCCCATTGATACTCATCTTTTTGTACTAGTTCCTAAGTGATGTACCCACATTTCTTAGTTGATTCTAACACTCTAAGGTTCATCTAAACATCATGAAATCCTCCATAAACATGAGATCATGAACCTTGAATCCATAATTCAATTCAATGAAAGTGAAGATCCAAATAAAAAAGGTTAAGAGTCAAGTGTAAGAGTTACGAAGCAACTCAAAGTAAGTTCTTAAAAGTTTTCAAAAGTCTTAAACAAACATTTAAGCTTTATTTGAGGCTAAATCTACATGATGAGCATTGAGTAATGAGTTGAGTAAAATTATAAAAAGTTCTAAGGGAACTAAGGATTCTCTAAGAGTTAAGTTGCAAGTTAAGCAATGAGTAAAGAGTTGAGTTCAATACCCAAAAGTTATAAGCAAACTAATTCCTAAGAGATACAAATGTTTTCACATGTTGAGCAAGAAAGGAAGATAGACTTCCAACAATGCCTTTGGCTAGTTTTAGGTAACATGAAACTTAAATTTCCAAGAGAGTCTTTAAAAGCTATGTTTAAGAAAATTACCTTAAACAAGAGAAGAAGTTGGTTTTAAAATATATGAGATAAGCATTTTGGGAGTATTATTGATCACCGATATGGGGACACGAATTCATATTGAAAAAATATGTAGGTTGCATGGACATATGAAGGGTCATATATTTTAGATGATTCCTTAATGCTTTTTAGCATAAACTAGTGAATCAACTTTGTAATTTAGGTTTTATATTGACGGCAAGGTATAGGACAGTCCTCTTGTAATGTGAGGTAAGAGATTATACCATCGCATAGGCTGATAATGATGGTTGTCACAAAACTATACTTCTTTCATATATAGGAAAAGTTGAGTTTGTTATTGTATTTTTTTCTAACGAACTAAGTTGTTTTTCTATTTTAGAAATCTTTAAATATATCGTATGTGTTTTGATTGCCTTATATATCGACATTGAGTTGAATATTTGATATACCGTGGTTTCACGGTATAATTAGTACTTTTTCCTTAAGTTTGGTGTGTCCGAAAAGCCTTTTTGTGCTAATTTTTATATAAGTTTCTCTTTGTTTTGCAAAAAATCTGTCCAAAGCTGAATGCGGAGATTTTGAGCGAAGAAATGCAGAAGAGCCCACCTACGGAGCTTATGACGGTCCGTAGGTGGCAGCGTATTGTAGCTGCTGAAGGAAGATGGGGAAGTCTGACCTAGTGTGGGATTACGAAGCTTATGACGGTCCATTGTATCTATGACGGTCCGTCTTGCAGGTTCATCGTGAACTCCAGAGAAGTGATCCCAGTACCCAGATTCCAAGAGTTGAAGTGTTTTGGAACGAAGACCCTCGATGGACCGTTGTGCCTATGACGGTCCGTCATACTTGTCGTCGAGGAAAATGAAGAGAGAAGCAAAAGAAATCGCACAAGTATGGGACGACGGAGTACATGACGGTCTGTTGTGACCATGACGGTCCGTCGAGTGGTCTGTTGACCCAGCCGCATTTTGGCATATTTCCAGCAATTAGAATCCTTGTTTAATTAGGTTTTTGTTTTTTTTATAAATAGTTCGAAAAACCTCGTTTTTAAGGTTAGACAACTGATAGTTAGACAATTAATAGTTAGACTCCGTATTATTAGACTTTGTGTACTAGTGTTAGATTTTGAGATTCTTGCATGTGATTTTTGGAGATTAATCAAGCAAACTTTGGATTTTATTCTTTATCATTGAAGTAAGTACATGAATTCGTATTTAATATATTTGAATATTGTGTTTATGTCTATGAGTAACTAAACTCCATAACTAGGGTTGTGGGAACCATAGGCAAATAATGAGATAAACCCTAACGAAAATAACAATTCTAGATTAGTGTCTTACATGTATTAATAATTCTTTCGCTTAGAAGTCTTTTTAACGGATGGCCAACGTTAGAACTCGCCTTAATGCTACTTGCCGGACCAAGGAGGTAGATAATAGGAAAAGAATTATTAACATAGATTTAGTCTATACTATCTAATAGGCTAGTATTGATTGGTACGAGGTAATAACTTAGTCAAATATCGAATACGATGCTTAATATGAGGTAAGGATAAGGGTTAGGATAGCAACACATGTAGTCGGACCAAGGTGCAGAGTGAGATTTTCTAGATGCCGGACCAAGGATTTAGAAATACATAACTTATCACTTTGCGTGCAAGATACTAGGAAAGAATTGTTATAGTTATAATTATCAAGTTGTGAACCTGTGAGGAACACGTAAACCCTAGTTACTTTGATTACTTGATTAAAATCCAACATTCAAAGCTGTTAAGTGTCTCTTACAATTGCATTATTTATTTTCACTCATTTAGAACTAGAAACCCCCCCCCCCCCTTTTTATTGTTTTTACTTTCCAAGGAAGTCATTGATCAAACAATAGTAATAACCAGTTGAAGTTCAATCTAGACTATTTTCCTTGTGGGAACGATCCCAACCTCACTAGTTGGGTTATTTACTTGACACGACCGTTTTACTTCTTATTTGAGAAGTAAGTTTGAGCGTATCAAATTTTGGCGCCGTTGCCGGGGATATAGCTTTTAGATTAACTTGAACTTATTACTATAGTTTAGTTGATATTTTCTTGATTTTACTTTGTTTTATTGTTTTTGATTTCTTTTCAGAATCATCCTCCTTGTATGCCAAATACACGGAGAGGAAGAGAACCCTTGTTTCCCTACGATCACGAGTTAGAGCGTACACTGCGTAATATGAATCGAAACTTGGGAATAAATGATGAGGATCCGAACCAGAACATCCCAGCTTCGGTTGATATTCATGGTTAGATGTTACCCGATGCTCCGGGTGAACATCAACAAAGGGGACAAAATCCCGCTCCACGGCCCCAAGCATACTACAGAGGCTATGATAACATAGCATATTCGGATGGGCCACTGGTTTTGCCTCCTCTACCCACAGGCCACACTTTTGTGGTAACTAGTAGTCTGATGCAAATGATCACTGCTAGAGGTTTGTTTTCAGGGCTACCTTCTGAGGATCCACATGCCCATATAGCTAAGGTAAGGGCAGTGTGTAAATGTTGTGTAGGGAGGCCTGATTTAGATTTAGATGTAATAGGTCTCAGAGTGTTTCCTCTCTCACTGACGGGAGAGGCTTCTATTTGGTTCACTGAGCTCCCATACAACTCCATATTTACTTGGAATCAACTAAGGGATGTCTTCTTAGCACGCTACTATCCGGTCTCCAAGAAACTAAACAACAAAGACAGTGTGAATAACTTTGTGGCACTACCAGGAGAGTCAGTTAGTAGTTCTTGGGATAGATTCACCTCATGCTTGAGAAGTGTTCCGAATCACCGTATAGATGATGAGTCACTGAAAGAATACTTCTATCGGGGACAGGATGATAAGAACAAAGCGGTGTTGGACACTATAGCAGGTGGATCTTATGGAGAATGTCCTTATGCTGAGATCGCTGAAAAAATAGAAAAAATCTCCCGGAATAACAAAGCTTGGAGTACTAGGAAGTCTGATACAGGGAGAAACACCTTCGCAGTACAGTCCACTCACAACCCAGCCACAGATGAGATTCGTGAAGAAATGGATCAAATGAGAACTGAGCTTGGGTTGGTACTAAAACATGTCACTAGGGGTGCATAAAAGATAAATGTAGTCAAATACTTGTCGAAACCAACGCCACAAAACGATGAGTGTTATTATGAGGAGGATTCCTATGCAGTAAATGAACAGATGGGGGGTTTCCGATGAAGTGACCAAGGCTCTAATCAGGAGAATTGGTGCCAAGGTCAAGAGAACCAAGGTCTGAACTTTGGTAACTACAATCGTGAGGGTCATTATTTCCGAGATGGAAACTACAATCGCAACAAAAACTTCAACAAGGGTAACTATGGTAATAGAAACGACAATAATGGACCCTATGTTCCTCCTCAAAATCGTGAAGTTACTCCCAGGGATGGTGAAGGTAGTATGGCGCGAGTTGAGGATATGTCGCACAAAATGATGAGGAGTTTTGACACTAGTGATGAACACATTAAAGAGTTGAGGTGTGATTTAGCTAGTATTGGGCAAAAAGTTGATACACATGCAATTTCGATTAAACAGAACGAATTGCAAGTGGCCCAATTATATACGACAGTGAACACACGGTAACCGGGCACTCTTCCTAGCAACACTGTCCAAAATCCAAAGAATGATGCGCACTGTATGGCAATCACTACTCGGGGTGGTAGGCAAACCATCGACCCACCTATGCCATCTACTGAGGAAAATGTGAGAAAAGATAATGATAATGTGGTAAAGGGTAGTGGTGAAGCAGAGGAAAGTAATGGAAAATATGCTGAAGTACCTATCAAGGTAATTCCCATGCCTTGGCCACCACCACCCTTCCCTCAGAGATTAGTGAAAAAGACCGAGAATGGTAAATACTGGCGTTTAATAACAATGTTGAAGCAGCTTTCTATCAATTTCCCTTTGGTAGAAGCTCTCAAACAAATGCCCGGTTATGCCAAATTTATGAAAGATCTGGTCACCAAGAAAAGATCGGTCACTTTCGAGGATGATGATAGACTCCATCATTGTAGTGTTATTGCTACGAGATCCCTCGTACAAAAGAAAGAAGATCCGGGTGCGTTCACTATTCCTTGTACAGTTGGGTCGTTACATTTTGCGAAAGCATTATGTGATCTGGGGGCAAGCATAAATCTCATGCCCCTCTCAATTTACAAGAAGTTGGGTTTGAGGGATCCAAAACCCACTGCGATGTGGATACTGATGGCTGATCGGACAGTGAAGCGGCCCATCGGGATACTCCATGATGTGCTAGTAAAAGTGGAGTCATTCATATTTTAGGCTGATTTTGTTATTCTTGATTGTGAGGTGGATTTTGAAGTGCCTATTATTCTTGGGAAGACATTCCTTGCTATAGGTAGAGCATTAGTTGATATGGAGAAGGGACAGATGACATTTCGGTTGAATAATGAAGAAGCGACCTTCAACATTTGTAGGACCATGAGGCAGAGTGGTGAGCTCCAATTGGTATCTGTCATATCCCACAAAGAAAATATGAAGAAGGAGACTGAACAGAAAAATGCAACACAAGAGTTTATGGTTGGGGATTTAGTTCTTGTAGACAGTTCTGGGGTGCCTTGTCTTCCGGGCAAGCTAAAGTCCAAATGCACTGGCACTTACCTGATTACCCAAGTATTCCCTCATGGAGCAGTTGAGTTGGAAACTAAGGAGGGTGTGCGGTTCAAGGTGAATTGACAGTGCATAAAAATCTATTTCGGGCATGCTGAATCAGCAAATGAAGTGATAGAGGCATATCATCTAGATGAAGTTTGAGTAATCAAGGGTCCCCAATCGTGCTGCGACATTAAATCAGGCGCTTGTTGGGAGGCAACCCAATACTTATAGCCTTTTTAGTAATGGTAGCATTTTTCTACTACTGGGTTTTTAAATTTGCAGGCACATTACCAGGAAATTCTGCAGAAAATTACTCTGCAGCAGTCACTGATGGACACAGCGACGGACCGTTGGGCCTGCGACGGACCGTTGAATGCATCCGTCGCACCAGGTACGTTTTTCTGTTATTTTGAAACTAGGGCACACACGACGGAACAAACGACGGGTCGTCACAACTGAGACGGACCGTCGTCGGGGAACCGTCGCGTGATTAATGAGTTATAACCGACCCGACCCGGCTTGACCCTTTTTAAAAATCAGACCGTTTAACCCCCCCCCCCCAACCCCTCCTTTTACCCTATTACTTTATTATTCCTCCCACTTCCCTCTCTTTTCTACTTCCATATTCTCCCCCTCTATCATTGTTCCCCCATAATTCTCCAAAGCCCCAAAAGTGTTAATCTACTAGTCGGAGTTGCTGCTGTGGGTGTTTGCCTAGCCACCAAGTACTTGTCCAGTTGTTTTCTCCATTTCTAAGG
The DNA here is from genome assembly GCA_027704765.1 of Solanum habrochaites. Classification (NCBI taxonomy): domain Eukaryota; kingdom Viridiplantae; phylum Streptophyta; class Magnoliopsida; order Solanales; family Solanaceae; genus Solanum; species Solanum habrochaites. The sequence continues at coordinate 21,663,022 of JAKWJA010002500.1, forward strand.
TATGTGTCTCTAAATTTATACTCATTTATCTTGAATTATTGTTTATTAGTTAGTATTAGTTTAGTTCTTGTTCGTATATTGTTTCCTTTATATGATCATGTCTAAACCTAGGCTCAAAATGTTTGAATTTTCCATGTTGACAACTCTAGACATAGGTGCGTTTGCATTGCTAGTTTCCTAGGTAGTTAGGATAGACAAATATAGGTCCAAAACACTACAAGACCATGTGGGTTCATCGGGGATGCATGGGGTACCCCAGTTCTGTCACTGTTATTCAGAACGAGACCCCGATGACGGACTGTCGTACCCACGACGGATCGTCGTAGGGTCCGTTCCAAGAGCCCTAGCACCCTGTCCCAACGGACACATGTGACGTACCATCGTCTTCACGACGGTCCATCCTGCAAAACCGTTCCGATTGTCAGAGACCCTATTTCTAAGGGTCTCTGATTTTTTTTTCCCAAGTGTTTCTCAATGGACACATGCGACGGACCGTCGTCTTCACGACGGTCCGTCCTGCACAACCGTTCTGGTTGTCAGAGACCGTGTTTCTAAGGGTCTCTAACTTTTTCTAAGTGTCCTTCAACGGACACATGTGACGGACCGTCATACCCACGATGGTCCATCCTGCACGACCGTCATGATGGTCAGAGACCCCTATGCTAAGGGTCTCCATATTTTTTTCAAGTTTCCTACGACGGACACCTACGACGGACCGTCGTACCTATGACGGTCCGTCCTGCATATACGGTCATGCTAGTCAGAGACTCTCCTTCAGAGTTAGACTCCGTATTATTAGATTTTGTGTATTAGTGTTAGATTTTGAGATTCTTGCAGGTGATTTTTTGAGATTAATCAAGCAAACTTTGGATTTTATTCTTTATCATTGAAGTAAGTACATGAATTCGTATTTAATATATTTGAATATTATGTTTATGGCTCTGAGTAACTAAACTCCATAACTAGGGTTGTGGGAAACATAGGCAAATAATAAGATAAACCCTAACGAAAATAACATTTCTAGATTAGTGTCTTGCATGTATTAATAATTCTTTCGCTTAGAAGTCTTTTTAACGGATGGCCAACGTTAGAAATCACCTTAATTCTACTTGACGGACCAAGGAGGTAGATAATAGGAAAAGAATTATTAACATAGATTTAGTCTATACTATCTAATAGGCTAGTATTAATTGGTACGAGGTAATAACTTAGTCAAATATCGAATACGATGCTTAATATGAGGTAAGGATAACGGTTAGGATAGCAACACACGTAGCCGGACCAAGGTGCTGAGTGAGATTTTCTAGATGCCGGACCAAGGATTTAGAAATACATAACTTATCACTTTGCGTGCAAGATACTAGGAAAGAATTGTTATAGTTAGAATTATCAAGTTGTGAACCTGTGGGGAACACGTAAACCCTAGTTACTTTGATTAATTGATTAAAATCCAACATTCAAAGCTGTTAAGTGTCTATTACAATTGCATTATTTATTTTCACTCATTTAGAACTAGAAACCCCCCTTTTTATTGTTTTTACTTTCCAAGAAAGTCATTGACCAAACAATAGTAATAACCAGTTGAAGTTAAGTCTAGACTATTTTCCTCGTGGGAACGATCCCAACCTCACTAGTTGGGTTATTTACTTGACATGACCGCTTTACTTCTTATTTGAGAAGTAAGTTTGAGCGTATCCGTATTCATGAGTTTAGCAGAGCCAAAGTATGTTTATTATATTCTTTCAAAATTGTGATTTGTTATTTATATTCAAAATAGCATACTCGTATGTTTAATGTATTGATGAAAACTTGTCTGCATCGTCTTATGATGTAGACGCAGGTAATAAGGATCAACAACTTCCAGGGCCTCGTTAATCCAGTTGAGCATTTGTTGTCAGTTGTAAGCATCCTTGCATTTTGAAGGAGACTTTTATTCGCTTTCTAGTATTTTATTTATAGGATAGTGTGGGGTCTGTCCCAACTTCCATGTTTGTATTGTAGAGGATTCATAGACAGTAAGATAGCCGGTTTGAGTCTCTTATTTCTGTATTCAAATAATTTGTTAAGAGACATAAGTGCTAGTTTTGTAAAACTATTATTTCTTTAAGTTATATCATTTTATTGTTTTATTTGAGTTAGCTTTTCCTTTGAGTTAAGTAAGTCATGCCAATGGTTCGCTCAAGACTAGCAATGGTCATTTAGTGCCGTCCTGCCGGCCATGTCCAGGGTGTAGGCTTGGGGCGTAACAAACATGGTATCAGAGCCAGAGTTCAAGTTTCCTAGGGAGTCTATGAAGTCATGTCTGTAGAGTTTTAATCATCGGTGTGAAACGTGTCAGATCTGTAATTAGGAGGCTACTTTTGGAATTTTCACTTCTTACATATTCCCTTTTTGTACGTTAGATTTTATCTCTAAAGGTCTCTCTCTAGCTCGTGCTTGTGCGTGTTTCAGATAACTTTGCCACCATGAAGAGTATAAATAGGTTGCCCAACTAGGAGAAATGTGGAACCTCAGGAACAAAAGTTACCCAATGCACATGTATTGTAACCTCAAGGGGAAGTTACCAATGTTGAGTTCTGCGAGGCTATCTGGATGCTAATCCAAGAAGTAACTAACCAAGTCATACAACAAAGAGTATCTCGACAATAAAAGGCTGAGACTTGGAGAATTTTGGAGTTCTTGAGAATCCTCCATGTTTTCCTGGTTCGAGAAATATTGAGAATCCGGAGAACTTTATTGAAGAGTTGAAGAATGTTTTCAATGTGATGCATGTCATTCATGTAAAGAGGGTAAAGCTAGAGGCATACCAAATAAAGGATGTGACTAGGACTTTGTTCGACCAATTTAAGGATAGCAAAGATAAGGGTGCACCACATCGGAGTTGGGTTGTTTCGAAGAGGCTTTCTTGGGGCATTTCTTTCACCGATTACTAAAGGAGGAAAAGGTACGGGATTTTTTTTACTCTGAAACAGGAATCCTTAAGTGTTCATGAGAATAGGTTGAAGTTCATCCAACTATCTCGCTATTATCTTGAGATGGTTAAGTATATAAGTTGGTGAATGAGTTTGTTTGTCGCTTGTTTATGTCATGTATCTAGTAGAGAGAGTAGAGCCGCAATGCTCACAGTGACATGGACATATCCTACTTGATGGTCTATGTGTAACAAGTTGAAGAGTACAAGCTGAGAAATAGAGAGGAGTACAGTAATAATAAATCCAAGACTCAGAATGAGTTTGGGCAGAAGAAAGGTGGATTGAATCGGCCACAATTTCAGAAATAAAAGGGGCATGCACCATCATCTTCTACTGCACCTGCGCCTAGAACAGTGGTGAGTATAATGGCCATAATTGATAGAACTTCAATGATAGAACAACCCAGTCCACAAATAGTGTGGAACAAAAAGGTAGTTCGGCTCCTGTATGTGGTGGATGTGGTAGAAACCACGCTGGTAAGTGTCGTGATGGACATTCAGGTTGCTTTAAGTACGGCTAAGAAGTTCACCTTAGAAAGAGTGTCCTAAGGATAAATAGGGTGGTGGAAATCCAGGCAACGGAGGCCAATCTTCATCATCTGCTCCACTAGAATGGCCTGCACCTAAAGGAACTACTTCCATCATCGACGAAGGAGTAAATCGCAACTATTCAATAACTAGCCGCTAAGAACATGATTTGTTAGACCAAAGATCAAGTTTATATTTTGTACCTATGTTGTAAATCAGATTGAGATTCTTCCTAAGTAACTTTGTGAACCTTTTTGTATTTCTAGCCCTATAGGAGTGTCTATTCTTGCGGAAAGATTCTTCTGTGATTGTCCTATTTCTATCAATCACAATAACACTATGACATATCTAGTAGAGTAAGAAACAAAAGATTTTAATGTCATTCTAGGTATGGACTGATTTCATGCGTGTTATGCATCAATAGATTGTAGAACTCGAGGTATCAAGTTTCATATTCATAATAATCCATCATAGATGGAGTAGTAGTTTAGGAGTGCCTAAGGGGCGTTTCATTTTGTAACTTAAGGCAAGCAATTTTGTTTCAAAGAGATGTATCTATCCCTTAGCCCAAGTTAATGAATCAAGTGTTGACGTACCCTCCCTTCAGTCAGTTCCAATACTAAAAGAGTTTTTAGTAGTCTTTCCTGATGATCTACTCAGAGTCCGTTCTTAGAGAAAAATAGACTTCGACATAAATTTCATACCAGATACTCGTCTTATCTCTATTCCTCCATATAAAATGGAACCCGCAAAGTTAAAATAGTCGAGAGAATAGCTAATACATCTACTAGATAAAGGTTTTAACCAACCAAGTGTCTCTTGTTGGCGCGCTTCGGTATTTTTAGTGGAAAAAAAAGTATTGTTTCCTTAGGATGTGTATATACTACATCAAATTGAATAAGGTTACCATCAAGAACAAGTATCTTTTACCAAGGATAGATGATCTTTTCCACTAGCTTCAGGGTGCTTTCTGGTTCTCGAAAATTGATCTCATATCAGGCTACCATCAATTGAAAGTTAGAGAATGTGATACTCCAAAGACAACTTTTAGAACCAAATATGTGCATTATGAATTTTTGGTAATGTACTTTGGATTGACCAATGTGCCTGCACCACTCATGGATCTCATTAATAGAGTCTTCAAACCTTATTTAGATATGTTTGTTATCATCTTCATTGATGACATAATAATTTATTCAAGGAATAAAAAAGATCATGCTAGTTACCTCAGGATAATACTTCAGACTTTGAAAGATAAGGAGTTATATTCAAAATTCTCCAAGTGTGAGTTTTGGTTAAGTCTTTGGCATTCTTGGGCCACATGGTTTCTGTTGATGGGATTAGATTTGATACCCAAAAGATAGAAGTGGTTCATAGTTGGTCTAGACCCACCTCTCCAACATAAATAAGGAGTTCCTTTGTTTGGTTGGCTACTATAGAATATTTGTTGTTTTCATATATCTCATCTACTTTGACCAAGACGACCTAGAAGATAGTTAAATTTAAATTTTCTGACAGTTGTGAGAAAAGATTTTAAAGGGAATTTGGTTGATCACCTACCTCTCATTGAGTTTGCTTACAATAATAGCTACCATTAGAGACCCCAAATGTCTCCATATGAGGTTCTTTATGGGAGAAGATGCAAATATCATATTGGGTGGTTAAATGTTTATTTAGCAAGGTTGATAGAACCATATCTAGTACACTAAGCCATGGAGAAAGTTAACATTGTTGAAAAGAGATTGAGGACAACACCGAGTCCTCAAAACTCCGACATAGATGTATGGAGAAGTCCATTTGACTTTGATGTGGATGACTGGGTATATCTGAAAGTTTCACATATGAAGGGTATTATGAGGCTTTGTAAGAAAGGGAAACTTAGTCCTCGGTATATTGGACCTTATAGAATATCCGAGAGAATTGGTAATGTAGCTTATGAGTTAGAGCTACCACATGAGTTTTCATCTGGTATTTCGTATCTTCATTTTGACGAAGTGCATGGTTGAATACTTAAATGATTGTACTAACTAAGAATGTTGGGATTAAGGATAGCTTATCCTATGAAGAGATTCCGGTTCAGATTTTAGATCGCAAAGTTCGCATGTTTGAGAACAAAGGAGGTTGTGTTAGTCAAGGTCCTTTAGAGGAACCAATTTGTTGAAGAAGAAACTTCGGAAACTGAAAAAGATATGAATCCGGAGATAATGCATATCACGGTAATAATTTTCTTCTTAGTACTTTATAAACAATGAATAAGAATGATTGTTCCTTGTTTTTTGATTGTTGAGGGTTAAACTTGATGTTACCGTTCTTAGTATAGTGTTATTCGAGGACGAATGTTTCCATGAGGAGATAATGTAACATCCCGCAGCTCCTAATAGCTAAAAATAAGTTAAGAAACTAAAATTTATCATTTCTGGAAATAATAGGAAAAATATGGAAAATTTCTTAAGTTTAAGAAGTGAGTTTTGGTCATTTTCAAACGGTCATGACTTTTAGCTAAAGATTAGTTAGAATAATTTCTTTATATGGTTGGAAATCCCTTGGAATGATCTTTGATACGACACTGAGTTTACACGATTTAGATATCATATAAGGGAGATATACATTTCAGAAGTTGGGTTGTTGTAGTGAGGAAAGTGCCTTTTCGAATTTTAGTAAGGGTAAACTTTTCTTTTGATCCATCTACTTCCTAATTCGTTTTAAGGGTTTAATTAAGGTTAAAATAAGTTTGGACTCAGAATAGAAAGGTTATTTACGTTTAGGGATTAAAGAAGAGAAAAGAGAACAAGAAAAAGGGGAAAAAATCAAGAATTTATCAAGAATGTACAGATCTTCAGTGGAATTCGTCGCGGGTGATCCTTACTAAGGTATGTGAGATCTTTTGTGTAATGTTAGTTTACGCACACACCAAATTGTTTAATTTAGTGAACTTTTGAGCAAATTGGATGATGAAAAGTGAAGTTCTTGAAGAACATTATTGAAATATTGTTGGTTGAGTTATTTTATGACTTTAAGTTGATTTGATTCGTTTTTTAGGTTATTTTTATTCTAATATATTAGGTATTGAAGTTATTACTTACCCTAAGTGATTCGGTAAATATACATGGAAGTTTAGAAGATCTAGAGATGAAAAACAGACAAAAGACGAAACTCCCGTCCAAAAGGACCTAAGGCGCCGTGCCTGCAAAAACCCCTTACGAAAGGCTTTGTCCGAGAAGCCCTGACACGCCGCACCAGATAGAGCCCCTCAGGACAACCTCTCTCCATCAGGCTTTGGCGCTCCAAGCCTCTCAGAGCGCCGAGGATGCCTGGAGACCCTGTTCTTTCCCCATCTTTTCGTACTAGTTCCTAAGTGATGTACCCATATTTTCTTAGTTGATTTCAATACTCTAAGGTAAACATCTTGAAATCATCAATAAACTTGATATCATGAACCTTCAATCCATAACTCAATTGAAGGAAAATTAAGATCAAAGTCAGATAGGAAAAGAGTCTTTTCTAAAAGTTAAGTAGCAAGTCAAAGTAAGTTCTTAAAAGTTTTCAACAACTTTAATGAAACAACTTAACATTGTTTAAGATCAAGCTTCAAATTGAGCACATAGTAATGATTTGAGTAAAATTCTTCAAAGTTATAATATTCCCTAAGAGTTATGTTTCAAGTTAATCAAACAGTAAAGAGTTGAGTTCATTTCTCAAAAGTTATAAGGGATCTAACTATTCCCTAAGAGTTACAAATGATTTCTCATTTTGAGAAAGAAAGGAAGTTAGACTTCCAACAGAGCCTTTGGCTAGTTTTAGTAAAGAGAAAATAATGATTTCCAAGAGATCTTTTAAAAATGAAATTTGAGAAAATAACCTCAAACCTGAGAATAAGTTGTTTGTAAAACATATGAGCTAACTATTTCGGAGAAGTATTAAAACACCGATATGGGAAGTGATTTCATATTAACTCAAGCACCTATAAACAATGTAGCCACAATGGCTAGATGAAGAGTAAAACTTTTTAGATGGATATGGGAAGTGATTTCATATTAACTCAAGCACCTATAAACAATGTAGCCACCATGGATAGATGAAGAGTAAAACTTTTTAGATGATTCCTTATTGCTTAGGATCATAGTGATGGTTTTTGGTTAGAGAATCTCCCAAAAAACTATATGACTTTCAAATATAATTAAAAATAATTTTTATAGAATTTCTTAATGATATAAGTTATTTATATAGTTTTATAATGCTTTATATGTATCGCATGTGTCTTGATTGTATTATATATCTACATTGAGTTTAGTATTCATGATTGAGCAGATCCAAGGTAAGTTCATCTTATTCTTTTCAAGCTGTAAGTTGTCATTTAGTATTCCAACTCGCATACTCGTACATTCAATGTACTGATGCTAGTTGGTCTGAATCAACTTATGGTGCAGAAACAAGTAACAAGGATTAGCATCTTCAAACGCCTTGTTGATCTAGTTGAGCATTCATATTCACTAGTGAGCCTCCTTGCATTTTGGAGGACACTTTTATTCGCTCTCTAGTATTTCATTTATAGGATGTTGTGGGGTCTGTCCATACATACATCTTAGTATTGCATAGGCTTATAGACAGTGAGAGAGTCATGTTGAGTCTCTTATTTTTTTATTCAGATTATCTTGTTCTGACACTTAAGTGTGAGTTTGGCCAACTTATAATTTCTTTAAGTTATATCGTGAGACTTTTATTTGAGTTAAGTCTTTCGCTAAGTTAGTAAGTAAGACCAAGGTCTCACTCAAGACCAGCAATGGTCGTTGGGTGTCGTCCACCTCCAGTGTGTAGGATCGAGGCGTGATATTAGGGTTATAAAAAACAATGACAAAAGTTCTTGGAGTCAGCAAGATAGATGAATAGAGAAATTTTTGTAAAGATATGAACAAATTGATTGATACTCGTTGTAGCTTTGAAGATCCCTTATACCACAATGATTCGGGATGGGAAATGATGAAATCTATTATAATTTAACAATGAGCAAAGAAACTTTTTAAAAAATACAAGTGAGGATAACCAACAACTTCTATACAAAAGGATTTTTATTACTAGCATACTCTTAATATTCAACGTGGAGTACTAAGCCTATAAGCAGTAAATAACTAACTAACAATTACAATTGACTATTACTATTATAGGGAAGATGTACCAATAATATCCTCCAAATTGTTGAAAGTCAACAATTAATCCCTTTTCCTGTAACAAGGCGAAGGACTTTGCGTCGTTGTCACGATTACAAATTTATAATGAGGTATATTAAAATAAGAAACCATTTTGTTGTTACATCTAAACCTAATGACTTGAATGACAGGGGTCTCAGAAGCGAACAAATCCTTAGAAAATCAGGTGCTGGTGCTTGTGATGATGACATACACTAAATGTTTTGTTGAACTCACAACTTGAATATCAGATGATGGCCAAGATAACTCAAATGAAGACACTACAAAAAATAATCCCTAGTAGACGACATAATGTGTTGGCAACAGTTGACCTACATCCTCATTGTCATGAACTTTGGGCTGGTCTAATTAAAGAATATGTTTATATTCAGCGAGGCAAAAGCTTCGATCTTTTAAAATACAATAACCATGTTGAAGTAGCTCGATCTATCCGTTGATAATTGGCCGAATCTTGTTAAACGAACACCAAAAAGGATACATTCATTTCCCAACTGAATATCTAATGTTTCTTCAATGTGACCGACGAATCTTGCAAAACCAAAATCCTTGTATCGCCTGAATACATACATCTTTTTCAATGACACCATCCCCATGTTCATGAAAATGACGATGCAGGTCAACCTTTGACAACAGAAACAATCATGTACTCTGAAATATTTTCTGGAGAGTCTTCATTGGCCTTCTCTTGACAAACATTTGATGTACCTGTTCTCAATCAAATATAAATTTTAGAATCGGAACATTGGATGTCATCAATGGCTACAACAATGAATTTTGCTGAGGATTTTTCTAAGATACTTGCCATTCATGTCATCACATTTAGAATAATCAACATGATGAGTTTTTATATTTACATATCTAATTATAACTTTCTCATCTCTAGAACGATGAAAATCAGTATATCTGGTAAATCATTGAAAAATAACATTATGTTTTTAAAAATCTTTCAATTATATTTAGAAACTGGAAATTTTTTAAAATACATTATTCTTTACAAATATAACAAATAAATAATTATGAATAAATAATTTCACACATTTGTTATTCCGAAGGGCACCAACATTGAAAAAATTTAGCAAATAAGAATAATTAATAGTAGTTAGTAGAATCAAAAGAGGTTACAAGTAGCAATAATTTAATAATTGACGCTCAAATTTTTCATCTATTAACAATTAGAAACGTATAGAATAATAGTAAGTGAAACATTAAAGCTTTTCTAATTAAAGACTATGGCAGGTTAAGAAGAAATAGATTAAAAATACGTAATAACATCTACATATATATATTCTTACCTTTGTTGTACCCCATTTTAACTAACCTCAAATAGTGTAAAACATATTGTTGATTCCTAAATGATTAACTTAAGGAGTCACTACCTAATTATTTTAAAAGGTTAATTATGACACCTAAGTACTTAAAGGCTTACATAACTTATGTGGTTCTTAGTAAGGGTTCTAATTATCTTAATGGGAAGAGGTTAATCATCCTTTAAGATTTGTTAAACAAGATCACCAATCAAAGATAAGTTAGATAATTAAGGTCTTAAAGTAAAAAAAATGTTAGAAATTTTATAAGGAAAACCAGTCAATAATAGAAATATGTATGATATAATTACATAATAATAAGATAGATATTGTAGGAAATACCAGAATTAAGTTGATATTTTTAAGAAAAATAGAAGTTGATATCAAAAGATAGACAGTATTTTGTAAAGTTGCACATGGGAGTGCAAAAAAAAGTTTTTAATAAGAAAATGGTACTACTTTTAAGATCATATTAGTTTATGAAAATCCGTTTTACAAGCTTAACTTAATGTGGTAAGTGATTAAAAGAAATTGGTTCAGCTTTCATTTGAAACTAAAGCGAATAATTTTTTATATTTGAAATATAAAAAAATCAATTTTCTAAACAAAACCCAATCATTTTCCCTTTTAAGAATTGATAAGTTAAAGATAGTTAAACATTATAAATGTTCAAAACATAATGAAAGAAAACATTTGTTTTAAAATAAAATCATCCAAGAACCAAAGCACTTCCCTCAAGAAAGACTCTCTCAAACTCCATAGTAGCTTGAACTCAAGGAAGGGATAGAAGAGCTTGTGGTGGACTTTTTATTCATCAAATTTTCGTGGGTTTCTTATCATTGGGGTATGTTATACATCATTTTAACCTTGTTTCATTCATGGAGACACTTCAAAGAGATTTCAAAACGGGTTTCAAACTTCAAAAGTCCTTATTTATTGACTCTAAGTATGGGCCTTTGCATGAATTTATTTTAATGATTAATATGAGTTTTTTTTAGTGTTTAATGATGATTTTAATGTCAAAAACCCAATAAATCCATGTTTTTGCTTTTTATAAACTTTCAGCTTATCAAATGGGATTAGCGAGCATGATTAAAAAATGTAGAGTTATGGTTTCCTTATGGTAATATTCTGATTTAGTTGAAGATTCCCCTGCACGAAATGATTCGACATTAACTTCTGGAGAAATGTCTGGCGGAGGTGCTCTTCTTTTATCCAAATCCTCTCATGTCTTTTTGGCCTCAATATGCCAGATGTTAGTAGAGGATGAAAAGGTGAACTCAATGTCCTTTGTTGTGTCCTTGGGTACTCAGGCTCGACGATGTAGCTCTGTAATCCATATAGGAAATAGTAGAGACCTTCGGGTCTGCTTGGCCCTATAGCAATCCCCTGCGACATTAGTATTCCCAGATCAACGCGTATACTCAACATAATCGAGAATATGCATGACTCTTTAGGATGGCTCAACATGAACTCATTCTAGGATGATATTATGATGTTGCTGATGAAGCCAAACAAAAACCAAGCGGCCATGTTCTGGTCCCTCTTCTCAATGGAAACCCAACATCAATCCATCCCATAGTAATGCTAGAAATTAGAGGGGCTAACCACCCTTCACGTTGTATAGGGACTGAACAAAAGGTAAGACTTCGTATGGAAGTGCAAAGTTTAGTTGTCTATCTAATAAGGTGTTAATTTACTCACTATTTCACTTAACTTCTTTGCCTCTTACCATGAGAACCTTTATCAATCTAAACTCGGTGGCCTTCTTCTTATTCAATGGTACCAACTCCACATAAGCAATGTAAAATTCCCAAACCCAAGAAGGAATATAAGGTCCTTGGGTCCTTGTGAACTGCTCGAACTCATGGTAGCAGAGGGTGTACAGAACATCGAGATACTTTCCCTCCAGTCCCTTTGTAGATAGAAGTTTCACTTATAAAATGGTCCGAACTCCATAACCTTTCAATGTGTTCAGCATTCTTGGTTAAGGAACCATAGGATGTGCAGGGGCCATAGAAGTTGCCGGAGCCAGCACTGTATTTTATTTACGAGAACTGGCAGCTAAGGGTGTGATAGCAGATATGGGTTGTTATCTAGCCCGTAGCTAATTTTTTCAGTTGATCACAGGCTAGCTATATTCAGGTTTATCAAAGTTTTCTTCAACCACTATTCCTTTCCTAGAGATATGCTTTTTCCTTTTGCCTTTGTCTCCGAGTTAGACTTCTTTCCTTCTTATTTTTGGAAGGTTTTATACCCCCCACCTCGTTTATCTTTATGCCCTGTGCTTTTATTTTGGGTGGAATGGTTATATTGGTACACATTTACCTGCATAAGATTTAGAGAATCTAGGAGGCATCCAAACAAAATTGTAGAAATTCCATTGCAGACAGGCTCGCCGATCCAATCAATGAGTCGCTGAATCACTTTGGCGAGCTAAGTTGGACTCGCCGAAGCAATTGGATTAAGAACTACAACAAGTAGGTGATAGGAAATTATTTTTGGAAAATTATCTACTTCGTTCGTTGAGCAAGAGCATGCAAAAGGCGATTAAGAGTACTTGAGGTAAGTCGCCCAGTTATTTTGATGACCCAAAAGCTTCTCTCCGAAAGTCAAAGTCTCTCAAATCTTGTATGAGATAAAATTAAAGGCAACATGGTAAAATCTGGTTGTTGCTCAATGTGCCTATTTTCATCCATCCTCTCAAATTCAACGTTGCACTTCCCAAGAACAAATCAAATCATACACTTAAGCAATTCAAACCATACCCATGCTACCCATCACCCCGGGATACTCAATATATTCCTTGTTTTGACAACCTTGGCTACTTGATGATATTTACTATTTGGATAAGAGTAAGCACTCTAACATTGATCCATTTTTGTTTCTTTACACCATAAATTGGTTACTCATGCTTCATCCAATAATCTAAAAACTTAAAAGAACAATCCAAAACAATTTTGATCATTTAAAGACACCAAGATTACGGGAATAGACGGTCAAAATGCTACAAGCAAGATTTTCAAATTTAAATTAGGCATTTAAACAGTATAATTCTATTTGAGAAACCCATCATATAACAATACGATATATTCATTACAAACAAGTACAAAACTTTCAAAAATAAGGTCTTGTTCACTTTTTTGAAAGGTAAACACATATTGTCCTTTGCATTTGTGAACAGACTTCGCTTAAGACACGCTTGTGTTTTTAGATAGGTTCCCTTAAATGAACACCTGTCACTTTTGTGATATCAAAGAGCATTATGACCTTCAAAATTCAGGGTTTAAACCTCATTTAACCATTTTTTAGTTTTGGACCACATTTTCGAGGAAAATCTTTTGGGTAACTATTCTTAACTCTAAATATTCAATAATTGATTATTATTTATGTGTTTGTGTGTTCAAATAAAGCTTTTGAAATTTAAAATATGGGTTATTATCAAGAACCCAAGACTTAGTTGAATTTTAATTTTGAAGTTGTATTGATAACTTTTTCAAAATAGTTTTCTCTAATGTGTTTCTATTTGAAACATCATTTTCAAGTATTTTTTTTCCAAATTCAAACCTCTATTTTGAAATTTGGCTTTTGAGTTGGTTGAATTATATCTTTACATAATTGAAGTTGTTGTTGTTTCTGATGAGTTATTGTAAATACTTGATTATTATAGATTGTGTGGCTTCGTAAAAGATTCAGAAGGGGAAAACTCAATCTTTGGATTGATTGTTTGATTGCTTTTAGGCAAGTGATTTTCTAAACCTAGTATTCTAGTAAAATTCATTTACATCCTTGGTTGTTTGTGTGCTACAAGTAATGGATATGTTGTGAAGGATTTTAATGGTCCACTTTATATATAAATAAATGAAAAGGGGTTGAATTGAAAGAGGTTATATGATGAACATGATGATTTGAATTGCCCTATTGTGACCCCTGTTCTTTGATTGATGAAATGCTTGAAAGCATGAATGTGGACTTGAATTGTGTCTCTTCCATGTATTTATGATATTGCATGTATTAATTGATTGTGAACACCGCGATGAGACATTTGATATGTGTGATGTCGAGATCTTTGCTGGAGAGTGTCATTGTTGACACCCTATTTTGATCCCCTCCAGAATAATTAATTAACGAGCTCTTTTTTCCCAAATGGCTTATAATAAATAGTTTTATAAAATTCAAAATATTTTGCAAGTTTGTTTTGAGGTAATTTTAGTCATCTTATAATTTTTTTATAATAAATACACCTTATATAATTTTGTATATAATTAGTATATCTTTGAATACTTGAAATCGTCTCGAAAGACGTTTATTTTAGTGATCTTTTTATGAATTTTGTCTAGATTGACTTTTAGTTATTAAAGTTATTTAATTCGAACCAATTGTTTTACTTCGACAAGTTTAAGAAGCTCGTTTAAATTAATTTATGTTATTTCATCTCGTTAAGGTAAATACTCCAAACAATTCCTTAGGATATTGTTGCCTCTTTTTGTTTGCATCCAACAGCCCACCCTCCTCGTCGCTATCAAATTCAGATATTGTGGGATTTGGTGGTCTGATTTCCAGTACAGAACAACTTGCTCCTTTGTTCTTGGGAAAAAGTTTTGAATTTGAGATAAGATTTAGAATTCTGTCTCTGCATTTTTCCCTCCCTTTTTTTCTCTATTTCTAAACCCTAATACCTTCCTATATATAATCATTTCAATTTCATCAGAGGGAGAGGTTTTTTTTGGTGATTTTTACAAAAAAAAATCAGAGAGGAAATTTTTGGATTAAGGAGTTTTAGTTAAGAAAAAGAAACAGGGACAAAGGAAAGGGAAGGGTTTCCTTTTGAGTCAAAGTTTCATTTTAGTATTGAAAATTTGAGGAGAACTGAGAAAATATTAGCTAAAATCAGGAAGACATTCAAAATAAAGCTTGTTCTAGTTTTGCTTGAAACATCACATCTTTTCTTCGTTCATATCACTTCTTTCAAGCTTCATTCGCGGTTCGTGTTGGTGGTTCAAAGGTCTCCTTCGCTCTCCTTATCCCATCCAGCTGCCCGCTATAAGGTAATTAATTATTAACTCACTTTGTTTATTTTGAGTTATCATATCGGGTGAATGTGTAGTCCTTTGTGGATTCAAATTTGAGCTTCTATAGAGTTTTTAATATGACATTACTGTTTTTATCTTAGCTTCTAAGTTAGGCCGCATTATTTCTATTAGGAATGTCTAGCTTTTTCTTTATTATCCCTCTTCTTGTACAATTTCAAGGTCGTGGTCATTTCGCTTGTTCCGTACGTATAGTTCCTCTTCTGTGCGAGCATGATTTAAAAGGCTTTCTGACTTCATGTTGGTTTCAAGTCAATAATATACTTTTTTTAAAATTTTATTCACTATCTCCCTCGTATCGATATGCTTAGATCACATCCAGTTTGCTTTGTTTGTTGCTATTGGGTGTTGATAAACTGGGGCCATCTATTCCCTTTGGTGGTTTGTTTGGAATGATTTAAATATGTATGTGGGTGATGACAGGCTGGTTTTTGTTTGATTCTATTCTTTTCGCTTTCATAGCATTATAGTGCTCAGGCTCACAATTATATTAATCTTAGAGTTAAGAAAAATCATATTGTTTCTTTTTACCCCTAATTGAATGAAAATAATAATATGTCAAGTCTAATTCTTTCTCGTTATGTTAATATTTATGGAGTTGATA
Source organism: Solanum habrochaites (assembly GCA_027704765.1). Taxonomy (NCBI): domain Eukaryota; kingdom Viridiplantae; phylum Streptophyta; class Magnoliopsida; order Solanales; family Solanaceae; genus Solanum; species Solanum habrochaites. The sequence continues at coordinate 21,678,723 of JAKWJA010002500.1, forward strand.
TATAAGTTGTTTTGTTTTAAATATGATTTAGCACTCGATTAATTATTTGACTTTGTTTTTTTAGTTGACAGTATGCATATTTCTAAGTTGCATTCACATGACATTGGAAATTGTCTATTTCTATTTTTCTTGCCTCGATTTTGTGTTGTGTTTGTCGTTTACTCTTTAAGTTTGTTTGAAATATGCTTTCATTTGATGCCTATCTCCCGTTTATGTTGTGTCCCCGCCTTTTGATAATAAAAAAAGAAAATTACATAATGTGTGCTTGTAGTACACGGATTATGTTTCTTTAAGTGTTTATGATTTTCATATTCATTCTTTTCTCTATTTTCTATGTTTTGTTCGCTGTTTCAGTTAGTTTGGCCACTCGACATCAGTTTCGATTTTCTTATGTTTTGCATGTATATGTGTTTACTTCACTATGGTGTCTTGGATTAGATACAATATTTGGAACTCATTTTGGTCTTTTCATTCTGGTGAAGGGTTGTATAAAATAGCATAGCATCATTAAGTTAATTACTGTAGGCCACAACTTCTGTTGATCGATAGGAAGTTTTCTTCAGTTTACTGGTTGATATTCTGAGGTATCCATTATGCTTTTCTTTTTATTTTATGTATGTATATAAAATTTGTTGCTATTCATGTGCACTTTTTATGTCATTTGAATAATATTGCTTCTCATTTTTTCAATTTATGTGTTCAACTGTGTATTCTAGTAAGCTAGGATATGTTTGCAGTGTTTGTATTGGTCAGATTGCCTATTAACTCATTTCCCTTTCTTTTTCATGAAAAATCTATTTGGGTTCTGTATGAACTCTCATTTTCATCCACATTTCGCGAGATCCATGAAGGCTCAACTCCCTCCTATCGAGTATAAGCAGCCATTAACCGATGAATAGGTCCCGAAGTAAGAAAGATCCAGAAATCCAAGGAGTTCAAGTTATTGTCTATAAAGACTCCAAAGTTCTATTACGAAAATTTGTATTTTTTTGTCTAAGCCCTTGTTGTATTTATTTTCCGCATTTACTACTTTTGTTTAATTTGTTCAGGACATGTGGAAATGGGTCAAGAAACCAAAAGAAAGTGGGTCCAAATACCGGTCAAGGCATACGGGTTTGGACCCGATCTCTCTCTCTCTCTCTCTCTCACTCACTCTTCTTATCTGCTTAAATTACTTGTTTATTAATTGTCGTTAGTTTTAGAGTTAAAGAATCCAAATCTCTGCAAACGCCTTAAATTTTTTATCGACTTAAAATTAATTCCAAATAATATCTTAAAAAGAATAACTTTTCAAAAAATAAAACTACTCAAGTAATAAATACTTTAATTTTTGAATGAACTCTAAGCGATATTTATAAGTTTAAGTTAGAATATTTTAGCCAAACCAAATTAGTTATCGGATAACCGCAAGTAAGTAGACGTCTTAGGTGCTGTAAAAACCTTCCTAAGACGTTAATAAGAATCCCCGAACCCCTTTAATGTTTTCAAACCAATTTTTACAGTTAAGTCTTTCAAAAACATGGTTTTCTTAATTTTTATTTAAAAAAATTAATTGGCGACTCAAAAAAGTTATAATTATATTTTCTCATAAACTAATAAAATAGAAATGGTGATTCTGCTGAGGATGTTTGAGGATTCTAACCTTAAAACTAACGTGTTTCGTCTATGTGAAGTTAAATTTTTATCTATTTATTTATCGCCTTATTTAACTGCTTCATTCATGGCATATCATAACTCACTTTGTTTATTTTGAGTTATCATATCGGGTGAATGTGTAGTCCTTTGTGGATTCAAATTTGAGCTTCTATAGAGTTTTTAATATGACATTACTGTTTTTATCTTAGCTTCTAAGTTAGGCCGCATTATTTCTATTAGGAATGTCTAGCTTTTTCTTTATTATCCCTCTTCTTGTACAATTTCAAGGTCGTGGTCATTTCGCTTGTTCCGTACGTATAGTTCCTCTTCTGTGCGAGCATGATTTAAGAGGCTTTCTGACTTCATGTTGGTTTCAAGTCAATAATATACTTTTTTAAAAATTTTATTCACTATCTCCCTCGTATCGATATGCTTAGATCACATCCAGTTTGCTTTGTTTGTTGCTATTGGGTGTTGATAAACTGGGGCCATCTATTCCCTTTGGTGGTTTGTTTGGAATGATTTAAATATGTATGTGGGTGATGACAGGCTGGTTTTTGTTTGATTCTATTCTTTTCGCTTTCATAGCATTATAGTGCTCAGGCTCACAATTATATTAATCTTAGAGTTAAGAAAAATCATATTGTTTCTTTTTACCCCTAATTGAATGAAAATAATAATATGACAAGTCTAATTCTTTCTCGTTATGTTAATATTTATGGAGTTGATATATCAGTTGTTTTGTTTTAAAGATGATTTAGCACTCGATTAATTATTTGACTTTGTTTTTTTAGTTGACAGTATGCATATTTCTAAGTTGCATTCACATGACATTGGAAATTGTCTATTTCTATTTTTCTTGCCTCGATTTTGTGTTGTGTTTGTCGTTTACTCTTTAAGTTTGTTTGAAATATGCTTTCATTTGATGCCTATCTCCCGTTTATGTTGTGTCCCCGCCTTTTGATAATAAAAAAAGAAAATTACATAATGTGTGCTTGTAGTACACGGATTATGTTTCTTTAAGTGTTTATGATTTTCATATTCATTCTTTTCTCTATTTTCTATGTTTTGTTCGCTGTTTCAGTTAGTTTGGCCACTCGACATCAGTTTCGGTTTTCTTATGTTTTGCATGTATATGTGTTTACTTCACTATGGTGTCTTGGATTAGATACAATATTTGGAACTCATTTTGGTCTTTTCATTCTGGTGAAGGGTTGTATAAAATAGCATAGCATCATTAAGTTAATTACTGTAGGCCACAACTTCTGTTGATCGATAGGAAGTTTTCTTCAGTTTACTGGTTGATATTCTGAGGTATCCATTATGCTTTTCTTTTTATTTTATGTATGTATATAAAATTTGTTGCTATTCATGTGCACTTTTTATGTCATTTGAATAATATTGCTTCTCATTTTTTCAAATTTATGTGTTCAACTGTGTATTCTAGTAAGCTAGGATATGTTTGCAGTGTTTGTATTGGTCAGATTGCCTATTAACTCATTTCCCTTTCTTTTTCATGAAAAATCTATTTGGGTTCTGTATGAACTCTCATTTTCATCCACATTTCGCGAGATCCATGAAGGCTCAACTCCCTCCTATCGAGTATAAGCAGACATTAACCGATGAATAGGTCCCGAAGTAAGAAAGATCCAGAAATCCAAGGAGTTCAAGTTATTCTCTATAAAGACTCCAAAGTTCTATTACGAAAATTTGTATTTTTTTGTCTAAGCCCTTGTTGTATTTATTTTCCGCATTTACTACTTTTGTTTAATTTGTTCAGGACATGTGGAAATGGGTCAAGAACCCAAAAGAAAGTGGGTCCAAATACCGGTCAAGGCATACGGGTTTGGAACCGATCTCTCTCTCTCTCTCTCTCTCTCTCACTCACTCTTCTTATCTGCTTAAATTACTTGTTTATTAATTGTCGTTAGTTTTAGAGTTAAAGAATCCAAATCTCTGCAAACGCCTTAAATTTTTTATCGACTTAAAATTAATTCCAAATAATATCTTAAAAAGAATAACTTTTCAAAAAATAAAACTACTCAAGTAATAAATACTTTAATTTTTGAATGAACTCTAAGCGATATTTATAAGTTTAAGTTAGAATATTTTAGCCAAACCAAATTAGTTATCGGATAACCGCAAGTAAGTAGACGTCTTAGGTGCTGTAAAAACCTTCCTAAGACGTTAATAAGAATCCCCGAACCCCTTTAATGTTTTCAAACCAATTTTTACAGTTAAGTCTTTCAAAAACATGGTTTTCTTAATTTTTATTAAAAAAAATTAATTGGCGACTCAAAAAAGTTATAATTATATTTTCTCATAAACTAATAAAATAGAAATGGTGATTCTGCTGAGGATGTTTGAGGATTCTAACCTTAAAACTAACGTGTTTCGTCTATGTGAAGTTAAATTTTTATCTATTTATCTATCGCCTTATTTAACTGCTTCATTCATGGCATATCATAACTCCGTCAAATGACGATTATTTCATTGTACTTTAAGGACGATTATGCGGGTTCGCAGTCGTTCGTTAACCAAATCTTTCGCGGGGCAATCTGATGAACGTAAATGTCTACTTTATAGTCAACGGTCGTTATCTATCCCAGCCCAAGTAGTTCGCGTGGGTTGCCCTTTCCACTATAAATATAGCCCACTCCTAGTTAAATTAACATAGAGCAAAACCAAATCCTTAAAAGTAGTGCATTGTCCTAAGAATACCCAACACCACGGAGTGTTGGGCCCATTAGAAAGGACGCCTTGAGTCCAAAGATCCCACGGCTCAATAGGACGATCGTTTTTAATGTTAAATCTGAAGGATGTTTTCTGTGCTTAACTGATTGTTGTGTCTTGAACGATGGAAACTAACTAGTTGTATGTTTTTTAAGATGTTGCGTCAGTTACTCAGTATCAATATCGTCACCAAAATATTGAACATTTTTCGCGTATAGTGGAACAATCTCAAAGCTTGTCAGAAGAGAGAGATCTCAATTCACTAGGGACACTTACCTTCGATAATGGGCTTCAAATTTGGCCCACGTTTATCGAGGTAATTATGCAGTTTTGGGATGATGAAAGGATGGTTACACTACAAGAAATAAAATATGTCTAGACTCTATTGGTACATGTGGCAAGAGGAAAAGATTGAAATATCATCACATGCTTCTACCGAATAGGTCGACTAGTGGAGAGTTGAGACACATGTTGTTGCTGGTAAGGTCTAAATGGTTGGATGCCCAAAGTATACCACTAATGAGATTTTTTTGAAAGATGACGGCACGATAGCTATTTTGTGCGATTTCCTAACAAATTCCTTGACCATAATACTTGGACACAAACTCACGCCATCGCGTTCTCTGCATGCCTCTTAGGAACAATGGTGTTCCCTCAGGATGAAGGAAAGGAGATCAAAACTCAGGTCGTGATGGTACTAGACGCAGTTTGAGAGGAATTGGTAAGAAACAAGAAGAAAAAAAGCATTGGAGTTTAGCCCCGGTCATTTTTAACGACATCCATCGCTCTTTGAGCTTGTGTAAGAACAGGTTCCCATTTTTCCAAGGTTGCAACATTCTACTTTGTCACGACTGGAATATAGAATTCATACGAGACCGGCATGTTGACCTCTCAGAGGTCGCAGACAAGCCTACTTACATCATTATTACTTTACATAGGTTAATTTTAGAAGAAACTTTGAAACTTTTTGTTTCCTAACATAGTTATAAAAAGATTCTCATTAATACATAATTGTTCACCATCAACCATCTACCATTAAGGGATAAGCAACTGAAAGAAATAGTTCAATTTTTATTAAGTGTATAATTGCCAAAATGTCACCAATACATCATCTGAATAAAAACTGGAAAAAAACGCTAGTGGAACATGCTCCACTAGCTCAACTCTAAAACTAAGCTAGGATATAAAACAGTAGAATCCTTGAAAGCGTGAGGACCTACCAACTCCAGATGAATACTGGACGTCCGGATGACTGCAGCGATGATCCAGTAGCTCTATTGTCCAACTCTGCCTGCACCTAAAATAGGAGAGTTCGTAAAGGGTTAGTACACACTTGTACTAAGTATGGGTATATGCAAGAACACACCACGGACATGCATGATAAAGAATAGCTCTTTTCTAACAACATGATTTTTGGAAGTCAAGTCAGTGGACTTGCCAAATTGAGATTAGAAAAGATACAAAATTTGGATTAGGAAAGTCAATGAGCTTTCAAAATTTTGATTAGGAAAGTCAGTGAGCTTTCATGATTTGGTATAGGAAAGTTATGCCATGACATTACCATACATCATCATACTTTTCATATTTGCACACAGCAGATAACATTTACACATAGCACATATCATATAGCATACAACACAATTTGCATGAAGCACATAACTTCTTTAATGTCATTAATTCATATGACATGAGACCTTGGAATCATGGAATTAACATTAAGATATCCCAAAAATGAGGGCTCAACAGATGGGACCTCAACTAGGGAGTCTTCATTAACAAACATAGAGTCTGCTTTGTTCATTCCTACGTGCTCTATTTCATTTCATTCATTGGCCAATGTAAACACCAACTAAACCTAGGATGTAGTTTAAGACTTTCATTTGGTTCGTTGTGCAATGACCAAGAATGACCTAATGTCATAACTTGAATCTAACTCACCTTTTGATGATCCTATCCTAACACCTTTGGTATCATTTATTTCATTATTTACCTCATTTGAGGATGGCCTCATTCATTCAATGAGAACTTTAACTTTAACCGACGTAGATCATGTGAGCATCATGAAATCCAGTGTCTACCCCACATTGAAAAGAGGTGGAATCACCAGCCAAAGTGACCCAATAACATGCTAGCGTACATGGGAATCGAACCCTGCCAGATCCCTATATTGGCAGTATAGGTTTGAAGACTAGGATATATAAGGAGACCCATACCCAGCATGCCGGACAGTCTCATCTCATGAGAGTTACCGAAAGAAGGCATCACCGGTCATAGCTAGTCTATCGGTGCTCAGTATAATGTTCCATTTCATTAATCTCATACGTCACGGATGTTGTCTACTAGTATGAGGACATCATATCTCATTAGATGATTTCTCATCTCATCATTTGTATTGAGTATGTGAAGCTCAATACCTTCTTTAGAGTATTCATAGAGACTGGTCTCTTCATTAACTTACACTCTCATAGGTGAGTACGAGTTGGTAACATTTACTTAGGTTCATTTGAGATTGTTCTCATCTTTTACATTAGCCTCATATCATGTTTTCACCACATTCATTAACATTAGCACATTTTCTCTTCATAATTACTCACCCTTTTTTACATAAATGCTCATTTCATCACATGCCAATGCACTTGGATATTTATGTATTTAACACTCTTACTTGACCCTTCTAGGGTTTCATCATTTCATTACATAATAATAATTTCATCGTATGCCAATGCACATGGACATTCAGGGTATTTTACACTCGTACTTAACCCTTCTAGGGTTACATCATTTCATTACATACATCTTAGGTTCACTTACTTTTGAACGTATGCTAGACTTATGAGTCTATACACACAAGCAATGGGGCTTAATTCATAGTTCGTTAATTAATTCACACATTCCTAAGATTATGTAGTACAAGACTTATATATCTTGTATATATGCCAAGATCTTGATTTCGATCTAAGTAGGTGGCATTATTCTTGGATATTTTGTTCACGTATGAATTATGTATCAATACGGAAGTTTGGACAAGGAAACCCAAATTCGAATCACTTGGATAGCATTTACATTTTTAATTGATTTTATTTTTAATCTCCATAACATTGGGACTATAGATTGAACCCAAACATTAACATTGTACCTTAAATTTTCTACTTGGTTTCCTCTTAAATTAGCCGAAGGGTTGTTGGTTGAACCCCCACAACCTCTTTGATTTTATTCTTTAATTTTTGCTAGGGCATTGGAAGGTTGTGGTTTCGAACCCCCACAACCTCCTTATTTTAGTTTTTAATTACGCTAGAGGCTGTGAGGCGGTGGGTTCAAACCCCCACAGCCTCTTTTTTTTAAGTTCATTAGGCTAGGCGTTTTGGCAGTGAGGTTGTGGGATCGAGCCCCCAGAGCCTCACTTTGTTTTCTCATTTAATTTTGTCATTCTCCTTTCCAACCTTGAGGTCGTGGGTTCGATTCCCATGCCTCACATTTCCTTTTCTTTATTTTCTCTTCCTTCACTTGCTACAAGGAGGACGTGGGTTCGATTCCCACGCCTTCAATTTATTTATTTTAATTCTTGTTCTCTTCTTACTAACCCAGCAGACCCAATTTCGATTCCCCTAGCCCCCTTTTCTTTTTCCTTTCTCACGAATTCCACTAGCTAAAGGGTGAGGTCACATGTTCAAATCCTGGCGTCCTCACCTCTTTAAAATGCAATAAATTTCCAGATTCCAACCTCCTTTTTGAACGAAATTAAAGTACACTAAGCTGGAAATTTATTTATAATTTTAGCTTCCTTTTATCAAACTCTTCATGTTACTTTCTTAGGGTATTTCACCAAGCATTTAGTGCATTGTTTGGTGTAGTTTAGTAGTTACATTAGTCAAGCGTTTTCACTCAAAATTAGTAACTTCACACTCCATATAAACATCAAATTTTATTAAACTTTTGCACATAAAATTCAAGGATTATACATGCCTTTACACATCTCCAAACAATGACCAAATTCACTGCCACACATTGCACACACATCACTTTTTCACATGATTTCGAACAACATAATCTCTATTCACAAAATTTTGAACATGCATACTTAAGCATAAATATTACGAAAACATATTTCATCCCTACTTTGTACCAGCAAACAGACCCAACCTAAACTTCAATGGGAGCTAGTGACAGGGATATTCAAAGGGGGAACAATTCTAGTTTTCGGAATGAATATCTTAAATCTTAAGGGGTCTCTTGGGAAAAGGACCAATAGGAAAGAAACCCATGCCTTAATTTATGTTCAAACGATGAATTTGCTGCCCAAAACCCTCTACCAAATCAGTCCAAGCTACCTCAACGTCCACACCACTAAACGAAAAATTTCTCTTTGCCTTAAATGTTTTTGGTTGCTTTGTTTTTCTTAAAATTTCATGTGAGTTCTTCGTGTGAAGAACTCTTGATATTATTTCTGTTTTTTGTTGTTTTTCGTAGAAACCAACATCAGAGAGATGATGAAACGTGAGAGAGACATCGTGAGAGAGTAGTATAATAATAGGAGTTTTAGTTTGTAAATTAGTCAAACTAGGACTCCTTATTAATTTCAATAAAAACCTAATTTAGTAAGCTTAGTTAAAGTAACATTATGCCCTTAAAAATAAGATTATAAACATTAATTAAATCATCAACTTGTTGCTTCCAATGGGGCTCGAACTCGAGTAGAGTGGCCCTTGTGAAATGGACCATTTTGGGTCAACCTGAGCTGAATTGGTTCTATAATTAAATTAAATAATTAATTAATTAATTTCTTAGGGTAATTACGATATTACCCTTGGCCTTGAAAATACCATTTTTCCCTTGGACCCTGAAAACTTAAGATTTCTTCTTTTTAAGTCCGGTAAAGGCTCTTTCGATTAAATCTTCATTTTTGAGAGCCCTTTATGGTTGGTTTCCAACCTTTTCAAGATCAACTAACTCCCCATGTTAGTTAGCTTGGCCGTAGTAAGGGTTATGAGGTCTAGTTCTACGCGTATCAATCTGTGTGAACCTTGGTCCAATCGCAAGAATTCTTGACACATTAAGCATTTATCCTATTCATTTTTAGGGTTGTTACATACTTCAGTGGTGGATGACATAGAATATCTGCAAAAAACGGCACCCAACAACAAGAATTGGCTAAATCGAGCTTGACGAGTCCCCTTGATAATTACGAATTCTATCTAAGCTACCACAGATTCCCAATTCACACCACCAAGGATGCGCGGGCGAGGGTATTTTATGATCTACGAGAAGGATACATATAGCGGATGTTATCGAGCTTCATGTCAGAGAAGATAGCATCGCAGGGGGCCAAACTTCCCTTTTTAGTCCTTCGCGGCATCAGAGGATTGAGACCCTACAACCCAGCTAGGGTGATGCGGCAATTTAGTAGAACACAAATCCCACCTATCCTAGGGGAGACTATCTCCTTCATCGTCGATTAAAATGGGCGCACTAAAATTACTTTCGCCAAGATCATCCTCCGAGAATGGGTCGGACGTGTCAACATGAAATTGGGTATGGCTAAAAACAGATATGAAGTTGGATATGTCAATGAATCAAAGACGTACACATAAAGCTCCAAATCCACGCATACCATTTTCAGCAAGAATAAACCAAAGGGAGCTGGAATTTCAGCGGAGGGAGCAAGAGTACCAATCCAGAGAGTTAGAAAATCAGAGGGCTTTAGTCGTGATGTCGTAAGAGCTAGCCGATGCAAGGGCTTGTTTAATGCGTCTAGATGCAACCCTAGATGAGAAGATAAACACTCTACAGGTGTGCCGCAATCTTTCAAAGTTGTGTTCCCTGAGCCAAATGTGGTAACAAGCAAGTGCATCATCCGCGAAGAGGTAGAGAAAGCCAGAGGAGTAGAGGACCGTCAACCTTCTAATTCCCCTATGCGGGATTGCTTCTATTTTTGTCTTCGCAATTTACTCCCCTTCCCCGAAAATATACCCCCATCTTGATTAAGATTATATAAAACATGATATGATTATTTTTGAAGCTTATTTTGGGACGCAACAATTGGTTTAACTGACGCAATACATCCTTTAGATCGCTAGGCTTAACCTTGGAACAAAAGGGTCACATGCATGACCAAGACACGATATATATGTTTATGTGATATGTTTCTTTGAATGAGGATATTTTTAGCCCACTCCCTTCTAGAAATTCCTAGAAATATACAAATCACTATCACAAAATGTCTGACCAAATGTTTTTGAGTCTTAAGTTTCTCACTCAAAGACACCTCTCATATCCCAAATCCTAAAACATTACTCTACTGTCTCAGGAAAAGAAAATCACTGCTATGGATAAGGGTAAGAATATCCATATAGAACTCACTGGAGAAGAGTTACAAAGAAACATCAAGCAAATTACTCAAGAAATTCAAAATACCAAGGAGGAAGGGCTCAGAGTCGAAATGGCCACAACGATCTATAAAGTTGCAACTGTGACGCTAGATGAGGATCTATCATCAAAGATGAAGAGGAAAAAAGACATTGGGATGGATAGATAAGACTTGAGTAAGAAATTAGAGATACTTCGACTGAAGGTACAAGAAAGGGAAGCAAGAAAGGCGAGCATAGAGTTAGAAACCGCTATTATATTAGCCAGAAATGTGTCACTTGATGAGGAGATGACAACGGAAATGGTAGATTTGACCTCTATGAGAGAGATTATGGAATCATTGAGGAAGAGGAACAAATCCTTCCATAGCAACATGATCGAAAAACTTCAGAGAACGCGTGGGAAATACTCTGTCTGTGAAAAGGAAGCTAACACTGACTCTAATTACACCCACCCTAGAGCGACTGGGGAAGAAGCCAACGAGAAAATCGTCTACAAACCTCCATTTTTTGCCGTCTAAGAGGAGGAGATTAGTGGATCACTATTCCAACCTATGAGTCGACGCATAGTGTGTGGGTGAGGGTTATATCTTACGCCTTTTTGTACGAATAACTCGGATGGTCACCTCAGAAAGGATCACTTTCAATCTTTCGGCAAGGAAACTATTCGAAGTATGTGACTTCCACCCAAACCAACCATGACACACCATATAGGAATGTGTGCAAATATGATGAGGATCTGTCACCAGATCGACATTGGGAACATCCCACACATATGGGGTAATAATACAATTCTCGCTTATTATCCGTCGGAGCCGATTGAGCGCACTCATTTTATTTGACATTATATCACCTCGTTCAAAGAATAAATGTTTCATATCTACATGGATTTGGTAAAGAATGGGGTCTTAGCCTCCATCCATGATGATGACAGAGTCCTCGATCTCGTTGGGGGAGAAATCTTCAAACCTTGTGCTTACCATAATGCTATAAATCATAGCATCTCAAAGTGTCTTGGTTTTTTCTACGACCTCGAATCCCTCTTCAACATGGGAAACATTCGAGTAGAGTTTATTCTTCGTGACTGATGTTGCAATGAGAAGAAGAATGACTGAAATATAGTTATTTTTTATCTTTAAAGCTTTGTTGTCTTTCAATTTCCATTTAATTGTAGTGAATGAATGAATGAATGAAAATATTTTATTTTGTACTCGAACTACGTTAGGACTGATTTCTCTTTGTGAGATACGTAGGCAGCCTTCCAAGGCTTGGCCCCTATCTTCTAAAAATTTCATTCTCCCCCTTCATATTACAAGAAGATATGAACACCAGATCAAAGGACGCCAAGGAGCAGCTGAAAGAAGACTTTAGATCAACGTGATTTAGCATTTTTTAGAGACTGTCAAACTAAAATAAGCAAACTCCTGCTTGTAAAAAATTTGTTTCCGTCCTTACTCGTGGGTTGAAGATATCCTCAAATAAAGAAACTTGTGTGTTTTTCTACTCTCTGTGTGATATTATGCATTTTTGTATTCTGAATCCAAACTAACAAATCTGCCTTTGAGTTGTTTTCCTCCTCAGATACTTTGAGACTGATCTGTGTCGATTAAGCTGGAAGATCATCCCTATTCACCAGATCAAAAGGTCCCGCAGATTCCTTTCATAGACAATTTTTAGCTAAAGGAAAAACAGCAATTGGAGATAACAACGAAGAAGTAAGTCTCACTGATGTTGTGGTGTCTCAACCCACCATAGCGGACCAGAACAAATTGATTTTTCAATAGATGAAGATGAGGGTAGAGATGCAACGGAGAAAGGATCTGCCTCCACCAAGTTTTGTTGCTAACGCTGATGATGTGAGACCCCCTCTCTACTTCCCTGCTAAAAAACATGGATCCAACTCAGAATCTACCATCTACACCTGCCCAAAATCCCTCTGTCATAAACTTGACTACATAAAATCCCCAATATGCTTCTGCATGCTATCAAACTCCACCTCCACCTCTAAACAACCACGCCCAAATATCACCCCATCCTCAAAATACCTAACATCAAACCGCTCCACCACTGCAAAACCAAAGTCAAAATCAAAACCAAAATATTTTCAATCCCCAAACACCCCACCACCACTTAAATCATAATATCAATCCTCAGACTAACCCATAAAATTATCAAACCGCTTAAAATTCCTAGAGTACCTCTATAGATCAACACTTAACTATAAGAACTAATTCCCAATGTCCACTCCCTACCGAACATGATGTGGACAGTTCTTAGCTGGACCATTAAGATGAATAGGAAAGGGAGTAGACGGCCAATGAAGAGGCAAAGAAGGATATAAAAGAAGAGATATAGAAGGATATGAAAGAGCTCCAATGCGTCCCTGATACCACCGATCAAAATTATGAGTTCATCCACACCTGGACCTTCCATAAGGGTTCAAGATCCCAAAGTTTGATACTTTCAAAGGAGTGGAAAACTTTATGTCTCATTTGAAAAGCTACTGCGATCAACTCATCAGAGTTTGCAAGGTTGAAGCTCTTTTGATGCGGCTTTTTAGCCGAAGTCTATGCGGGGAGGCTCTGGAATGGTTCACCTCCCACAAAATAAGGCAATGGCCCATCAGAATTCCTTTCCAAAGATATTATTGATTGGTTTGCTTACAACGTGGAAATCGTCCCTGATCAGTACTCTTTGGAAAAGATGAAGTAGAAATCCACTTAGAGCTACATGGAGTTAGCCTACAGGTGGAGAAAGAAGGCAGCTAGGGTAACACCGTCTATGTCTGAGAAAGAAATAGTGGAAGTGTTTGTGCGGGTGCAAGAGCCCGAATATTATGATAGAATCATGTTGATCGTTGAAGCAAAATTTGCTGAGATAGTCAAGGTTGGTGAGACTGTCGAAGATGGTTTGAAAACATGTAAAATAGCCTGTGTTTCCCCATCGCCTGGATGATCATAAACTGTTGAAGAAAAAGAGAGAATAAACTGTTGTTGTCTCTTATAAGGAGAAAAAGACCCCCAAATGATCATTGTACTCCCAAGGTCGTCCTCGACCGTCCTATAACTCCTATCAAGCTTGCTACACGCAAGCTAGTCATCAAAATAATCTCCCTCAAGTCTATCAAAATGCTACATCCACCTATCCAAATTCCCTCTCTCCAAATTATGAAAGTCCATCCCTGGTTTATCAATATCCTCCTCCACTGTACCAAATTTCACCCCCCCCCCCATTATAAAAATGTTGCTCCCAAATGTGCCCATCTGCAGTCAAGCTATAGAGCACCCCCTCCAATCTATCAAGTCCATGCTCCAATATACCAAAATTCCCCTACGAACTATCAAGTTCCATCACCAAATTACCAAACAAATCCATATCATAGAGCCAAGCTCCCCGTCCAAGTACCAGAAGTTATCAATAGGTACCCCATCCCCAACAAGGTAGTTATGATCCACCTCAACCGAGATTCAAGAAGAAGCCTCCCAAGAACTTTATCGCGCTCGCTGGAAGCCGAACAAAGTTTTACGAGCGACTGGCTACAATTGAATGCATCTACTGGGTGGGCCCAAGCCGATGGATACTAGTTCAAAATTCTAAAGGCTAGATAAAAAGTGTGTGTATCACTCCAATAGTGTCGTACATGATACAGAAGACGGCATCAACGTCAAGCACAAGTTCAAGATTTGATCATCGAAGAGGTGGTCTCTCTTCAAGCAGCTGCACCTAATGTAAAAACCAACCCTTTGCCGAATCATGGAGATGTCAATATCAACATGATAGATACAGTCGATGATTGGTGTGTGACAAAGGTGATAAACCAGCTATGCATGAAGAGTTAGAAAAGGTTGTGGCCTTGTTGAGTGTTAAGAAGAAAAAAGAGTTCGTGATCCTGACACCCGCAAAGGTTGTTTCCTGAGTTCCACAAGAGAATCTTGTTAGACCAAATTTTGTGATTGAAACTGCTGCCGCTCAAGGTATGACCTGATCTGGGAGGTGTTATACTCTGGAAGAGTTGGCTTCTGGAGGACAGAAGATGGATCGGGGCAAAAGTCCTATTAGCAAAGGCTAAGCAGGGGAATTTTAGAGAAAGATGCAGCCAAAAGATTATTCTATTGTCAATCATTTGGAGAAGACTCCAGCCTAGATTTCCAAATGGGCCCTTATGATGAGCTCTCAATTGCCCAGACAAGCCTTGATGTAGGCTCTTGATGATACGTGTGTTCCCGTTTGCAATAACAGTGATAATGTGGCTGCTATGATTAACTAGGTTATCCTAGGGCATCAAATTAGTTTCTACGACGATGAGTTGCCTTTTGAAGGGAGGTCACACAACAAGGCGTTGCACATCAGTGTCGTATGTCGCCATAAGATCATAAATTATGTCTTGGTGGTGATGGATCAGGTATGAACATCTACATGTTGTTAACATTGAGGCAGCTGAGGTTTGACTTGGAGTAGCTGGAAAAAAACCAAGTCAATGTAAGAGTCTTTGATGGTGTACATAGAGATATGTTGGGAGCGGTGAATCTGATCATTCGAATGGGTATGGAAAAATTCAGTGCACAGTTCCAAGTCTTGGACATCGACACCAGCTACCCAGCATCGGACGATGAAACTTGTTTAGAAGGATGAAAAACCTTTTATTCATGGAAAGGGGAGTCACTCTGGCAGACAGGCGCCAATTATAGATGAGGTATCGCGAGGTATAGATTTTTACATAGTCGAGCTGGTAAATGCCACCGGTGAGGACTTGTCCCCACAGACTCACATGCATGTTGTGTACAAGATGATAGCCATTGTGATACTGCAGAAAGGTTTTGAACCAGGTTTTGGATTGGGAAGAAATTCCCAAGGAATTATTGAGTCTATTTCGATCCCCGTCAAAGGAGCTACATATGGTTTGGGGTACATACCCGCAGATGATGATATGTAGACAAAGAATAGAAGTGATCCAGCATTGGCTAAGTCGATCCCACATCTGTATCAATTATTTCCAATCTAGGAGTACGTTGATCGTGATGGCATAAGGGAAGGAATCTATGACCTTTTTGAAGAGACCGATACCGTCATAGAAGAAGAGGTTGAGCTAGCTGGTATATACGATGCTGAGCCCGGGAAGATGCTTCAGAATTGTACCTCCACGCCGATCCTAATTCCCGAAATTCCTTGGTAAATGGGCATCATTTATGCATACTTCAATCGGTGGTAGTCTGGATGAGGCCCGAGACCCATCATTTGACTTCATTGAACTTTCAAATTTTCTTTTGATTTTTTAAAAAGGCAACATGTCCCTATCCATGACCAAAGTTTGCGTTGTTTTTTCCATTTACTTGAAAGCCTCCTTTATTGAAAATGTTCTTAATTATTTATTTGCTATATTCTACTTTCCTAACTTTATCTATTTATGATTTCAGTAATATAAGCTTTTAAAATTGTCAATGTCATGTCATGTCACGAGCTGAATGAACAAAATAAGGCAGGTGATGACGAGGCCGATGAATATGAAGAGGAAAATGAGGCACCAAAATATGTTGTTGAAGAGTTTCTACGGTTTGAAAGTCAGCATAAGCCAATTTAGAGGAAACGGAAACGTAAATCTGGGAGACCAAGAGTGTGTAAAAGAGGTCAAAATCACCATTCATTTCAATGAGAATCAAAGAAAGGGCCTGATTCATTTACTCACCAAGTACATGGATGTGTTCGTCTTGGAGGTCAACGACATGCTAAGGCTGATAACAAATGTTGTGTCTCACAAATTGTAGATTAATCTAGTGTTCAGTCCAGTGAAACATAAGACTTGGAAGTTCAAGCCTGAATTGTGTTTAAAGATTAAAGAGGAGATCGCCAAGCAATCGAGTCTCGACTAGTGGAAGTAAGTCAATACCCGACTCGGTTAGCCAATTTTGTTCCAATCACCAAAAAAAAATGGAAACGTCAGAATTTGTGTCGACTACAAGTATGTCAACAAAGCTAACCCTAAGGATAATATTCTATTGTCGAACATTCACATTGTTATCGATAACTATGCTAAACATGAAATGTACTCATTTGTGGATTGCTATGCAGGTTATCAACAGATTCTGATGGACGAAGAAGATGCAAAAAAGATAGTTTTTATTACACCTTTGGGTGTATATCATTACAGGTTGATGTTATTTGTCGTCAAGAATGTTGGTGCTACCTATATGAGGCTTATCACAATCATATTTCAAAATATGATTCTTAAGGAGATCGAGATGAACATAGTTGACGTCATTATCAAGTCCCGCGAGTGTTTAGACAACTTAACACACTTAAAAAAGTTCTTCGACTATTTGCATCGGTATAACTTGAAATTAAATCCCGCCAAATGTGATTTTGGGGTTCCAACCGGCAAGTTGTTGGGATTTATAGTCAGCAGAAGGGGTATTGAGATCGACCATTCCAAGATTAAGGAAATTCAAGTACCTCCTCCGAAGACTAAGAAGGAAGTAATGAGTTTCTTAGGGAGGCTAAACTACATTAGTCGATTCATAGCCCAATCGACAATTGTGTGTGAGCTTATCTTCAAGTTGTTGATGAAAGATGCTTCGACAAAGTGGACTTAAGAGTGTCAGATTGCTTTTGATGATATTAAGAACTATTTGTCCAATCCATCAGTGTTGGTACCTCCACGAGAAGGGAGTCCTTTGTTGCTGTATTTGTCCGTATCAGATAACGCATTCGGATGCTTGTTTGGGCAGCATAATGAAATAGGGAAGAAGGATCGGGCCATCTATTATATAAGCAAGAAGTTAACGCCATATAAGTCTCGTTATACTCTTGTGGAGAGAACCTGTTGTGCTATTACCTGGATTGCTCAGAAGTTAAGGCATTATTTGTCTTCTTATACAACATATCTTATTTCCAGAATGGACCTGCTGAAGTATATTTTCCATTAGGCGATGCCAACTTGAAATTTAGCTAAGTATCAAATGTTTTTGAGTGAATTTGATATTATGTATGTGACTCAGAAGGCGATAAAATCACAGGCCTTGGAGAATCATCTTAAGGAAAATCTTGTTGATGAAGAGTATGAACTGCTCAAGACTTATTTCCACGATGGAGAAGTATCATTTGTGGGTGAAGATATTTCTGAAGTGTATCCTGGCCGGAGATTATTCTTTGATGGAGAGGCAAATCATCAAGGAAAAGGTATCGGAGAGGTCTTAGTGTTAGAATCTGGTCAACATTATCTCATGGAAACTAAGCTCTGATTTAGCACGAACAACATAGCTGACTGTGAAGCTTGTATTCTTAATTTAAGAATTGCCATTGACATGAAAGTCAGCGAGCTACTGGTTATCAAAGATTTAGATCTGTTGATTCATTAGGTTCAAGGAGAATGGGCCGTGAAGAACTCAAAGATTATACGTTATGTGCAGTATGTACTGAAGTTGTGAAAGAGATTTCGTAAGATTGAGTTCAGACATACTCCCAGAATACAAAATGAGTTAGTCAATGCTCTTGCCACCATCCCTTCAATAATTAAACATCCAGATACTGATTATATAGATCCTCTGGATATGGCGTACATTGTTCACATGTTGAAGCAGAACCAGATGGTTTGCCATGGTATTTCCATATAAAGAAGTATTTGGAGTCCGGGATTTATCCTGAAGATGCTACATCCAACCAGAAGAAGTTTCTACGTGGAGAAATCCGGTATAGGAGGACTCCATATTTAGGTATCCTCAGATGCGTCGATGTTATTGAAGTCGTAAAGTTATTGAACAGATACATGCTGGAGTATGCGGCACCCATAACAATGGATTCACTTTGGCAAGGAAGATCTTGCGAGCCAGTTATTTCTAGATGACTATGGAGAATGACTGTTGCAAGTTTGTGCTGAAACTTCATAAATGTCAATGGCACGATGATTTGATCCGAGTGACGCCTCACGAACTTAATGCTATGAGTTCACCTTGTCCATTTGATGTTTGGGGTATGGACGTCATCGGTCCAATAGAGCCACCCGCTTTTAATGGTCACAGATTTATTTTCGTTGTAATTGATTATTTCACCAAGTGGGTGAAAGAAGTTTCTTATAAGTCGGTAAACAAGAAAGTTGTGGCTAATTTTGCTCGCAATAATCTGATATGAAGATTTGGAGTGCAGAATCCATCATTATTGATAATGGTGCAAATCTTAACAGTCACTTGATGAGAGAGATATGTGAGCAATTTAAGATTACTCATCGAAACTCAAACACTTATCGTCCTCAAATGAATGGAGATTTAGAGGCCGCCAATAATAACATTAAGAAGATTTTGAGGAAAATGATCGACAATCATCGAGGTTGGTATGAGATGTTAACATATGCTTTGTTAGGGTACCACACGAGTGTTAGAACATCGATTGGGGCCACTCCTTACTTTCAAGTATATGGAATAGAAGAAGTCATATCTACTACAGTTGAAATACCATCTTTGAGAATTATCCAAGAAGCTGAGTTAAGTAATGCTGAATGGGTCAGCAATCGGATCAATCAACTAACTTTTATTGATGAGAAGAGAATGGTTGTCATTTTTCATGGTCAAATGTATCGACAGAGAATGATCCGAGCTTTCCATAAGAGAGTCAGAGCCAAATTTTTTGAAATCGTTCAGTTGGTACTTAAGATAATTTTTCATCATCAAGACGAGTACAAAGGAAAATACGCACCAAATTGGAAAGGTACTTACATGGTTCGCAAAGTATTGTCTGGAGGTGCTTTGGTCCTGTCGAGGATGGATGGCACCTCATGGACGAAACCAATCAACTCAGATGTTGTAAAAAGATACTACATGTGAAGCTTCGATTTTGCATTTATGTGATTTCCTTGTAATTGTGTATCTGCTTATAATTCGTTTAGAGTTATATCCCTTTTGTAATGAACTACGTCTGACCTGAATTATCAAGAATGAGATACGTAGGAGGACTATGTTGGCTTCGTTCACTCCTTTTATCCCCTTTAATATTTCTTTGTCTTTGAACTATGTTAGACCTGAATTCTCAAGAAGGAGATACGTAGGCGGCCTATGTCGGTCTCATTCAGTTTCTTTGTAAAATTTCATATTATTGTTAACCTTAAGGGGAAAACTATGTTTGACCTGATTCCTGTCTCAACAGGATACGTAGGCGCCACGAAGCTTCGGTCATATCTCCCGTAACATTTCTATTTTTCTTTACAATTGAAATTAGGACAGAATTTTTGAGAGGGACTCAAAAATTATCGAGAAGAAATGTTTTCCTCAATAAACCAAGACTGAAGATGCTTCAAGATTTTCCAGGACAGAATTTTTGAGAGGATCTCAAAATTCCGTGATTTGCTAACCAACAGTCAAGGATAAACCAATACAATTAGCTGGGACAGAAATTTTGAGGACGACCTCAAAATTTCATCAAAGGTTTATCGACAATCTAGAGTGATTCTGAATACTCCCTATCGAATAATCAGATATACCTCCAAGAACCAGGCTCAAAGAAGTTCGCTAAACCTGACGTGACATGACACTTGGCAGTGACTTTTCTCAAAATACTACTTCTCAAAAATTTATTTTCTTAAAGACTTTCCTTTTATATTTCATTTGTTTTGGAATAAAATAGTTTATTTTATCTATCAAGAGACGAGACATCAGGAAGATCAACCGGAGGTAGCAGGACAAGGATCTGACATATGAAGAATCAACACAGATCAATCCATTTTAAAACGAATGATTTTTCTGTGGATGCAGATTTATAGTAATGCTCAGAAATCATCAAATTTCTTTCATTGACGAATATGGGAAGTCAAAGGGGTAGAAATATCTTCCCCAAAATACGATGATTTTTTATGGATGCAGGAATCATTTTATATTGCACATATCGAAGACTAAGGAGTGTTTCGTTATTTCAATTCTCAACAACACGAAATCTAAGGAACGTACATCTAGATTCAAAGATGAATCAAGCGCAAATATCAGGAAAGAGTTTACGGTTTCTGCAAAGGAAATAATATGTATCATATTATCATACATGATATTATTACTACCCAGAGGAGTCGTTTATTGTATTGGCGATCAAGGAAATACACTACTCGAGGGGGTCATTTATTTTATTGTCGATCAAGACAATACACTACCCAGAGGGGTCATTCATTTTATTGTAGATCAATACAATACACTATCCGGAGGATCAGTTTATTTTATTTTCAATTAAGACCATATCATTATCCAGAAGGCACCTAGAAGATAACTATGTTGCTCGATTAAAGAACTTTATTCATTCGGTACAATGGATGACATCGCGAGTCGATATTCATGCATTGCGGGAGATCATGCATCGTGGGAGATCATGCATCGCGAGTCAATATTCATGCATCACGGAAGACCATGCATCGCGATTCAATATTCATGCATCGCAAAAGATCATGCATTGCGAGTCAATATTTATTCATAGAGGGAGATCATGCATGGCGAGTCAATATACATGCATCGTGGAAGATCATGTATCGCGAGTCAATATTCATGCATCATGGAAAATCATGCATCGCGAGTCAATATTCATGTATCGCGGAAGATCATGCATCATGAGTCAATATTCATGCATCATGGGTCAATATTCATGCATCGCGAGTCAATATTCATGTATCGCAGAAGATCATGCATCATGAGTTAATATTCATGCATTGCAGAAGATCATGCATCACGAGTCAAAATTCACGCATCGCAGGAAGATATTCATACCCTGAAGAAATCACGCATTGCGGGTAGATATTCATGCCCTGCAAGAAATCATGCACTACTAGATAAAGATATCGTTCATATCAAGGGAATTATTCAACCATCAACATCAACTACATATTTTATTTGACAAGAGTAAACATCAAGAGAATCATCAAGAACGACTTCAAGAAAATATCAGCACACTGCATTAGATTTCACATTTAGAATCAAATAAAGAGTACATTAGAGATTATATTGCATATATTATGCATAAGATTTACCGTGTTTACGTCAAACTGATCGAGTTGACGTCAAATAAAGAAGGAGAACAACTAAGTGTCAAAATGGTAAAAGACATTGTCTCCCATTTTAATTGCGTTTTCTGCTGATGAGTTTTATCTCAATATTTGTCGAGAGCATTCGAAAGGATGAATTTTCCAAAAAACCACAGGTGCGGACGACATCAAAAGGGATACAGCACAACGTGGAACTTTTTCTTAGCAGTGTACTTGGACATAGTCCAAAGTGGAGCATCAAACTTTTAGCACGCGAGCAAATGAGCGACTTCCAGCACGATCAAACCACACACATATCAGAAGGCATGTGGGTTTTTCTTTGGCTTTTACCAGTTTTGATTTTGAATTCAAAATTTCGTGCTGTCGGAAGCAAGTTTTCAATCCGAGTGACAATGCACCAAAATTTTTGGAAGTTATGCCCGTGTAATTTCTTAATAATAGGTGTGAAGTGCACCACATTCATGACTAAGAGGTTACAAGCTTCTTTTTTCATACTCGACTTAATTTGTCTCTCGTCAAGAACCAAACTTTATCTAGCATAATAGATTTTCTTTTCAACCGATCGAGTTAAACTACAATGAGCATGATTCCTAAGGTCTAAGGGTATTTAGGTGGGATCAATGTTAAAAACTCGGTTGTATTCCATCATCCTCTCTTAAATCCTATTTCAAAGCATTCTGATCCCTTCATAATCCAGTATCGGGATGACTTTTGAAATCATTCAAAGTCGTGTGTTAAATCAAACGTACATAACTACAAGTGCCCTAACTTCTCATATAGTCTAAGATATGTAGAAAGCCTGTTTCTAGGGTTCGGCTATATTCCCAGTCATTACCAAATCCTTTCCTTAGATGAATATGTGGTCGGTCAAAATCAGGTTGGTCAATTTCATTCTCCTCAAATTTCTTGCATCAATCCGAGTAAAATGAGGGACAGTTGTTGACACCCAATTTGACCCCCCCCCCCCAAAAAAAAAATAATTAATCAGCTCTTTTTTCTCAACAGCTTATAATAAATAGTTTTATATAATTCAAAATATTTTGCAAGTTTGTTTTGAGGTAATTTTAGTCATCTTATAATTTTTTTATAATAAATATTCCTTATATAATTTTTTATGTAATTAGTATATCTTTGAATACTCAAAATTGTCTCAAAAGATGTTGATTTTAGTGATTATTTTGTTAATGTGGTCTAGAATAATTTTTAGTTATTGAGGTTATTTAATTCGAACCAATTGTTTAACTTCATCAAGTTTGAGAAGCTCGTTTAAATTATTTTAGGTTATTTCATGTCGTTAAGGCAAATACTCAAAACAATTCTTTATGGTAATGTTGGCCCTTTTTGTTTGCATCCAACAGCCCACCGTCCCAAAGATCTTTTTCAAAAACTTACCCAAAATCAGTGTAGTATCTCACTTCCATTTTAATAACCAATTCTCCTCAGCCACCCAACCCATTTCCTACAATACCCAATATCCCTACTTTAACTTGTCAGCTTCACATTTTTTCCATTTTTCCCAGCCCAACCCCTTTTTTTTCATTCTCCCCTTTCCTTTAATTCTAACATTTATCAAAATTAAACAGCCAACTCTTAACAATCTATTTTGAACCAGATCAAAATACCCAAATCCACCCATCAATCCAACAGGTCAGTACCTGATCCACCCCTTTGCCTCATCATCTAAAAGAACGCAGAAGCGCAAAATGACAGATCAATATTCCCAAGAGCGGGAATGGAAAAAGACAGGCGCGTGAACTATGTACGCTCTTTGGTCTCCCTCACGCGAGAGTGGATAAACGGAAAGTAGCTAGGAGCATCTTTGCAGCAGAGGAGCCTACGATTCTCATCCTTGCATGCTTGTAGAATAAGACGTGTAGCCTCCAAAGGACGATGGGATGATCCTAGCCATCCGCGTCACTCTCAAATTCAGATATTGTGGGATTTGGTGGTCTGATTTCCAATACATAACAGCTTGATCCTTTGTTCTTGGGAAAAAGTTTTGAATTTTATATTAGATTGGGAATTCCGTCTCTACCTTGCCCCTCCCTTTTTTCTCTCTTTCTAAACCTTAATACATTAATATATATAATTGTTTCCATTTCATCAGAGGGAGAGGTTTTTTGAAGGATTTTTACAAAAAAAAAAAATCAAAGAGGATTGGATTAAGTAATTTTAGTTAAGAAAAACATACAGGGGAGAAACGAAAGGGAAGGGTTTCTTTTTGAGTCAACATTTCGTTTCAGTATAGAAAATTTGAGGAGAACACTAATTAAGTATTAGCTTAAATCAGGAAGATATTCAAAGTAAAGCTTGTTCTAGTTTTGCTTGAACATCCGATCGTCCCTTTGTCCATATCTCTTCCGTCAAGATTCGTTCGAGGCTCGAGTTGGTGGTTTTAAGGTTTCCTTCGCTCGCCTTACCCCAGCCAACTTCTCGCAGTAAGGTAATTAATTTGTAACTCACTTTGTTTGTTTTGAGTTAGCATATCGGGTGAATGTGTAGTCCTTTGTGGATTGAAAGTTGAGCTTCCATGGATTGTTTGATATGACGTTAATATCTTCATCTTAGATTCTAAGTTATGCCGCATTATTTCTATAAGGAATGTCTAGCATTTTTTATTATTATTCTTCTTGTACCATTTCGAGGTCGTGGTCATTTTGCTCGTTCCGTTCGTTTAGTTCCTCTTCTGTGCGAGCATGACTTAAGAGGCGTTCTGAATTCATGTTGGTTTCAAGTCAATAGTATAATTTTTTTTATTTTATTCACTCTCTCCCTTATATCAATATACTTATATCTCATCCAGTTTTCTTTTTTTGTTGCTATTGGTTGTTGATAAACTTGATCCATCTATTTCCTTTGGTGGTTGGTTCGGAATGATTTGAATATGTATATGGGTGATGAGAGGCTAGTTTTTGTTTGCTTCTATTATTTTAGCTTTCATAGCATTATAGTGCTTAGGCTCACAGTTATATTAATCTTAGATTTAAGAAAAATCATATCGTTTCACTTCCAACCCTAGTTGAATGAAAAGAATAATATGTCAAGTCTAATTCTTTCTCATCATGTCAATCTTTATGAAGTTTATATACAAGTTGTTTTGTTTTCAAGATGATTTGGCACTTGATCAAATTATTTGAATTTGTTTTCTTTTAGTCGAAAGTATGCATATTTGTGAGTTGGATCCGGATGATATCGGAACTTGTATGTTTCTATTTTGCCTGCCTCGATTTTTGCTCTGCTTGTCGTTTACTCTTTAAGTTTGTTTGAATTATGCTTTCGTTTGACGCCTATCTCCCGTTTGTGTTGTGTCTGCACCTTTTGATAATAAGAAAAGAAAATACATATTTTTGTGTAAGTCGTACATAATGTGTACTTGTAGTACACTGATTATGTTTTTTAGTGTTTATGATTTTCATCTTTATTCTTTGATCTATTTTGTATGTTCTGTTCGTTGTTTCAGTTAGTTTGGCCACTCGACATCAGTTTCGATTTTGTTATGTTTTGCTTGTATATGTGTTTACTTCACTCTGGTTTCTTGGATTAGCTATAATATTTGGAACTCGTTTTAATGTTGTCATTCTGGTGAAGGTTTGTATAAAATAGCATACCATAATTAAGTTAATTATTGTTGGTCACAAGTTCTGTTGAACGATAGAGAAGTTTTCTTCAGTTTACTGGTTGATATTCTGAGGTGTCCATTATGCTTTTCTCCTTTTTTTTTAATGTATGCATATAAATTTCCTGCTATTCATTTTCCCTTTTTATGTCCTTTTAATAATATTGCATGTCATTTTGCAAATTCACGCGTTCAAATGTGTATTCAAGTAAGCAAGTATATTTTTCCAGTGTTTGTGTTGGTCAGATTGTCTATTAACTCATTTCTCTTTCTTTTGCATGTAAAATCTATTTGGGTTCATTATGAACTCTCATATTCATCTGCTTTTTGAGAGAGCTGTAAAGGCTCAACTCTCTCCTATCGAGTCTAAGAACCCATCAAATTGATGAATAGGTCCCGAAGTTAGAATATCCAGAAATCCAAGGAGTTGAAGTTATGGGCTATAAGGAGTCCAAAGTTCTATTCATAAAGTTTGTATTTTTGGGTCTAAGACCTTGTTGTATTTATTTACCGCATTTACTATTTTTGTGTAATTAGTTTAGGACAGGTGGAAATGGGTCAAAAACCCAAAAAGAAAGTGGGTCCAAATACCGGTCTAGGCGTACAGAAAACTTGAGTTTGGACCCAATCTCTCTCTCTATCACTCTCCTTATCTGCTTAAATTACTTGTTTATTAGTTGTTGTTAGTTTTAGAGTTAAAGAATCCAAATCCCATCAAATGCCATAAATGTTTTATCGACTTAAAATTAATTCCAAATAATATCTAAAAAAAACTTTGCAAATAATAAAACTACTCAACTAATTAATACTTCAATTTTCGAATGAACTCTAAGCGATTTTTATAAGTTTAAGTTAGATCATTTTAGCCAAACCAAATTAGTTGTCAGATAACCGCAAGTAAGTGGACGTCTTAGGTGCTGTCAAAACCTTCCTAAGACATTAATAAGAATCCCTGAACCCTTTAAATTCTTTCAAAACGATTTTTCTGTTTAAGTCTTTTAAAAACATGGTTCTCTAAATTTTTCTTTTAAAAAAAATTTAGTGGCGACTCTAAGAAGTAGAAAAACTTATAAAATAAATTTTCCAGTAAACTAATAAAACAGTTGTGATGTCAAGATCATTTCGAGAACATATTTATGAAGTCAATGGAAAAGATTTTTTCTACTTATGTAAAGTCGATGGGAGAGGTTTTTGTCTAGTAATTTAATACAAAGCCGATGGGAAATGATTCCGGGACATGAGTTTATATAAGGCCAATGGGAAATGGTTTTGTCTATAGACTGGTTATTGTTACTTGATTCATTTTGTAATATTTCAAACGTATAAAGCCTAATCTAGAGCCTCACATGAGTGTCTAAGGGTTGTAACATTGTTTTAATGTCAATAATAATGTATAAAAGTCATTTAGGAATATTTAGAGTCAAAACGTCAAGCAACATCCACGACGTCCGGAGATTAGTGCAAAAGGTGTTAGTGTGCCTTAGCCTATTGACGGGTTTTTAAGAGTCAGAAATTGATGAAATTTGGTGAAAAGGTCTATAACACATATTAAATTTTGTTTAGGGTCGAAACGTATGGGTTCGAAACCCCAAGAACCAACCAAAGGGTCCTTGAGGAGGACCCTTGCATTGTCCCTAAAAGTTGTCTTAAGAGAGTAGCCACCACCAATGGTCACCTAGCCATTTTCATGAAGGGGTCATTTTGGCAAGTCTCTGACAAAAATGACGAATGTGCAGCACGGAGGGGGCCTTAGCCGTTGACTGACCTACGGCCCAGGTAAGTCTTCCTTCCCAAATGCTCCTCACCTACCAACAACTATAGAGATAGATAAAAGCATGGAGTTAGTAAAACCACATGTACTAAGTATGGCATAATGCATAAAAATCATGGAAAAGGTCATTTATTAGAAATATGCATTTTTTCATTTTTAAAAAATCATATTATAATCATAATAAAAACATTTAACAACTTAAAAATACATAAGATAACATTTAGACAATTATTCACATTTTCGAGCTCACATTACAGTAAGCTGCTTTCACTAATTCACTATTACAGTAAAGTACTTCTCCTTCCTTCTTAACACTTCTTAATATGTAGTCTTCTCACCAAAATTTGTCCTAAGACCCACTTAAGAAACACATAGATATACAACCCATACAACCTCCCTAAGGATACCTAAATAACCCTCAAGAAAACTTATAATAAGTCATATAAAAATTTACAAGACATCAAAGTATCAACACATAGATAATATGACATTTCCTCATCAAAGGATATCAAAGACTTCCTTAAGTAGATCAAGAAGATAAATTCCATGATTGACCTCTTCAAGAATACCTAAATAATCTTTAATACTTCCTAAAATTTGGATCATGTCCACATAATCAACATCATCCCTAACTAGAGTCATTCTTAAGACTCATCTAGGTAAGATGTGAAGTGACCATTCCTATGCCCCCTTCACATCTTAACTAGACAACCCTTAACTACTCTGGATAAGTATTTATTCGATTTACATACTTCATTACATAAGTAATTAGCTCATTAGTTCATTGAGACTCATACATTACATAAACGACATTCAAGTAGCGGTCTTGGACAAGACCTAGGAACTCCCAATAAAACCTTCAAAGCCTATTGTGCAATGTCTAGCTAGCGTCTCATACCACCACCTAAACTTCATATAACTTCTTAAAAGCTAATAGGTATTTCATAAGATGAGAATAGGCAACAACTGAAATAGACCATGATAGCTAGGCCTGGAATCTGGAGTTTTAACCTGCTCCAATGACGGTGTTCTACTTGTCAAGGGTAGAACTAGAAAACATCCCATGTAGGCACATGGTTAAGGAATATGAAGGGATTTTATGCACTCTAGTCTGATGTACATTGTACTCTAGTATCATTCTCAAGTAAAGTCACTTCCCTTAACATAATAACTCGCTTCTAGCCTTGGTTCTCATAGAGTTATTGACATTAAAGGATCACATGAAGAGGTTCCTTATCTAGTTCATAACACAATAACATATACCCTACCAAAGTGGTCCACTAGGACTACCTTTCAATGGAGACTAAGGTAGATCATTATGACTTTCCTAAGGATTAATATGATGTTGTTTCATCTAATTAACCTTAAGTCCACCATTATTTTACATGAAGGATAGCATTACGGCTCTCAACTTCAACATTCATAACATAACCATTACCACATACACGACCTTCTTAACATCCTCTAAGGTCTAACATATCTTTCAAAAATACATAATAAGGGTGCACTAATCCTACCTAGTCAAGGCATATCATAATCTCATAACAGTCATACATATATCAAGTAATCTACCAAACAAGACAGAATATTCTTTTACCTTATCACATATAGCATATCTTCGTTAAAGCACTTAAGATGACCCTTATCATATTTATGTCACCCTATAAATTACTAAAACATCATCAATATAATCATTGCAAACTCATATTGTCAATTAGGAACAATCATGCATAAATTCTAAGACTACACATATAAGCACATAGTCATAGTCTAACATGATCTCCTAATATACCTGAAACTTTCACATGACTAGAATATAGGTATATATGATCATACTTCACATAATCAACTATACAAATAGCCATATTACTTCAAGTAGTTTTCCAAAAAGGCCATGATCATCATAATACATTAAGTAATGATGACAAGACCACATCAAATGCAAGTAAAGCACATAACACCGCCACCATAAGTGGAATATACCAATCAAAATATAATTGAAGTCTAATTGACATCATAGTAAAGGAAACAGGGCAGCTTACCACCAAAACATCCTCAGCACCTCAATTCGATGCTAAATCATCCAATTCAATACTATAAGGTCCTTACCAATGGCCATGAACAATAATTCAATATAGAAACTATGATAATCAATGAAACTAGGTCAATTCAACAAAGATTCATCAATATAATACAACTTATATATCAATTTAACACAATTCTTACATCATTAGATAACCCATAGAAATCTACACTACAATTCATAATCATTAAGTCAATAACAAGTAACCCATAACATTATCAAAATCTAGGGTTATTCCAATTCATGGGTTAATAGGTAATTTAGGTTAAAATCATCAATACAATATACATTAAATAATTATCCAATGTTTATAAATCATTAATGCAAGAATCCATGGTAGAATCATGAGATTTGGATAATTCAACTTGAAAACTTTAGAAAACTTCTTGAGAGTTGGGCTCCTTTACGAAAAGAGTTTCAAAGACCATACCTTGATGAATATAATTATTAACTTTGATGAATAATCTCCATTCAATTCGTCACACCAAACTCTTCCGTGACTTTGTACTTCAATGGAGTCTTAAGGAATTTCTAAGGGATTTTGAGGTTTTGATTTTGAAGAATGAAATATTCGAAGTGTTAAACACTTATATACACACTTAAAATACTAAAAATAAACTTAAGGAACCTCCAATACTACTATTTATAAGTGGGGTGAAATTACACTTTCACTCCTCACTCAACAGTGGCCGGCGCAGCAACATAGACTTCATCGACGTTTGGGCAGTCGACAGATCGTTTGTCCACAAAAAGACTGTCCTATCCTTCCATCGTTGAGTTAAGAGACTCATCATAGGTATCTTCCCTCCCAAGATCAATTCTCCACAAACTACACCCATCGACGGTACATCAATTGTCCCATGACCAGTCGATTGCCTCCGTTGTTTGGGGCTGACTTGGACAGTCTTTGCACAACTTTCTGGGTCCTTCCTCAAGGACCCTTGGATAGTCCTTGGGGATGTTTTCCCGGATATTTCCAACCCAAACATTATCTTATACAATTTTATCACCTCTCACATGAATTTCCACCAAAACAAGCACTTAAATCTCAACGAAACATGCTTAGACACACAATGTCATTTCAAGGCATATCTTTCGAATGTCATGGACGTTCTTGGACATTTGACCTCCAAACTCCATGAAACTTCACACACTGAATATATATGATATAATAACTCATTTAAGAACCTTAAAACCTCATGAATCACACAAACACATAAGACCACATAATAGGCACATAGGTGACTTAGTCGTCGAACGTCTTATTCGTCCCTTGATGTTTGAGTTCCAATGCACATAAACTCCTAGACACTGCCTTAATACCGTATGTTAGACATATTTAGGACCTTATAACATCAAGACCAATATTTTAGGCTATAGTTCACCTAAGTCAGTTCGGGATCTTACAATTTCCCCCACTTGGACAACATTTGTCCTCGAATGACACTTGCCACTCTACGAACATTTCCAAGATTAGATATTTAACTAGAATATCATGACATACCATGTAAAACATAATTAAGAATAAAACATCAATTCCACATATTCAAGAGATTCACAACACAACAAGAAACTAGAAGACAATTCTATAACTCATTATGCTACAAATTCACATGCTTCATTCCAAATAGTAAAAACTCATTCTATATTAAATATCATGATTATATACATCAGTTCTAACCACATTACAAAAATTCTTGACCAAATAATTAATTAGTCAAATTTCAAAAATTTTACAGTGAGCAGGGAAAAACATTATAGTAATTTAGGTCATTTATCCCAAAAATCCATCTTTTAGTCGATTCATGATATAACCATGCTAATATGCAAAGTAACA
Organism: Solanum habrochaites; assembly: GCA_027704765.1. NCBI lineage: Eukaryota > Viridiplantae > Streptophyta > Magnoliopsida > Solanales > Solanaceae > Solanum > Solanum habrochaites. The sequence goes on from JAKWJA010002500.1 coordinate 21,709,759, forward strand.
CCATGTAAACACATATTACAACATAATCATAGCTTCATAAAATACAAAATGCAAGAATCTAATAAAATTCAATTTCAAAAAAATTCCTAAACACCATGCACATACAACACGCTTCTATATCATTATTTCCCATCTTCTAACCATACTCCCCCCCCCCCTCTTAGAAGGAACTCATATCTCTAGAAATAAGAACAAGGACATACCCTCATCATCATCATCATTCTCATCTGGCTTTGATCATCTTGCCCGGAGTGCATAGGAACGAGCCTTTTCCTTTGAAACATTGATACATTCAAATTTACTTCTCAAAAAGAAGTATAAGCGGTCGTATCAAGTAAAGAACTCAACTATGAGGTTGGGATAGATCCCACGAAGAAAATTATTTAGACATAACTTTAACCTATTATTAGTTTTATTTAGTCAAGTCCTTTCCGAAAATAAGTAACAAACGAGGGGGTCTTAAGAAATAAATGTAATTACCTATTTCTAAATAAATAACTAACAAATTTAAAGATTTGATTTTTATCAAGTAGTGAGATCAACTAGGGTTTAAGTGTTCCCCATAGGTTCATAACGCGGTAATTCTAGCAATAACAATCCTTTCCTAGTATCTTGCATGCAAAGTGGTAAGTTATGTATCCCTAATTCCATGGTCCGGCAACTAGGATATTTCACACCGCACCTTGGTCCGACTACGTGTATATGTTTTTCTAAACTTTACCTTTACCTCATATTGAGCGTCATAATCGATATATGGCTTAGTTGTTACTTCGCACCAATCGATACTAGCCTATTAGATAGAATATACTAAATCTACGTTGATAAGTCTTTTCTTATTATCTACTTCCTTGGTCCGGAAAGTAGCAACAAGAAGAGTTCAAATGCGTGCACTCGTTAAAAAGACTTCTAAATAAAAGAATTATCAATACATGTAAGACACTATTCTAGGATTATTATTTTTGCTAGTTTTTACCTTGTTAATTACACATGGTTCCCACAACCCTAGCTATGGATTTAGCTACCCATGTTAATAATCACACAATTAATATTAGTTTGATAATATTCATGCACCTACTTTGATGAGATTGAAGAAAACCTAGAAAATTATTTGAATTAATCAGTAAGCTTGCAATAAACGATTTCGCGAAAATGGAATAATTTCTCAAATCACAAGTTCACAACTAGAACAATAAAATTTGAAAAATACCCAAGAGTCTAACCTCAAAAATGAGGTTTTTACCAGTATTTATAATAATAAAGTCCTAACAAAAGAGTGAATCTTTTTAAGGAAAATCTTCCCAAAAATGCGTCTGAGTCGATGACGGAACGGACGGACCGTTTGAGGCACATCGACATACAAGGATGACGGTCCGTTGAGAGCACGACAGTCCGTCAATGGCTTCTGTTTCTCAACGCTAAGAATATTTTCAAGTCGGGTATTGGAGCTACTTTCTGTTAACGATGATGGATGTGCAGGACAGTGAGTCGAGAGCCTCCGTAGCCCCACACTTAGTCAGAATTTCCCTATCTTCTTTCAACAACCTTTCCTTCATAAAACAGTGGACACCTGTAGACCGTCATGGGGTCGATGGACCGTGATGGCTCTGTAGGTAGTCACTTTTACCATTTTAGCACAATTCTTCTGCGTTTTCATTCTGGACATATTTCCTGCAAATAAAGAGAAAATTACATTAAAACTAATACAAAAAGGATTTATATACACACGATACTTAAGGAAAAAGTATTGAAAGTACCATGAAACCACGGTACATCAACACCGTCAACATAAATTCGTTGTTTGTGCTCAAGCAACACACTATGATTTACCACAAAATCTTTGTACAAGAGTATCCTTATTTTAGCTTTCGCAATCATCTGGCTATCAATCCAGATTATTTTCAATATGTTTATGCATGCTATCACTATTAGGCTCGCTCATGTGGATCAGGCCATGACACAGACTTACCACACACCGACACCTATGCTCTTTGATCTCTCACCAAGGTACCAATTTTTTGGTACTGCAACTCGTGTCGTCACTTCAAAACAACATCCTCAATTTTCACACAATGATTTCAGTTTGAGTATAAGGATTATTTTTTTTCAACACTCTCTCTCAGAACAACTTCACAATTCAGTTATACTTGTTGCCATAGGCTTACCCTTATTTTCACTACTTAAAGTTTACCATAATAGATTCTTAGGATCACTATAGGACTTTCTTAGATTGTAACTTAGGCCCTAGGTCAGGTAGGGTAAATTTGGATGTATTTTAGTGACTTATTTCCCTCCTTGACATAACGGCTAAGCGTCCTACCTTTTCATCATTTCTTCCCTATTTCTTAATTTTCTTGTATTCTTTCACCTTGTTATTCTCCCTTCTTTCTTCTTTTGTTTAATTGACTCTTTTCTTTTCTTGCTTGTATTTTCACATTTTCAAATATTTTCTTTTAACTTTTCTTTTAACTTTTCTTGAGTCACTTTTGTTTTTTTCTTTCTCTCTCTTTGGTCTTTCAACCCCACTTTCTGGAGCATTCCTCATAATAGCCACCCTCAAATCATGGCTTTGCCATGAGTCAAGGTACACAATATCTGAAGTTGGGTCAGGGCCACAACAAGATTTTTTTCTGCATTACCCATCCTCAACTTATGTTTTTGGCATAAGTTGAGGTTCACATGTCCAAGGAGGGACCAGGGTCAACACATTGTTCCCAGAAAAGATCAGTTGGGGTGAAAAAGAAAGGTTTATTTTAAGATCAAATCATTTGGATCAAGAAGGGATTAATTTCATTTAGTTTTCTTTTATTTAGGATAAAGATTAGCTACATTGAACAAGGGCCGATGATCCTTTCCTAATTGTCTATTATGACTTACTTTTAGCAAGACTAAACAGGCAAGTTGTAGCTCAGTACCAATGGTGAAATATTCAAATATTCCTCACACTCACTTGACATCTCATTACTCTACCAAATTATCAGAAATCTTGTTTGAGTTTTAGATTTAGGGTCATGCAGTGGTGTATCTCTATGTCATGCTTACAGCCACACATTTAATAGTTTTTGTGCCTAGTCATGCAGCATTTTGTTTAAATCAGGATATCATTGTGTTTATCCATCATGCTTTAGAGTCCATTTCTATACTATGTACTAAAGATACCACCATGCTGGTTCAACAATAAAATAATCAGTCTCTTGGGGGAAAAGAACACAGGCAAGAAAACCCCAAAAAAGGATCGTGAGTTGGATTGCTCAGACTTCACCCTAGCATTCACTTTTCATTTACCTCACCATCAACAAAAAAAATGCAATTGTCCCCAATGCATAAAAGTATATAAGACAGAGTGGTAGGTGAAGCAAACCTGAGGCACAAAGCGCAGTTCACCAACAAGTTGGCGGGTCTGATTTCCCAGAACCCGCTCCCTCTGAAGTAGGGACACCATCAGTATTGTCCTCAAAAATGACATCACAATCAATAGTACTCCTCTCAGCCTCTGCAACTCAGAAACTAGACACCCCAATTGCCACCTCAATAACCCTCAACTGGCGGGCCTCCTCATCAATCAGCGAGGATATCCTTGCAACCTCCAACTCATGGCACTCCTTCTTCCAAGACCGGGAATCATCCTCATCTCTAGTTCAGTGCCTCTTGGAACGCTCTCGTGGTGGAAGTGGTGGAACATCAGTAATGGAGAATAAGTTAGCCATCATTGTGTCCTTAGCAGGCTCTGCAGAAGGGGCCTCAGACTCAGGCACCCAAGCCTCCAGTATAGTGTCCAAATCGACTCTCAAACTCTCCATAGCAGCTTGGAGAGTCATCACATCCACTGTATGGGTTGGCCGAGCGATAAAACGTAGTTTACATGCGTCCAAACGCTGGTGGACCTCCATGATATTCCGCTTAGTGTGCTGGGCCATGTTCCTCTCTATGCGCTCTTCGACCGTAACAATGGACCTCTGCATTCAAGGATGGATGTGATGCAAAAGTGTGGCCATTTGGGCCTCTAGTTTCTACACCCTAGCAAGCGGGACTAGTGGATCAGATGGGATAGAGAGGGAGGAGCTCAAAGCGGTGCTACCACCTAGGATAGACTCGACTAGAGTGGTGTCGGTAGGCTCAGATGTAGTTGGATTAACCTCTTGGTCCTGCTCTACTGTGGTTGCTAGGTTCTCACCTAGCGGCTTCACCTCTACACGTCGTCCTCTGTTGGGAACCAACTCATTGGCCTCCTCCCGGATGAGATCGATATCAACCTGGCCAGGCGGGGTCTTGATCACATCAATATGCCACACGGGAACTCCTGCAGACCTGCAAAATGCAAAACCATGCATTGGAATGGGTAAGTAGTAGTGGCCTTAAAGTCCCTCTCGTGCATGACCGCCTATAATATCCATGTGAAGTCCACCTCAAACCCCACAATCATGGAAGCCATTAGCACTGCACGATCCTAGGTGACAATACTATTAGTAGCAGTGAGGGAAAGGTATTGTCGGACCAATAGCCATAGGAACTTGGCTGTGAAGGTGAGGTTTTCCTTCTTGATACTCCCGTTGGGATCCCGCACCCAATAGGAAGCCTCACCATCTACGGAGAGGTACTGTGCAATTCACCGCTTAGTGGTCTCTCTCACCTCTAGATGACGCTGGAACCGGCCATCTTTGATCAATTTCCAGTGGTATTTAAACTCGGCGGTGAGAGGAGTCCGGGTGGCATCAACATCTGCGTCATAGAGAAATATGTGGATGGCCTTCAAAGAAATGTCAACCCGCGTGCCGCGCACTCGAATGTACTCCATCGGTGCATGCTTGTCTACGGCTGCATGCCTCTCCACCTGAGATCGGAGAGTCGCCGCATAGGAGGCGTAGAACTCTCAGACCATGTCCTCGCTAAAACATCCTACATCTCGAGCCGTCCATTTCAGCCAATGTAGGGTGAATAACTCATGAATGGTCGGCATGGTGAGAATACTGTCCGTGAGAAGTCGCCGCTCAAGTGTAAGGGTCCGAGTCATGACCCTTTTGTCATTTGGCATCTTAGAATCAGTGTAGATTTGGTATTGCCCCTTGACACACCATCGGTAGGGATGATCAGCAATCAAGCGGGGATGCCAGTCTGGGGTGCTGGAGTAGAGTCACAACTAGTAACCTCATCAGACGAGGAAGAAGCATAAGCCTCCTCCGATCCGAAAGCCTCCACAGTGCTGGAAGCTTCCCCAGAACCGGATGCCTCCACGAAGCCAGACGCTCCCTCGGACTGTGCAGCTAACCTAGAAGGTGTGTCAATCAGTATGCGCTCCTCATCAGACTAGGAGGAAGTGACTACGCCGGGCTCCACCCTCGTGGGCATGGCTCTAGTGGGGCGGTCAGCATAGGTAGGAGTTGGGGTGCTTGGTGGCACGTACTGTGGGTTACGTTCATCATCTTAGCCTATGATAAGCCGGTTCGACCAAGCAACTAACTTGGAACACCCTCGTGAGTAGAGACGGTCGTGTTTAGTTGCCATTTGTACCTGCAGAGAGAAGTAGTTAGTACCAGTAGAAGCAGCAAAACATGGAAAAAGAATGACAGTGCTGAAGTACATAGTGTAGGACGGACCCATCGACGGTTCGTCATAGGGGTCCATCGAGGGATACTTAGAAACAATTTTTAAAACATCAAAAACAGAGATTTTGACACTTTCGATGGACACTTAGAAATAATTTTTTAAAACATCAAAAACATCGGGAAGTTGGGGTTGATGGATCCCAATGATGATCCATCGCGGGACCGACGGTCCGTTGACGGGGTCTCGTACTGACCTTCTGGGATTTTGGTTTTGCAACCAATTAGGTACACCCTATCATACTAATTTGAAGTATTCTTAGAAGCCTAAGTTTACTAAACATTTACCAAGCATCCCATCATTCGTAGGGCATGAATTATCCTAGTTTTAACATGAATATTTGAAATCATATCAAACCCTAGGTCAAGAACACAATCATGCAAACATAAACTATTTTTTAACAATACACTCCCATCCCTTTCAATTTCAGTTTCGAAGAGACTTAGGACTTAAGTATAAGTTTTACCATGCAAAAGAATCCAAAATTCAGTTTCAACACAGTAACACATCAAGGTAAGCAGGAAAATTAATGACAGTTAATCTTAGCAGATCAGAACAACATACCTGAAAACTGTAGTAGAGAAATAAGAGTATGAACACAAGTAGTTGAACAACAGCAACAATCACCACGAACACCGACCGGCAAGGAGACTGAAGAAGATGGAAGAAATTGGGAGAAAATGGATTTTGTGGCAGTGGGGGAGGTGTGGGAATCTGATTATAGAATGGGAGTGAATAGGTTAGGAAGTGGGGAAAATGAGAGGAAATAGTGAGGTAAATGGTTATGGGGGTTATGTGAAGAGGTGGGTAACTGAAAAGTTTGAAAACTTTTTTTATGTAGCAGGATGGGTCAGGTCGCGTTGGTGGGTGAGGGATCGACGGTTCCCCGTCAACGGACTGTAAGTCGGTCGACGGTCCGTCGACCCCTTCATTGATAGTTCATTAACATAGAAAAATTTAAATAACATACCTGGGCACGATGGATCCTACCGACGGTCCGTCGATGGGTTCATCAGACAAATTTTCTGCAGATTTCTGGTGATTTGGTCCCTAACATTTAACACCCATTAAGCTAATATTTTTGTGTTTTCTGGACACTTTTTTTGGACACTGACCCTACTCTACGCTCTAGCCGACACTTCAGAAGAAATATAAAGGAACATCTATACGTGACATAAGTAATAAAAGCAAAAATAATGCAACTATGCCTAGAAAATCATGAAAAAACTGTAGTTGGCTAGACGATACATATTGGGTTACCTCAAAATCATCTTGACTTAACGTTGCGGAACGACGGAGGACTCTTTATTACTCAGACTTATCAAGATGGTATGCCTCAATCACTTCCTTCGCCGTTTCAGCATGCCATGGATAGATTTTGATTCCTATCCGTTCACTTTTAACCTCACACCCTCCTTGTCCTCCATCTCAACCGCACCATGAGGGAATAGTTGGGTGATCAAATAGGGACCATTCCAGTTGGGCTTGAGTTTTCCCGGAAACAAGCGCAACCTAAAATTGAACCAAATCCCCAACCAAAAAATCGCGCTTCTCAATCTTTTGGTCATGGTTATTATTCATCTTTTCTTTGTAGAGGGGTGAACTATCATATGCCTTCAGGTGAAATTCATTAAGATCATTCAACCCGTTTAACCTCTGTTCCACAGCCTCATTCCAGTCCATTTTCAACTTCTTCATTGCCCACATGTCCTTATGCTCTAATTCAACTGGTAAGTGACAAGCCTTCCCATATAAAAGTTAGTATGGGAACATACCTATGGAAGTCTTGTATTCTGTCCGGTAGGCCCAAAGAGCATCATCAAGCCTCCTTGACCAATCCGTTCTACTAGCATTCACCGTTTTTGCCAAAATCTGCTTAATCTCCCTGTTTGACACCTCAACTTGACCACTAGTTTGAGGATGGTAAGGAGTGGCCACATTATGGCAAACCCCATATTTTTTCAATAATCCTTTAAACAGCTTGTTGAAAAAGTGGGATCCCCCATCACTGATAATAGCCTTTGGGGTGCCAAATCTAGAAACTGTGTTCTTTTTCAAGAACGCATGACACTTTTCCCTTCATTATTCGTAAGTGCGATAGCTTTTACCCATTTCAACACATAATTGACTGCCACAATAATTTACTTCATCCCATGAGAACTCACAAAAGGGACCATAAAGTCAATGCCCTACACATCAAAAAATTCAATCACATGAACGGGATTTAAAGGGAGCTCTTGCTTCTCGAAATGCCATCATCTCTTTGGCATCTATCACATGTCTTGGCGAACTCATGAGAATCTTGGTGGATGGTTGGCCAATAGTAGCCACATTGCAATATCTTGTGAGCATTACGGATCCCACTATGATGCCCACCTACAGGCGAAGAATGGCATGCCTCTAAAACACTCAACATCTCAACTTTCGGCACACAACACCGAATAAGCCCATCGGCACAACTCCTATATAAGTATGGCTCATCCCAAAAGAATTTTTTCACATCATGTATGAACTTTTTCATTTGATGAAAGGACAAGGCCGGTGGGACAATATCACTAGCCAGATAATTTGCAAAATCTTTGAACCATGGAATCAAGTCTTGGGAGGCAGACAGTACATGCTCATCAGGGAAAGTATCATCAATATCAGCCTTTTCACCTAACTCCTTCATTGTTTCATCTACTAATGGACAAGTGATCATCAACTTGATTTCCGGTCCCTTTTCTATCTTTCACCTCAAAGTCAAATCTTGCAATAGTAATACACAACGAATTAACCTCAGTTTCGCATCCTTCTTTGCTATCAAATATCTCAAAGCAGAATGATCAGTATGCACTATAACTCTCGTGCCAAGCAAATAGGAGCAAAATTTCTCGAAAGCAAAGACTACTGCAAGGAGCTCTTGTTCAGTCATGGTGTAGTTATTTTAGGCTTCATTAAGGGATTTACTAGCATAGTAAATGGGATGAAGGATTTTTTCCCTTCTTTGTCCCAATACCAAACCAAATCAACCCCACTCGCATCACACATCACCTCTAAAGGCTTGCTGCAATCTGGAGAAATGATGTTAGGTGTAGACACCAACTTTTCCTTTAACTCACCAAATGCCTTAATACAAGATTCATCAAAATGAAACTTACACTCTTTCTCAAGAAACCTGCACAAAGGATGTGCAATCTTTGAAAAATCCTTGATAAACCTCCGGTAAAAGCCTGCATGCCCAAGAAAACTTCTCATACCTTTTTACAGCAATAGGTGGAGGAAGTCGCTCTATCACCTCAACTTTGGTTTGATCAACCTCTATACCCTTCTCTGAAATGCGATGACCCAATACAATACCTTTTTTCACCGTGAAGTAATATTTTTCCCAATTTAGCACAAGCTTGCAATCTTCACACCTCTTAAGAACCTCGGACAAATGACTTAAACACCGCTCAAAGGAGTCACCAACCACTGAAAAATCATCCATAAATACCTCAGTAGTGTCCTCCACCATATCAGAGAATATCGATATCATACATCTCTGAAACGTGGTGGTTGCATTACATAACCCAAACGACATTCTCTTGAACGTGAAGGTTCCATAAGGACAAGTAAAGGTGGTTTTCTCTTGATCTTTCGGTGCAATAGAAATTTGATTATATCCCGAATAGACATCAAGAAAATAGTACCACCCCTTTCCTGCAAGTCTATCTAACATCTGATCCATGAAGGGAATAAGAAAATGGTCCTTCTTGGTCCATGCATTTAATTTCTGGTAATCCATACATACCCTCCATTCAGTCACCAGCCTCATTAGAACAAGCTCGTTTTTCTCATTGGGGATAACAATCATTCCCCCTTTCATAGGTACACACTGAACAGGGCAAACCCAAGTACTGTCGGCGATTGGATATATCACTCCAGCATCCAACCGCTAAATGATTTCCTTCTTCACCACATTTTGCATAGGTGGATTCAAGCGTCTCTAATGCTCAATACTTGGCTTATGATCGGGCATCAGTTGGATTTTATGTGAACAAATCGCGGGAGGGATCCCAATAATATCCGCAATAGTCCACCCAATAGCTCTTTTGAACCTTTTTTACACCTTCACCAAACTCTCAAATTGATGCACATTCAAATTTGATGCAATAATTACCGGTAAAGTGTCACCTTTACCCAAGAATACATACCTCAGATAAGGTGGTAGAGCCTTAAGTTCTAATTTTGGAGCCTTCTCTATAGATGGTTTTGCGATTGGAGACTCACGATGCTTCATATCTAACTCCAACTTCTTTGGTTTAAACAGAACATCACCTCGATCAAGTGACACGGCCAATGACCCATACTCTTCAATTCAATCACTATCAAAATTCATGATCAATTCCAATAGTGCTTCTACACCCAAACGCTCTTTTATTTTTACCTCAGATGACTTTTCAACCTTGTAAGATATGGTAGATACCGATTAGATCTCACCACTTTGCCTCATGGACCCACAAATGTTAAAAGTCACTTCTTCATTATTCAATTGAAATTTCATTTACCCTTTATCCATATCAACCAAGTCTCTACTCGTAGCAAGGAATGTCCTTCCAAGAATAATAGACACCACAAAATCAACCTCACAATCCAGAATCACAAAATCGGCCGTAAATATGAATGGATTCACCTTTACTAACACATCACAAACTATACTAGTAGGCCTCTTCACCGTTCAATCGGCCATCAGTAGCCGCATCGTAGTGGGATTTGGGCCACTCAACCAACTTCTTGTAAATAGAGAGAGGCATAAGATTTATGCTTGCCCCAAGATCACATAATGCTTTCGCAAATTGTAATAACCCGATTGTACATGGAATAGTGAAGGCACCCGGATGTTCTTTCTTTTGCACTAGAGACCTTGTAGCAATAGCACTACAATGTTTCATTCTATCATCATCCTCAAAACTGACCGATCTTATGTTAGTGACCATATCTTTCATGAACTTGGCATAACCGGGCATTTGTTCAAGAGCTTCTATCAAAGGGACATTAATGGAAAACTGTTTGAGCATAGTGATAAAACGCTGGTATTTACCATCCTCGGTCTTTTTCACTAACCTCTATAGGAATGGAGGTGGTGGTCTAGGCATGGGGGTCACCTTTTGGGGTACCTCAGCTTCTTTCCCAGTTTTTTCTTCTAACTCACCACTAACCTCCACTATCTCATCATCGCCTCTTACCACATTTTCTACATCAAACGGCATCGGTGGTTCAATCGTTCGCTTACCACCTCGAGTGGTGACTGCCATACAATGTCCATCATTTTTTAGATTTTGGAAAGTATTCCTAGGAAGAGTGCCCGATTGGCGTGGGTTCAAAGTCAAAGACAATTGGGCCATTTGAAACTCAAGATGCTTGATTGAGATTCCATGTGCATCAACATTTTTCCCAATACTCGCTAAGTCACTCCTCAACTCTTAGTGTGCTCGTCACTAACATCAAACCTCCTCATCATATTCTGCAACATATCCTCAACTCGCTCCATACTACCTCCACCATCCCTAGGAGCCACTTCACGATTTTGAGGTGGAACATAGGTCCCACTCCTTCATTTCTATTACCATAGTTACCCCGGTTGAAGTTGTTGTCGTGGTTGTTATTCTTATCTTGGACATAATGACCCTCTCAGTTGTAATTACCATAGTTTCGACCTTGATTTTCTTGACCTTGGCATCAATTATCCTTATTGGAGCCTTAGGTGTTTTGTAGGAAACCCCTCGTCTACTCATTTACCGCATAAGAGTCCTTCTCATAGTAATACTCATCAGTCGGAGGTGGTGGTTTAGAGAAGTAGTTCACCGTATTTACCTTTTCTGCACCCCAGTGACGTGTTTCTACACCAACCCAAGCTCAGTTATCATTTGAGCCATTTCTTCATGAATCTTATTTGTGGTTGGGTTGTGTGCAGATTGCACTGCAAAAGTATTTCTCCCAGTATCTGACTTCCTAGTGCTCCAACCTTTATTATTTCGAAAGATTTTCTCCAACTTCTCAGCAATCTTAGCATAAGGACACTCCCCATAAGAACCACCCTCTATCGTACCCAGTACTGCTTTATTATTATCATCTTGTCCCTGATAGAAGTACTCTTTCAGTGACTCATCATCGATGCGGTGATTGGGGACACATCTCAAGAACAAAGTAAACTTGTCCTAAGAACTACTGATTGATTCTCCCGGTAGTGCCACAAGTTGTTCACCCTATCCTTGTTGTTTAGGTTCTTACATCCGTCAATTGATTCCAAGTGTAGATTGAATTATAGGGGAGTTCGGTAAACCATATAGCGTCCTCTCCCATTAGTGAGAGAAGAAATACTCTTAACCCAATTACGTCTATATTCAAATCAGGCCTCCCTAAACAACTCTTCCACACCGACCTCACCTTGGAGATTTGAGCATGTGGATCCTCAAAAGGTAGCCCAAAAAACAAACCTCTAGCGGTGAGCATTTGCATCAGATTACTAGTTACCACGAATGTATGGTCGTGTGGTAGGTGAGGCAAGACAAGTGTCCCGTTAGAGTCATTAATATTATCATATCCTTTATAATACTCTTGAGGGCTTGGAGCGGGAGGTTACCTCCGTATTTTAGCTTTCCCATGATTTTCAGGTAATAATTGATCATGAGCATCAACCGGTGGTGGAAGTTCCAGGTTGTGATCATCATCAATAATACAAAAATTTTGATTCATTCAGCGCAGTGTACGCTCTAGTTTGGAGTAGGGTGAGAGTATAGGTTCTTCTCTACTCGGCGTACTTGGCATACATGGAAGTTAGATCTGCAAGAGACAAAAACAAAGAGAAAAAGTAACATTACGAAAATGTTGACTAAACTTTGGTAATAACCTTAAAGTTAATCTAAAATCCACTTTCCCCGGCAGCGGCGCCAAAATTTGATACGCTCAAATTACTTCTCAAATAGAAGTATAAGCGGTCGTATCAAGTAAAGAACCAAAATATGAGGTGGGGATCGATCCTACAAGGAAAATAATTTAGACTTAACTTTAACCTATTAATACTTCAATTTAGTCAAGTCCTTTCCCAAAACAAGTAACAAATAGGGGAGTTTTAAGCAATAATTGTAATTAGCTATTTCTAAATAAACAAGTGACAGGTTTAAAGATTTGATTTTTATCAAGTAGTGAGAGTAAATAGGGCTTAAGTGTTCCCCACAGGTTCATAACGCGGTAATTATAGATATAAAAAATCCTTTTCTAGTATCGTGCATTGAAAGTGGTAAGTTATGTATCCCTAATTCCTTGGTCCGGCAACTAGGAAATTTTACTCCTCAGCTTGGTCCGGCTACATGTGTATGCTTTCCTTAACTTTACCTCTACCTCATATTAAGCATAATAATCAATGTATGGATTATTTGTTACTTCGCACCAATCGATACTAGCCTATTAGATAGTATATACTAAATCTAAGTTGATAATTCTTTTCTTATTATATACCTCCTTCGTCCGGCAAGTGGAAACAAGACAAGTTCGAACGCGTGCACTCGTTAAAAAGACTTCTAAACGAAAGAATTATCAATACATGCAAGACACTATTCTAGGATTATTATTTTAGCTAGTTTTTACCTTGTTAATTACACATTATTCCCACAACCCTAGATATGGATTTAGTCACCCACGTTAATAATCACACGATTCATATTAGTTTGATAAGAATTTATGCACTTACTTTGATGAGATTGAATAAAACCCAGAAAATTACTTAAATTAATCAATAATCTTGCATCAAACGATTTTCGGAAAATGGAATAATTTCCAAAAATCATAAGTTCACAACTAGAACAATAAAATCTGAAAAATAGCCAAGAGTCTAACCTCAAAAACGAGGTTTTTACCAGTATTTATAAAAATAAAGTCCTAACAAAAGAGGAAAATCTAATTAAGGAAAATCTGCCCAAAAAATGTGTCTGAGTCGATGACCAGACCGATAGACCATCGAGGCCACGACGAATCATTGAGCCCCTCGTCATTCCACACTTAGCTTCTTTTTCAGCTGATTTCTTCTCCAACTCAATGTTACCATCGACGGACAAGGATGACGGGCCGTTGAAAGCACGACTGTTCGTCGATGGCTTTCGTTTCTCCACACTTAGAATCTTTTCAAGTCGGGTACTGGAGCTACTTTCTGTTAACGATGACGAATCTGCACGATGGTACGTCGTGGAGGTGATGGTCTGTCGAGAGCCTCCGTAGTCCCACACTTAGTCAGCATTCCCCGACCTTCTTTCTGCAGCCTTTCCTTCATATGATGGTGGACAACTACAGACCATTGATGGCTCCGTAGGTAGTCACTTCTGCAGTTTCAGCATAATTCTTTTGGCATTTTTATTCTGGACAGATTTCCTGCAAACAAAGATAAAAATGCATAAAAACTAATACAAAAAGGCTTTAGATACACACGAAACTTAAGGAAAAAGCATTAAAAGTACCGTGAAACCACGGTACATCAAACGTCCTCCTTTGGATCATTAGGAGCAACTTGTTTAGTCTCTCTTCCTGTAGCGGAAATGATAGGACAATCTCTCACCTTATGATCATCCTTCCCACAACCAAAACAACCACTAGTACGGGCTAGACATTTGCCATAGTGACTCTTTCCACAAGTGACACATGTAGGCTTTTCATTTTGAGAACCACCTCCTTTCTCAAATTTCGTCTTAGCACTCCTAGGTACTTCTTGAGTTTGATCCCTATTCTTAACCCTTGTTTGCTCATGGTCATTAGATCTAACCCTTTTTAAGTTTCTAGCCATCCTCTTAAGTTTAGACTCTTCAATTGATTGTGCATACACCATGAGTCTAGCTAGATTCATATCATCATGTAACATTTCCGTATGGCATTCTTCCCTTACTATGTCGGCGACCCCGGTTGCAAAGCGACTCATTTCATCCCTAGGATTTAACAAAAGAGATAGAGCATATTTGTACAACTTAGAGAACTTCAAAGAGTATTCTTCAACACTCATATTGCCTAGCTTGAGATTGATAAACTCCTTTACCTTAACTTCCCTCATCTCACAGGGAAAGTACTTACCATGAAAAAAATTTCTTAAATTCTTCCCACTCAATAGGACTCGAATCCCCCAGCCTATTGTCTTTCCATTGTGTGTACCACACTTGAGCCACATCTTTCAACTAATACAAATCCAACTCTACTTTCTCCCTAGATGTCACTCCCATATCATGCACTATGTTGTACACCTCATCAATAAACTCTTGGGGATCCTCTACCACCTTAGAGCCAAGAAAGATTGGACGATTCATCCCCACAAAATTTCTCAACCAAAATTTCATAGTGCTCTCCACTAGATTCGCCCTAGGCATCATACTCAAATTCACTTGAGTAGTTATGGGTCGGGCTAAAGCAAGCAAAGCATCTCCAATATCCCTATTACTAAACTCTGGGGGCATATCACCTCCTCCCACAATAAGGACTTGATCACCTTGAGAACCTTGAGGAACTTGCACAACTTCCTCAACTTGAGAAGGAATCACCTCATTCTCCTCAACTCTCCTAGCTGGTGTCCTTCTCGTATTCATCTTCCTAGAAAGACAAGTAAAACCATAAGAAAAGATTACACATAACTTTTACTCTACGGCACAACATAGTAGTAAAAAAGAAGGGAAACTCTATCCTTTTATATCCTCTCGCCCATAGATGTGTCGCAACGCACACCAATGGTCAAGACTCTACTAGACGTGACTTGATGAGACTTTTCGATTCCTAATACTAATTTCACAGCCTATACTCTGATACCAAGTTTGTCATATCCTGAAACCACACCATAGAAGTTAGGGCAATCTCGAATTGGAATCGGCGTACTTGACCACTAAGAGGTCTCGTACAAGGCATTACATATCATTTATCTCATAAATATAGTGAAAAGTAGTGCGGAATTAAAACTTTTCACAAAAACATATCATAGTCTTTAAAAATCTCTTTCATATAAAGTCATAGGAAATACTACGTCAGAATCTCATCATCTTAAGACACAAGAATACTTGAGACACGGCCCATAATTCAAAATATAGAAATTCTTAGTCTATTACAATACTTCAAATGAAGACATAAAAGACATCTTTGACCTCGAATCAAATGAAGACATATTTTGACTTCTCTTGAACGATGCTACGGTCCAAGTCTTCCTTTCCAAATGCTTCTCACCTACCAACAACTATAGAGATAGATAAAAGCATGGAGTTAGTACAACCATATGTACTAAGTATGGCATAATGCATGAAAATCATGGAAACAGACATTTACTAGAAATATGCCTCTTTTTATTTTAAAAAATCATATTATAATGATAAGACCAACATTTAACAACTTAGAATGACATAATATAACATTTAGTCAATTATTCACATTATCGAGCTCACTTTACATTAAGCTACTTTCACTGTATAGTGAAGTAATTCAATGTTACAGTGAAGTGTTTCTCCTTCCTTCTTAAAACTTCTTAACGTGTAGTCTTCTCACTAAAAGCTATCTTGAGACCCACTTAAGCAACACAAAGAGAGACCGCCCATACAACCTCCCTAAGCATACCAAAATGACCCTCCAAAACACTTATAATAAGTCCCATACACATTTACAAGACATCAAAGTATCAACACATATATAATATGAAATTTCCTCATCAAACCCTATAAAAAGACTTACTTAAGTAGATCAAGAAGGTAGAGTCCATGATTGACCTCTTCAAGACTACCTAAGTAATCCTTAAGACTTCCTAAGTTTGGATCATGTCCACATAATCAACATCTTCCCTAACTACAGTCATTATTAAAACTTATCTAGGTAAGATACGATGTGACCATTCTTATGCCCCCTTCACACCTTAACTAGACAACCATTAAATACTCTATATAAATACTTATTCCATTTACATACTTCATAACATAAGTCAATAGCTCATTAGTTCATTCAGACTCATATATCACATAAACGACATTCAGGTAGTGGTCTTGGACAAGACCTAGGAACTCCCAATAACACCTTCAAACCTATTGTGCAATGTCTAGATAGTGTCCCATACCACGACCTAAATTTCATATAACTTCTTAAATGCTAATAGGTATTCTATATGATGAGAATAGGCAATAACCGACATAGACCATGATATCTAGGCATGGAATCCGTAGTTCTAACCTACTTCGATGACGGTGTTCTACTTGCCAAGGGTAGAACTAGGACACATATCATGTAGGCAACATGGTTAAGGAATATTAAGGGATTTTATACACTCTAGTCTTATTCTCAAGTAGCAGTACACTGTACTCTAGTCTCATTCTCAAGTAGAGACACTTCCCTTAACATAATCACTCGGTTCTAGCCTTGGTTGTCATAGAGTAATTGACATTAAAGGATCACATGAATAGGTTCCTTATCTAGTTCATAACCCAATCACATTCACCCTACCAAAGAGGTCCACTAAGGCTAATTTTCAATGGAGAATAAGATAGCTCATTATGACTTTCATAAGGATTAATATGATGTTCTTCCATCCAATTAACCTTAATTCCATCATTCCATTACATGAAGGATACCAATACGGCTCTCGACTTCAACATTCATAACATAACCTTTACCACGTACACGACCTTCTTAACATACTCTAAGGTCTCACTAAGCTTACCTAGTCAATACATATCATAATATCATAACATTCATACATATATCAAGTAAAGGACATAAGTCTACCAAACAAGACACAATATTCTTTTACCTTATCACATATAGCGTATCATTCTTTAAAGAACTTAGGATGACCCTTGTCATCTTTATGTCACCCTATAATTACTACAACATCATAACTATAATCATCATAGACTCATATTGTCAGATAGGAACAATCATGCATAAACTGTAAGACTACACATATAAGCACATAGTCATAGTCTAACATTATCTGCTAATATATTACAAACTTCCACATGACTAGCATATAGGTAGATATGATCATACTAAACATAATCACCTATACAAATAGCCACATAGCATCAAGTAGTTTGCCGACAAGGCCATGATCATCATAATACATAAAGTAACACCCACAAGCCACATCAATTGCAAGTAAAGCAGATAACACTGCACAATAAGTGGACCATACCAATCACAATATAATTTAAGTCTAATTAACATCAAAAAAAAGGAAATAGGGCATCTTACCGCCCGAACATCCTCACACCTCAATTCGATGCTATCCAATTCAATACTATAAGGCTCTTACCGATGGCCATGAACAATAATTCAACATAGAAACTATGATAATCAATGAAACTAGGTCATTTTAATAAAGATTCATTAATCTAATAAAACCTAGATATCAAATTAACCCAATTCTTACATCATTAGATAACCCATAGAAATCTACACAAGAATTCATAATCATTAAGTCAATATCAAGTAATCCATAACATAGTCAAAATCTAGGGTTCATCCAATTCATGGATTCATAGGTCATTTAGGTTAAAATCATCAATACAATATCAATTAAATAATTATCCAATGTTAAGAAATCATTAATGCAAGAACCCATGGTAGAATCATGAAATTTGGACAATTCAACTTGAAATTTTTAGAGAACTTCTTGAGAGTTGGGATCCTTGATGAAGAGAGTTTCAATGACCAAAATCCATACCTTGATGAAGCTAATTCTTCACTTTGTACTTCAATGGAGTCTTAAAGAATTACTAAGGGATTTTGGGGTTTTGCTTTGGAAAAATGAAATATTCTAAGTTTTAAACACTTATATACACACTTAAGATACCCAAAGACCCTTAATAAACCTCCAATATTCTTATTTGGAAGTGGGGTGAAATTACACTTTCACCCCTCACTTAACAGTGGCTTGCGCAGAAACACAGACTCCATCGACGATTGGGTAGTCGGTGGATCGTTTGTCCACAAACGGACCATCCTGTCCTTCCATTGTTGAGTTAAGAGACTCACCATGGGTATCTTCCCTCCCAATACAAAGTATAAACCAACGGCACCCATCGACAGGGCGCCAATTATCCCACAAGCCATTGATTGCCTCCGTTGTTTGGGGCAGCCTTGGACAGTTTTGGCACCACTTTTTGGGTCCTTCCTCAAGGACCCTTGGATGGTCCTAGGGGATGTTTACCCAGACGTTTCCAACCAAAAAATGATTTTATACGTTTAAGCACCTGTAACATGAATTTAACCCAAAATTAACACGTAAAACTCAACGAAACATGCTTAGACGCACAAGGTCATTTCAAGGCACATCTTTCCAACGTCATGGACGTTCTTGGACATTTGACCTCCAAACTCTACAAAACTTGACACATTGACTATATATGCTATAATAACTCATTTAAAGTCCTTAAAACCTCATGAATCACACATAAAACCACATATGAGGCACATAAGTGACTTTGTCGTCGAACGTCTTAGTCTTCCCTTGACATTTGACTTCCTATGCACCTAAACTCCTAGACAAGCCACAATACCATATGCTAGTCCTATTTAGGACCTTAAAACATCAAGAACAACATATTAGGTGCTATTTCACCTAAGTCATTTTCGGGATCTTACAAATTAACTATATAACCTACCCTAAGTCTAAGCACAACTTAACACCTATCAATCCCAAGACACAATTTTCTCTTCCTTCTATATTCTTTCTCTCTCCCAAAAAGAAGAAATCCATTGAAGGTCTAGGTCAAGGTCTTAGTGCTGCAAGAAGGGTGCTTTTCTCCACAAACTTCACCAATTAACAAGACATGGGATCCTTTCACCTTTCATATTCCTTTCCCCAAAGGGTCCTTCAAAAATTGATTTCAAAAATATGAGTTTCAAGTGGAATTTCTTATATTACGAATTTGATTTTCTAAATTTATTATTTATGGTTTCTTTTGATTATTATGCTTATATTATGATGTATTATGATTCAATAATGCTAGTTCTTGATAAGTTAACCTAGTTTGTGTAATATATCATGAAATTGACCCAAGTCCCTAACCCTAGGTTATGAATTGATGTGTAGTATTTCAATTGACTTTATTATTGTGTTAATTTCTGTTGTGTGATGATATTACACCCATTATTGGGTTGAATCATATGGTTTATGGTAAAACCTTGGATGATGGCTTGTGAAGGATATTGGGGTAAGTCTTGTGATCTCAAATCTTTACTTCAATTATGATTACTTATGTTTAGTGATGAAGTTATATTGAAATATATCTTATTAAAACATTAATAAGGGTTGGTATGATATTGAATTGAAATGTCTATATTTATGGCTTCTGAGTTGTTGGCTAACATGTAATTATATAAAGTTGGTGATGAATTGCCTGTGTTCCTTATTATGATATGATGATGTAAATGTGCTAACCTTACATATGTGAATTGTATTCAAAGGACATACTCATGCAATTCCTATTGAGATATGACTATGACTATATAAGAGGTATACCCCTATGACCTAAACTAACTTATGATTATTAATGAAAGATATTTCAAAAGGGACTCTAGCTTAGCACCGAGTGAACTAGAAGTGAGGAGTATCCCATCCCACATAGGGAAGGTAGGTTCACTAATGTACTCATGAGATTGGAGACTATAATGTATGTGGCATAAAGAGGTCCCAAATACATCTCCTATTACCTTGAACTATGTTTTGGTACTACCTTGGCAAGTAGTCCACCTTCTTCGGTGTAGGGTTCTATGACACCGGATTCCACATTAGATCCTGTGGTCTATGTCGGTTAAGCCAAGATAATACCAAAGGTAAATGAAGTAATAAAGTGAACTCTAACTAGGATGACCTAAGGGGTTTGGCTTAGTCTAGGTAGGGGTATGGGACTCTACCTATACATTGAACTAGTTAGCCTTGATTGAAGTTTTAGAAAGATGCTCTTATGTGCTTATATTCTTATAAATGTAAATGATATATATATGTTGATTTTACAAGTTAATGACACTATATGATATTGGTTTCACTTATGAACATGTGGTTGGTCTCTATTGCTAAAGTATGATGTTGTCTACTCTTAATGATATAGTATATAAAGTTGGACATTTCTTATAGTTCTTGTTGGGTTTACTTGGTTGAGTGAGTTTATGGGGCCTTACTTGGTCATTGCACTAGTGGACTTAATGAGGGGGTATGAGTGATGGTCTTCCTTAAGTTATGATGTTGTGAACTCTTATGCATGCTTGTTGATATTATAACTTGACAATAGGGTTTTCTTGATTATGTACTCAATTATGTTGATATGCATGTTGACTTTCCTAGACTTGGTATTGTTGGTCTTGTGATGTACATGATCTTGACTTAAGTAATATGTTCTAATTGACTTGCATTGGTTCTTGAATGTGCATAAGATACTTCCAAAGTGACATGATTTTGAATAAATGTCCCTTTTTGGAATGATTTCTAGATTGTATGTGCATATGATCCTACACTTAGTACAAGTGATGTGCTAACCCTATTTCTCTCTTTTTCCCCAACATTTTAGGTTCTGTTAATTGAAGGGTTCGTAAAAACTTCAAAGGAAGACTTGGATAATTTCTCCAAGTGTAGGTATTTCCTCATGTTCCAAGGATGATGCCTTGTTATTACTCTAACTATGGTTCTTTATTATAGTCTAAAGACAATCACTTCATTCATGTTGTTTCAAGATATTGTTGTAAGCCCTAAGTGGCATTTCTACATTTGTATATAAGGGCTTTGCCCATATTGGTCTATTCCGTTTAAAAGGTTTAGTATGATACATCCCTTTTAAGACTATATTATGTATATTGTTTATATATGGCGTAAAAGTAGAAGACTATCTAATCTTCTTATACGAGGAGTCTATGTATACTCTCTATAAATATATTATGTGTAAGCGAGAGGTCTAAGTAAACCTCATGAAGTACATATAGATGAAAAGTTTTAAATTTTCCGCACTTTTAAACATATGGTTTAATGATGAATGCTAAGAAGCTAGTCTTAGTCCTCTCCGAGGACAACGACGTCTGTTACGTCTAGGGAGTACTTCCCAGATGTGACACTTTTCATGGTTATGTGTGACTTTCTTGATAGTTAATATTGGTGTACTTGTTGCATTTGAGTGAACTTCTTGACTTTGAGATTGACTTACTTGATTCCTTTGATTTTTCATTGTGACTGTTGAACTGTGGATAATGTGTCTTCAGAATTTTGTATTGTAGAACTGTTAGGTTGGATTGGTTTATGTGCAGGTTGTAGTTTGAGAAGGTCTTATTAGAGTGGAAGGTTAATTAAATTTCTAGCTAGTTCTTTTGTTTAGTGGTTCGGTTGTTGGGTACCGTGTTATTTGTACTCATCCCTTTCTCCTAAACTTGTGTAGGTATTGAGCCCGATATAGCGTGACCACTCTTTTTCTGAGGCTCGTGAAAGATTTCAAGAGGTAACTTCCTGTCACTTCTTCAGACCCTCTATCTTCTTTTTCCTTATAATTTGTTCTATTTGATAAAGAAAGACTGAGACATACTAATTCAACTTTTGAACATTATATATTTAATCGGTTGTACACATGACAACCAAGTTTCAAGATATTATTTAAAATAAATAAGTTTTATGCCTTTGTCTTTTTCTTCCTTTATATTAATATATTTATTTAATTTTCATTTGTTTGAGGTTGAATAGCCTTCTTGAGAAATATAAGTGTCATCATGTTTGTTTCAGGGTGGCGACTAAAGTTATCTAACCCCAAGTTTATAGGTACACATGTGTACAAGCCATGTCTAAGTAGAGTCTATAGGACCGGTAAAGAGACGTTTGTTCTTATCTTCAAGAGGCTACAAAGATTTTTAGGAAATACCTTTAAATCATCCTTTCTTATCATGTATGGTTACCTTTTCTAGTGTCGAATTTCCACGTGTTGTTTTCAAAGATGTCGAGGACTTGAGATTCCATTTTCATTGGTAGAAGGGAGACGGTCCCCGAGGCTATTGTTGGAACTCCATCTAGGGGTAGGGTAGGGTCTGAGCTAGAGCTCGTGCTAATGGAGTAGCCCAAGTTAGAGGTCATCCCTGTGGAGCAGTACCATCTAGAGTTCGAGCTTGAGAGGCTACTCCAAAAACACGGGTTGATGTTGTTGAGGATCAAGTTCCTCCAGAATTTGGAGTTCCTTTCTTTCAAGATACTTTGTTGAGGATACTTGGTGTGTTAAAGACCATTTCTCATATTGGTACTACAGGTACACCACATGGTTCTTAAATATGCTTACGAGCGTAGACTCTAGGTCACTATACTCTGCGTATTCAGGATTAGGTAGGTCATCCACCCGTTGTTCTAGCAACGGTTGTGGGTGTTGTAAGACCCCAAAAATGAATTAGGTTAAATATATCCTAACATGTTGGTCTTGATGGTATAAGGTCCTAAATATGTCTAATATATGGTATAGAGTCAGTAGTTAAAGTAATAGGTGCATTGGAAGTCAAACGTCAAGGGACGACCAAGATGTTCGATGACTATGTCACCTAGGTGCCTCATATGTGGTTCTATGTATGTATGTGTGATTCATGAGGTTTTAAGGTAATTAAATGAGTTATAATAGCATGTATATGAAGTGTGTTTAGTTTCGTAGAGTTTGTAGGTCAAACGTCCATGACGTTCGAGAAATGTGCCTTGAAATGACCTTGTGTGTTTAGGGATGTTCCATCAAGTTTTACATGTTCATTTTGGATGAAATTCATGTGAGAGGTTCTAAACTTGTAGAAAATCATGTTTGGGTTGTAAAAGTCTGGTCAAACATCCCCAAGGATCAACCAAGGGTCCTTGAGGAAGAACTCATATTGGTGGACAAAACTGCCCAAAGGCAATCCAACTACGGAGGGCAATCGATGGCCAGTGGGCTGGTCAACGCCCCGTAGGTGGTGGGAGTCATAGGAGACTTAGACTAGGAATACAATAATCCATATTCAAGGATCTTACCCGATCGACAGTGGACAGCACGGTCCGTAAGTGGATTGCCACCCCGTCGATGGGTCAGTCGTCTATGAGCCTGTGTTACGCGCAGCTCACTGTTAAGTTAGGGGTGATATTGTAATTTCACCCCACCTCTAAATAGATGTATTGACGGTTATTTAGGGGTATTTTGGGTATTTTAAATGTGTTTATAATCCTAAAACACATTGAAGACTTCATTCTTCAAAATCAAAGTCCCAAATTCCTTAGAATTCTCTCAAAGACTCCATTGAAGTCCAAAATCAAGCAAGAGATTGGGGTGGAGTTTTGAGTGGAAATTCTTCATCAAAGTAAATAATTAGCTTCATCAAGGTATGGATATTTATCCTTGAAGTTCGTTCCATTAAGGAGCCCCAATTCTCAAGATATTTTCTAAAGTTTTCAAAGTTGAATGGTCTAATTTCATGACTCTACCATGGGTTCTTGCATTAATGATTTCTAAACATTGAATAATGATTAATTGATGTTTTATTTATGATTTTAACCTAAATTACCTATGAACCCATGAATTGGATGAACCCTAGATTTTGACAAAGTTATAGGTTACTTGATACTAACCTAATCTTGTTGAATTTTAGAGTAGATTTCTATGGGCATTCTAATGACGTAAGAATTGTGTTCAATTGATATATAGGTTATATTATATTGTTTAATCTCTAATGAATTGACCTAGTTTCATTGATTATCATAGCTGCTACATTGAACTATTGTTCATGACCATTGGTAAGGGCCTTTATGGTGTTGAATTGGATGATTTAGCATCGAATTGAGGTGATTAGGATGTGGTGGTGGTAAGCTGACCTATTTACTTTATTTTAATTTTATTTATACTTTAATTATGTTGTGATTTGTATGGTCCACTTATGGTGGCGGTGTTATGTTCTTTACTTGCAATTGACGTGACCTTGTCGGCATTACTTTATGCAATATGATGATCATAACCTTGTCGGCACTACTTTAAGTAATGTGGATATTTGTGTAGTTGATTATTTTAAGTATGATGACATTTATCTACTTGTTAAGCAATGTGAAAGTATATGTGATCTATTGGTGTTATGTAGGTGATCATGTTAGACTATGACCATGTGCTTATATGTGTAGTATTAGATATTGATACATGATTTTTCCTACTTGAATATATGAGTTATGATGTTTATATTGATCATGATATAGTAATGTATAGGATGACATTAAGAAGATAGGTCTCATTCCTAAGTGCTTAAAATAATGATATGATATACGTGATAAGGGAAAAGAATGTTGTATCTTGTTTGGTAGACTTGTGTCCCTTACTTGATATATGTACAAAATGATATGTGAGCCCTTATAGGGTGTTAAGAAGGTCATTTATGTGGTAAAATTTATGTTATGAATGTTTAAGTCGAGAGTCGTAATGGTATTCTTCATGTAAAGGAATGGTGGACTTAAGGTTAAATGGTTGGAACGACATCATATTAATCCTTAGGAAACTCATAATGAGCTATCTTAGTCTCCATTTAAAGGTAACCCTAGTGGACCTCTTTGGTAGGGTGAATGTGATTAGGTTATGAACTAGACAAGGAACCTCTTCATGTGATCCCTTAATGGCAATTACTCTATGAGAACCAAGGATAGCACCGAGTGATTATGTAATGGGAAGTAGCTCTACTTGAGAATGAGACTAGAGTACAATGTACATCTACTTGACAATGAGACTAGAGTGCATAAAAGCCCTTAATACTCCTTAATCATGTGCCTACATGGTATGTGTGATACGCTCAAACTTACTTCTCAAATAAGAAGTAAAGTGGTCGTATCAAGTAAAACCCAACTAATGAGGTTGGATCGTTCCCACGAGGAAAATAGTTCAAACTTAACTTTAATATATTATTACTATTATTTAGTCAATTATTTCCTTAGAAAACAAAAGACAATAAAAGGGGTTTTTTTTATTTCTGAATTAATGAAAATAACTAACTAATTTAAAGTAAACAACTAACAAATTCAAATCTTAGAGTTTAATCAATTAATAAAAGTAACTAGGTTTATGTATTCCCCGCAGGTTCCTAACTTGATAAATTATAAGTATAACAATTCTTTAATAGTATCTTGTATGCAAAGTGATAAGTTATGTATTTCTAAATCCTTGGTCCGACATCTAAAAAATTTCACTCCGCACCTTGGTCCGGCTACGTGTGTTGCTATATGAACCCTTACCTTTACCTCATATTAAGCATTGTATTCGATATTTGACTAAGTTATTACCTCGTACCAATCAATAATAGCATATTAGATAGTATACACTAAATCTATGTTAATAATTATTTTCCCATTATCTACCTCCTTGGTCCGGCAAGTAGCATTAAGGCGAGTTCTAACGTTGGCCATCCGTTAAAAAGACTTCTAAACAAAAGAATTATCAATACATGCAAAACACTATTCTAGAATTGTTATTTTTAGTTAGATTTTATCTCATTGTTCACCCATAGTTCCCACAACCCTAGTTATGGAGTTTAGTTACCCATAGTCATAATCACAATATTCATATATTTAATATAAGAATTCATGCACTTACTTTGATGAGAAAGAATAAAATCCAGAAATTCACTTGATTAATCAATAAAACCACCAACAATCAATTCCAAAAAAAGTGTAACAATCAAAAAGTCTAATATCAAAGAGTCTACTAACAAAGAGTCTAATACCAAAAAGTCTAACCCCAAAAAATGAAGTTTTTCAAACTATTTATAAAAAACAAAAAACTAATAAAAGAAGGACTCTTATTACTGAAAAAACTGTCAAAACACGGCTAGGTCGACGGACCATCGTAGTCACGACGGGCCATCATGGCCTCCGTCGTCCCATACTTCACAAATTCTTCTGTTGCTCTCTTCATTACCCTCAACGGCAGGTATGACGGACCGTTCCAATCACGACGGTCCGTCGAGGGTCTCCATTCCATAACACTTAAACTTCTTGGAAATTGGGTACTGGACTACTCTCTGATCATTGCGACGAACCATCCAGGATAGACCGTCGTGGCTATGGCGGTCCGTCATAAAATTCCTTAATCCCACACTTGGTCAGACTTCCCCATCTTCCTTCAGCAGCTTCACTATGTTTCCACCTACGGACCGTCATAAGCTCCGTAGGTTGTAAATTTTCTGAATTTCTTGCTCAAAAACTTCCGCGTTCATCTTTGGACAGATTTCCTGCAAATAAAGAGAAACTTAAATAAAAATAAATACAAAAAGTCTTTTAAACACACACTAAACTTAAGAAAAAAGCATTAAAAATACCGTGAAACCACGGTATATCAATGTGTCCTAGTTCTACCCTTGGCAAGTAAAGCATCCTTATTGGAGTAGGTTAGAACTTCGGATTCCATGTATAGCTATCATGGTCTATGTCGGTTATTGCATATTCTCATCATGTGAGATACTTGTTAGTACTAGAAAACTCTATGAAGTTTAGGTTGTGGTATGGGATGCTATCTAGACATTGCACAATAGGCTTTGAACTTGAATGTTCTTTATGTAATGTATGAGTCTTAATGAACTAATTACTTATGTTATAAAGTATGTAAATGGAATAAGTACCTATCTAGAGTAGTTAAGGGTTGTCTAGTTAAGGTGTGAAGGGGGCATAGTGTCTATATGTTGCATGTTTGATTTCTTGAAGTGTGTATGTGACTCATTATAAGTAATCTTAAGGGTCGTTTAGGAAAATCTAGAAAGGGTGTATGGGAGGTCTCTCTTTGAGTGACTTTAGTGAATCTTAGGATAGCTTTAAGTGAGAAGATTTTACATGTTAAAGGGAGTGTAAAGTGAAGGATAAGTAACTTCACTGTACAGTGAAGTAATTCATTGTAACAGTGAATTAGACTTATTGTAAAGTGGGTTCAAAACTATAATTTTTTGTTTGAATGTTATCTTATGTGTTTATAAGTTGTTAATTTTTGTTCTTATGATTATAATATGATTTCTAAAAGAAAATATGCATATTTCCAATAAAAGTCCGTTTTCACGATTTTTATGCATAATTCCATACTTAGTACATGTGGTTGTACTAACTCAATGCTTTTATCTATTTGTATAGTTCTTGGTACGTGAGGAGCTTTTGGGAAGTGAAGACTTGGACCATAGCATCGGTCAAGAGAAGTTGAAGTATGTTCTCATTTGAATCGAGGGCATATATATCTTTTATATTTTCCATTCGAAGTATTGTAATAGACCAAGTATTTCTATACTCGTATTTTGAAGTATGGGTCGTGTCCCAAGTATTCTTATGTCTTAAGATGATGAGATTGTGACTTAGTATTTCCTATTGCTTTATATGAAACAGTTTTTAAAGATGTTATGTTTTGTGAGAAGTTTTAATTTCGCACTACTTTTCACTATGTTTATGTGATGAATGATATGAAAGGGCTTGTATAAGACCTCCGAGAGGTGGAGTATGCCAGTTACAATCCAATATTGTACCCTAAATTCTAGGGTGTGGTCTTTGGATTTGGATTGATCTTGAAGTTATTCTGAGGACGATTGAGCAATATTAAAATGAGAGGTTTTAGAAGACGAAACCACCCCAATCACAGAGTATTAAGAGTGGGGATGTTGAGTTCTTCACTTTATGCCATAAGATGATTGAGGTTATAGGTATGGTGGATGCCTTTGGAATTCTCTTTATTGGACTTTAGGTATGTGGGTATACCAGAAAGTCATGGAAGAATTTTGAGAGGTCTAGACAATTTGGATCTCCTCTGGTAGAGTGAGATGTATTCTCTAGTGCTTTCCGGGAACGCTTCATTCAATGGAGAGGAGATTTATCTAAGGTTTGAGAGCTTGACTCAGGGTAGTTTCTCTGTAACTGAGTATGAGGCCCATTTTTGTTAGTTTTCTAGGTATTTTATGACTATTATTTCATATAAGATAGAGATTTTGAATGTTTTTTTAGAGGATTGACCTTCCTTCCAGTCATAATGAACACCACCAAGGAGGTGGAGTTGATGGTTTTAGAGAAGTTCGGGGAACCCAATAATCTAGTGTTTCATCTAGAGGCAGAGGTTTGCATAGAGCTAGTATCTAAGAGCATTATTAAAATGAGAGGTTTCCTACTTGACTTTTAATACTAGTGTTGAGACATCTCCCATGTATTTTATGCACGTGGTTCGAGAGTTCATAGATGTGTTTCCTACTTATCTTCCAAATGTGATCAATTTTAGCTATTGACTTGAAGCCCAGCACCAAGCCCATCTCTATTCCTCCTTGTTGCATGGATTGAACTGACTTAAAGGACTTGAAGGACCAGTTACAAAAAAATTTCAGTAAGGGGTTTATTCGCACTAGTGTTTCTCCATGGGATACTCATGCATTGTTTGTAAGGAAGAAGGATGGATCTAAGAGAAAATTATTGATTATCGTCAACTAAACAAACTGACAATGAAGAACAAGTATCCTCTTCCTCGCATTAATGATTTGTTTTATCTGCTTCAGGGTGAATCTCTGTTATGTACGATTTATTTGAGGTCTCATTATCATCAGCTGAAGATCAGGCCTTCAATATGCCTATGACAACGTTCAGGACCCGTTATGGCACTATGAGTTTCATGTGATGTCTTTCGATTGACTTACACCCCTGCAATGTTTATGGAGCTGATAAACGGGGTATTCAAACCTTATATGGATTCCTTTGTGATAGTTTTCATTGATTAAATCTTGGTATACTCCAAGACTGAAGAGGATCACGATCAATAGTTGAGGATTCTAGTTCAAAGATTAAGGGAAGAGAAGATATATGCCAATTTCTCAAAGTGTGAGTTATGGGTCGATTATCTGGCATTTTGGGAAATATGGTGTCTAAGGAGGGAATTAGGGTAGATTCGGTCAACATTAAATCAGTGAGGGACTACAAAAAGCCTACGTTGGTTACTGAGGTTTGAAGTTTTTTGGGACTTTTCGACTATTACCGATGATTTATTCAGAGCATTTCTAATTGCATCCTTTGACTATATTTACTCGGCGAAGTGTGAGTTTTCGGTTGTTTGATGAGTGTGAGAAGATCGTTCAAAAGATCAATACCTTGTTGGCTTCGACTCTTGTTTTGACTCTACCCCAGGAGGATGTTGACTTCACTGTTTATTGTGACACTTCTAGAGCCAGGTTAGGTGGTATTCTGATGTAGAAGGGTATAGGTATCGCATATGACTCTAGACAGTTGAAGACTTATGAGAAGAATTACCCTATCTATAACTTGGAGTAGGCAACTGTAGTGTTTGTGCTTTAACCTATCAAAACATTATATCTGTAGGGTTTCCACCAATCATCAGAGTCTTCAGTATCTTCGGTCAGCGGGATCTAAATTTGAGGCAACATAGATGACTTGAACTGGTAAAGGATTATGGTATCACCAATCTTGTATCATCTAGGAAAGACCAGTGTTGTGGTTGATTCCTTGAGTAGGAAGACTTCGAGTATAGAAGTCGTGCCGCTATTAGTGTGGAGGGGAGACCATTGGCTAGGAATGTTCAGAGGTTAACCAACAGTCTCGTCCGATTACAGATTTATGAGAAGATGGGTGGTTTGATTGCTTTTAGTAAGGCTCGCTCTTTTCGTGAATCTAATCCAAGAAAATCTCATGTTTAACGTGGAAAAACCCTTCAAACCGAAGGTAAACACCACGGGATCGACAAGATCCGAATTGCTTCACTATAACAATAAGAGAGTTACAAATATTCTTCTAATGGCTACACAACAAGTGCCAAAAGAGAACAAACAATAGCTACACCAACAAAAGATAAATAGAAAGAAACACCACCCAAACCCAGCTTCTGTTCGGGACCTAAAACAGGATCTTTCTGACCTCCGAATCCGATCTCCACCGTTCAAATCAACCACCAAGATGTTAGGACCACTCAGTCCAAATTTCAGCCCGATCCAACGGTTAGTTAATCGGAAAACACGATCTGAACGTTGCTGGTCGGAGAAAAGACTGCAGCAAAAAAATCCTTTTCTTTCTCTCTTTTTCTCTTGTTGAAAGCTCTCTCAAAAACCTCTCTTATGTTTTAATGTCTTTCAAAGACAATACGAATGAGCAATTAATTATTCTCTCAAAACCATCCTCTATTTATAGAGTTGTGCTTTTCCTTATAAAGTCAAAACCAACTACAAATAGGATTAGTATTCCAATCTTTTTCCTAATAGAATTGGAAACCAATTAAGGAGAATAATTCCAATCCTTTTCCAAGTAGGATTAGGCCATGGGCCTTTGGCTGGAACATGGGCAATAGCCCAACACTTTTCTCTTCTTATGACAATAGCTGCAGTTATTTTCTTCATTTCGTTATATCTCTTTCCTATTCCAGATTTTGATGCTATCAATTCAAGCGAAACATTTCTTGTTGCTTGATTGATATATGAAAGAGATGAGAAAAGAAAAAAAAATTAGTGTATGTTTGGGAGAGAGAAATAAGAGATGTATTTTAAGTTTGAATGGTGTTAAGACTCTTTTACAAATATTCAAACCTATTAAGAGATATTTTTTTAAAAATAAAATAAAACAAATGCACTTAATGGCTTAAATATGAACCATTCAAATTCAGACTTTTATTAAGTGCAAATAAATAAGGCCTTAGTTACATACCTCTTCTCCATTCATCCAAAATCAATCATGTTGCGACTCTAAAAAGTCCTTTACACAAAATATCAAGTTCATGATTACAACATTATGAACATTCCACAAAATACATACTCTATCAAGTTCACCATTTTCGTCCACCCTTATTACAATAACTCTGGGTTTTATAGACAAATTAACATGTGACCTATCACTTTTTTCACATCAAACTAGTCTGAATCTTAAACATATCCCAAATAGTATCTAAATGTCACTACACGCACACACACCGCCCTTTTGAATTATTGAAATATTCATTCATCTGATCACACTGACCACAGACCTAATCATGTTGTCTCTTTCAATTCAATAATACATACACGTCAATAATCAAGCTATACTTAAGTAAAAGTCTCCTCTACACTTTTGTTATGCTTTTTCTTTGTAGAACTTATCATGGGGCCGGTTCTAGTAGGAAGTTATCCTAAGATTAGGAGTTAAACTCCTGAAACTAACTTAACTTGTTTTTTTCTTGCATCCTTCATTGTACAGGTTACCCTTTTGCTGCAATGCATACACTACAACGACCTCTTGATTGCTACATCATGGCTCTAACTATTTCAAAACGGGACTCATATTTGGAAAAAGAAATAATTTTTATGCTTGTATCGCGGAAGGTTCAATAACGATAAAATTGGCCATTGCATAACTAAAGCTTTGTATATATGAACCCACAACATAGGCATACATTAAAACAATCAAACACAACCACCTCCATGTGTATATTATATAAATAACTTTGTTTGGGCATGCATCCTGAGAAAACCACATTCTCAGGTCCAAAATCTCAACGTACCTAATATTCATGTAAGCTAACTATCCAAAACTACTTTGTTTCTTTACTCATTATCTCTCAAACATTCCAAATCTATTCAATCGATCATTCTCAAGGTTAGCTATACATTGGACCCATCTCTAAAGTTTAGGCTTTTGTCGAAGTCAATTACCAGTTAGTGATGTGAAACTCAAACTGATTTACATGAATGGATTGTTCACAGACGGAGTCCAAATATATAGAAAAAATCCAATCTTGATTTTGTTCACTAGGTTCAATACGTTAAATGATGATTTGGGAAGTTAGGGCTAAAATCTGCTTTAGGA
This sequence comes from Solanum habrochaites, assembly GCA_027704765.1. NCBI lineage: Eukaryota > Viridiplantae > Streptophyta > Magnoliopsida > Solanales > Solanaceae > Solanum > Solanum habrochaites. The sequence goes on from JAKWJA010002500.1 coordinate 21,742,115, forward strand.
CGGACATTTGACTTGTCCTGTTTTGATCTTAAAATTACATGGGGATCATGTAAATAACTCAAAAAAATGTTAGGATTGTCAGGTCAAAGTTTCAGGGTGATTACACCTCTAAAACAATGCAAACCCGTATTATAGAACAATGTTGAAACATGGTCTTTGCAATCCCATAACTAGACCATGACAGTTGTTAGGGACTCGTGACTATCGCAGTCAGGTAGTCACAATGCACCATCTCACCATGACAGTTGTTAGGGACTCGTGACTATCGCAGTCAAGTAGTCACATATGCATCATCTAACCACAGTTTCTCTGCCGTGAATTGAGGCAATGTCAGCAGGAAAAAAAAGATTTGTTGTAGTCGATAAAAGATCATATATTAAAGTGGTGCCTTTCACTCTCCTATGTCAATACTGTTGACGGAAGGTGGTGACTGCAAACATGATGCACCAGTTGAGAGAAAAATCTACAATCCATTTAGGTTTCAAGTGATCTGAAACTGACCCGAATCTCTTGGGTCTGAAACCAAATCAGCCAATAAGTCCAAAATTTAGAAAATAACTTGTACAATGTCAAAATACAGTGACATAAAACTTCAAAAAAAGGATTGGAATGTTACAAGAAATTGGCCACATGTAATTGTAAAAGAACCTCTAGTGTTGGAGAATCCAAATTATTGATCATTAAAATTTTAACAATCAACACCTTGGGGTAATAGACAACACTCTGATTTCATGGGGACCAATCAAAATACTGGGTATGATGAAATTTGAACACCAAGCACATGAAGCTAAATAATCTAGAGAATTATCAATTTTTCAAAGCTATTGTTCTACTATTATACAATCTACACCGAATTCAATTATGACGCCTGAAGAGATTTTGTGGTTCCCAAAGAGTCCATGAAGCAACACCTCTCTTCTTTGCCATTTTTCAAGTTAATATTTCAGTAAGACTCAATTACAACGAGCTACCACCTTTATACTCTACTCTCTGCTTCTGATGATCCCTTTGACTAACGGTTGTAATTAAACTTAAAAATGGACAGATAGCTTTAAGGTTCACCAAGACACTAGATGGACGAATAAATATAGCATTTTCAACTCATCTCCTCTAAGTCAACTATCCAAATAAACACACCAGACAAATCAGAAGTTGTCACGCCATAGATGTAACCCGGACAGAGTGATCTGCAGATCCAGTCAAGAAGATGGGTGATGTCGGATGCCAGTCTACTGTTGTTATAGATGCACTATGCGGAAGAGTTCTCATCCCATATGCAGGACCTCGCACCTGATACAATCAACAATCATTTATTGTTAATAAATTTAACTTCAGTAAACCAACAAGGCAAGAAATAACAGTAACTGGAAACAAACAGGAGCCATAGCAAGGACCAATGAAACTACATCTTATCAGACTACCCTACGACTTGTGAAATCATATGAGCACTGCTAGTCCCAACAGAAGTTGTCAATACACGCATAACAACTAATAATAGAGAGATCCAATCGGTTTACTGATGGGACAACGTTCTGTGACTCCCACAAATGATTGTTCCATTTTCAGTTAAGAGGTTAGCTTATGAACGTATAGCTAGGCACTGAGACCATCGAAGCAAGGGAACCTAAACACATCATTCTGCATGAAACTAGTTTACCTGATATATAGGTGCCCTCAGGGAGTTGGATGTCACCAGAAGTCTTCTTCCATAAGCATCGAGAGCCATTTCATGTTTATAGTGTGACGAACTCCTAAGGTTACAGAATCTACAATACAGGATCGATAGATGTAAAGCATATTATTCTACAACAAGACAGGAAAAGAGAACGACTATCAACTTAGAGAACAAATTTAATGGGAAAAGGAAAAAAAAAATATGCTGCTTGATAGAAAGTATTGTAAAGAAATGGATCTTGGGCCTTATTCAATTCCAAATGCTAACTCAAGAGGTGAGTATTACCCAAGAAAAATTAAAGAGACCACTCATCCCTTAAAGGAGTGATGTGGGACTCTTCACACACCCCTCACACCCACGCCTATGGATGGACAACTGGTACATGGGCAATTTAATACAAGGGCCCAACATCAGGAAATGAAAATTGGAATTAGTTCTGCTCTAAATTCTAATACCATGTGAAAATAAAGAAGAAAATATTAGTCGATTGTGTACTCTATATCATTACATAGAGCCCTATTCATAAACAGGGAAAAAGGACAAATATACTCTGAACTATCGTAAATGATATGCAGATACCCTCCATCATACTTTTGGGACATAGGTGCCCCTGCGTCCAAAAACTAGAATATATATATATCCTTTATACTAACGCACATACATTTCATAAGATTGTGCCATGGGTCACTATTTAATCCGCTCTAGTTTTTGGACGGCAAGGGCATCAATGTTCCAAAAGTATGACGGAGGATATCTGTATACCATTTACAATAGTTCGGGGTATATTTGTCCTTTTCCCCTTATAAATACTACATTACAAAGAAAAAGTAGGATATTATATAAATTATGTTCCTATCTGTATTTGGAATCCATCCTATGAGCTAAAAAAATCATGTAGATATCTTTATTTCATTAACCCCGAATAGTATACAGTTCAAAGGTCCTAACATATTTGATTTATATGCAGTTTCTCTAGGAAATGGGGAGTTTATGACTGAATCATCCCCCAGAGCTGGATATATGAACAGTTTGAAGGAAACAAATGAGGTTTCAGACTCTTTAAGTAATTGTAAAATAAGAAAAGCAAACACACTTAATGATTAAGACATAAATGATAAAGATTCAGACCACAAAAAGAAAAAAAAAAACTTAATGACTAGGATTTGAATATTAAAGATTAAGACCATTAAGTGCAATCAAATGAAGCTTAAGTTGGACAAGGATTTATCCTATAAGAAAGCCCTCGTGCCCATTTTAGACAGGTTGGTTTGCAAGTTGATATCAAATAAACTTCCTTTGATGGAAGTGTCATCTGCACGATGAAGTAACTAAGAGACTAAGGCAGACATGCAAAGCAAATACATGCACCTATTTGATAGCTCAAGTATACTCGACCAAGAGTTTAAGTGGGCGAAAAATATAACCCTACCCCTACCTGTTTTTATTTGCATTCCATATGTAGTTTAAGCATATGTATAAGATTGTATTACTAATTATTACTTGCGCGTTGATTTGAAACGTGATTCAAGAGTTTGGGTGGTTTTGGACATGTTAGAGCCTAAAAAACAAAAGTTTTACTTGGTGCAGCCACGATGATTCGGCAGCAGGACCAATCAGACAGTGTGGGAAGAGTTTGGTCATCGTAAGTTGATTGCTAGCGCACATTGGAAAATTCAAAGCCAGTGCTATCATGCAAGCTAACCAAAATAGCCCTTTAAGACGGTTCAATTAATTATCATGATCGGTGAGAATTGTGATAGCTCCAAAGGAAAGTTCAAGTATACATATGAACATTGATTAGATTGTGCCATTATGAAAAAATTGTGGGGGCCCAACCAACAGAGCGATTTCGACAAGGCACTAAGATAATGATTAATTAACAACTAAGATGATTATACTTGTTTTTGTGGATTTTTACATAGATTTGAATCCCCAAAGTTATATTTGGCGCAGCCACAATCATTCTGCACCCAGTATTTTGGACGGCGAAAGGCGACAAAAGGCAACAAGGGCCTGCCTCGCACGCAGCGAGGCGCTTACCTTTTTGAATCGAGGCGCCAATTAATACCAAAAAATAAATACATTGAATTCATCAATTCACTGTTTATGGGCAAATGAATAAATAATTATGAAAGAATAAATTTTTAAAAAAAATTATAGGCAGAGCAGTAAGCAGTGAACAGAGGAAAAAAGTAGAGCAGTGAAGTATTAAAAGAGACGAAAAAACAGAGCAGTCAGCAGTGAAGGAAAAAAATCAGAGCAACTTGTGTATCTCAAGAAGAACTGAAAAGATGAAGAAGAGAACTCAAGAAGAAGAACTGAAAAGATCAAAAGAAGAAAAAAAAAGAGGTATACCTCAGTGCAGCAACTCAAAGATGATGGAGTAAACGACTGTCGTGGAGCAGAGACGCGACGCGAAGAGAAGAGGAGCACTGGAGCAGCACCTAGACGCGAGGGAAAGAGGAGTCGGGCAGAAGAGATTGTGACTGGAGCAGCAATTAGATGAAAGTTTGAAAATAGAAAAAAAAAAAATTTTGACTAATATTGTTAAGTCAAATCTTTTTAAAATTTTAAAATCAAAAAGGCGCCGCCATTTGCGTCGCCATAGCTCACCTTTTCCGGATCGCCTCGCCTCAGTGTGGAATCGCGAGAAGGGCGATGAGGCACTCGCCATTCACAACACTGTCTGCACCAGGCCCAATCACACAGTGTGAGAAGAGCTTGATTAGCAACAGCACAAGTTGACCGCAACCACACATTGGAAAATTCAAATGTTTGTGCTATTGTGCAAGCTGATCGCAATCATATTTAAGGGTAGTGTGGTTAATTATCATGATCACTGTGGAGGAGTGTGATAGCACTAAGGACAATTTCTTGTTTTATGAGTATGGTGTAAGAGGAAGCTTTTGCACACCTTGACTGATTCCACAGGATACATGCCACGTCCCTCCACCAACAGGTATCAAGTAACTCAGTCCACCAAGGCTAGGATAAATGGGAAGAATCACCTCGTATTTTTTGTCTCTACTGAGTTTTGAACTCGAGACCTCAGGATTCAACCACTTCATTAACCACTAAGGCATACCCTTGGGTGCCGCTGAAGGACAGTTCAAGTATAAATACAAACACTTAGTTTTGCCATTTTGGAGAAGGAAGAACACATGGGGGGCTCAACCAATGGAGTGACTTTGACCTAAGGCATTAAGATAATCATACTTCTTCATTTTTGTGGATTTTGACATGAGATTTAAATGACTTAAGGATTTAAACGTAGTTCTACAAATGAAAAAAAATAAAAAAAGATGAGGGGGGGATGCAACCTAGCAATACAAGTCAAGATTGAAAGTTGATTACATAAATAAAATGTGAGCTTATGGGTATGCTGATTCTATGATTTGTTTTGCATTTTGAATAGTTTGATCAGAGGTTGAGTTTTGGGTTGACCTGCCATTGTCTGACTTATCCAAATTATGGAAATACTGCACCTAATTTGAACGCATTATTCAATATTTTGCAAAAATTGGGGGCCTTCAGAAGTCGTCTTAGTGGATTTAAGCATTTCAAGTGAAGAAAAGGCAGTTAAAGGCAAGTGAGACTTTTAACCTCTCGAATGTATTGCTTTCCTGAAGTCATAATTTAGAATATACATAATTGATTTAAATTGCCTAGTATGTTGAGGTTGAGCGCATACAAAGATATTTATACGGTTTCTTAGGTTGTGAGGTACTTCTCTTTCAAAGTTGAGTTTAAAGAATATTCTATATCATGCATGAAAAATTAAGCATAGCATACTAGTTACACAAATTAGGAAGCATGCCAAAATATGTGTCATTTCTATACGTGTTGACATTTATAGCATGACTTCATTTACATCATATGATATTATGATATTGCACACTTTATCTTATATGCATTAGTTTAATGAGTTGAGATGGTGTTAGCATCATATTGTTCGTGGAAGGTATGGTCTGCTACTAAAACACACTAATGGTTGGGCATGGTATGCAACTATGCGGTATTGTTGACTATGGACAGTATATTAAGATGCGTAATTCAACACAGATAAGGGTGTGCAATATGGACATGCTCTTGCTATGCATAGCAACACCATGAAAGACAGACCATGAGATGTTACATCTGTACTGGTTGGTATTTCATTTGATCTTGCATTAATATGATATGTGTCATACTTGTTCATAACATGCATATATTTTTCAGATACTTTCTCCATGGGGTACGACAGGGAGCACTGGTCAGTGATCTTTATGAGCTTTGGCTCACCTATCTTGTTATTTACTACTCTATGCAGATCCTTCACGGTTTCACCTAGTGTAGTTGTTGTCCGGGTTTTGATCTTGTTTAAGGCAGTTATGAAGCTTCAGATGAGGTGAAAGAACCACATACGTTGCGGTGGTACTTCAAGCTATTTATATTATGTTTCTTTACTTTCGGGCTACGACCCAAACAGCATACTTCAAAGTATGTAGCTTCTCCTCGACTTATTGTTGGGACGGATAGGAAATCCTTGACATTATAAGGTTTACTTCTCTTCCACTATTATCTGTGATACTTGGAGATTTATCGATATAGCTTATACTATAATTTTGATTATGAGTTTGTTGCTATCAAATGTTTGCGGTTTGCCTATCAAGCAGTCGCTCTTTAGGTGCCTATCATGACTCATGAATTTGTATCATAACAAATACCATATTTGTACTTTTTTAATAATGATAAATGATTTCTTCTGGCTAAATGTCATGTGAGATGCACAAACATGAGACTAGGGCTAAAAGAATATTTCTAGTTAACTGGAATTTTAACACGAGAATGAAATATCAAAACTAAAGGATTAAAAAAATCCACATACCTGCTGCAATCACTTGACCAAAGTACTTTGCCTTGATTCTGCAAACTCCACTCAAATATCTGTCTCACATGCTACAGAGTTAGATTCTTCACAATGTAGCTAACAAAGTAAAGCTTTCAGCAAGGTGAAAACCTTGAATATATGGAGAAGCAGAAAGAAAAATAAAGTGAATTGAATGACTGCTATATAACTTGCCTTTCCATCTATACCCAAAGTGAAAATGCTCGTCTCATCAGAACCAAACATAACAGAACTAATAGCAGAATCATGTGCTGGCCATCCAGTAATTTGCAAGCCAGCAGACATATCTATCACCTGTTAAGATTCTGTTGACTATGCAAGCCAGCAAAGTTATGAGAGCATCTCCTAACTGCACATATTCACTCTCAAATACCATTAAAAACATGAACTCCCCAACTTAAATGTTAAGTTACGAGAATACTCCGACATGAAACACTCGTTTTAGCATATATTCTGTATTTTATATTATATATATTTATTTTTTGTTCTATTCTATAATATATTAAAAGTAGACACTTTTTCACATTGATGGGAGTGACAGTTCCAAAGGGTTGTGACTTATTCGATGAGTTATGAAATTTTCAAAAAGTTGTGATCTTTCTAAAAGTTTGACTTATTTTATAAGGTATGATAAGCATTTTTCGTATTATCTTTAGTTTTCTATAAATAGAAAGATTTTCTCACACTTTTAAAATTCCTATGAATTTTTCAAGTTTTCTGTTCTTCTTCTTGAAACAAGGAAGATTGTGAGAGTTGTTCAATTATGCAATTACAATAACCTTTTTGGCTAAATTAGATAGATTAACAAGAATTGATACAGCAAGGAGAACAAAATAACTCAACTTCAAACGATCTACATAATTAATATATACTCATTTTCATAGCAATACATATACGTTTGCAACAACTTCTACTTGAGAAGGAGTTCAATGATTTTATGTTGCGCAAAGCACGACATGGTGTTCCAGCAGTGAAAAGTCTCAAGCTTTGGGAGAAAAAACGATTTGATCAACAACTTGTTTGAAGAGTGCAAACTAGAAGTACTCCTCCGTTTCCAATATATTTGTTGTACTTGTATTTTTATTCAGTTTAATATCAAATGTTTTTTTTACTTGGGAGTGGGAGCGCATCAAAAGTCTTTCTTTATTTTTAAAATTTTCATATGAAACTAAAACACCAAAATTAGTATATCATACATGATTTATATTGTATTTTATTTATTTATTCATTTTATATTATATACACCTTTAAAACATTGAAGAGTTATGACTCTCTTTTTATGACGAGCCCTTTGGGTGCGCACGGGTAAAACCCTCACAAACCACATAGGAGAGGTAATCCGCACTAGGCAAGCGTGGTGAGACGAACTCGATCCAGAAGGCAAACCCCTTGCTTTCGTTGGCAAGGGGTTTTGAACTTGAGACCTCCAACATGGAAGTCCCAAGCTCAAACCACTGGGCCACCCCGAAGGGTAGAGTTGTGACATTTCCAAAGAGTTATAACTTTTTCGATGAGTTGTGATCTTTTCGAAGGGTTGTTACTTTTCAACAGGGTTGTGCCTTTTCCAAAAAATTATGATTTTTCAGGAGTTCTATAACATTTTCAAAGGGTTAATGACTTTTTCGATGAGTTGTGACCTTTTTGAAGGCTTGTGACTTTTTTAACAAGGCACAATAAGCATTTTTTCCATACACTACCCTTTATTGGCTATAAAAAGAGGGGTTTCCTCAAATTTTTAAATTACAATTGCTTGAAGTCTTTCATTCTTCATCTTAAAACATCAAATTTATTAGATCTTCTATATTTTATATTATATTTATTTATGTATATTATATTATATTATATTATATTATATTATATTATATTATATTATATTATATTATATTATATTATATTATATTATATTATGTTATGTTATGTTATGTTATGTTATGTTATGTTATGTTATGTTATGTTATGTTATGTTATGTTATGTTATGTTATGTTATGTTATGTTATGTTATGTTATGTTATGTTATGTTATGTTATGTTATGTTATGTTATGTTATGTTATGTTATGTTATGTTATGTTATGTTATGTTATGTTATGTTATGTTATGTTATGTTATGTTATGTTATGTTATATTAAAAGAAACGGCTATTTCACATTGAACGGTTACGACTTCCTCAAAGTGTATATGACTTTTGTGATGAGTTGTGGCCTTCCGAAGGGTTATGACTTTTATGATTAGGAATATATTCACATGCTCATTACACTCCAAGTAAAAACATCCAATTTATTATATCTCTTATATTTATATTAATATTTATTTATATTATATCACATCATATTATTATATATATATATAAGAGAACCGCAAACCAGAATTCACTTTTAATTTATCTATTTACAAATCTAGCCTTCCCCTTTCATGAAAAGTTGAGACATTTGCGAAAAACTGTGACTTTCATGAAAAGTTACAGTTTTAATGAAGAGTTACGACTTCTTTTGAAAAGTTTGGACTTTTATGAAAAGTTCGGACTTTTATGAAAAGTTGTGACTTTAATGAAGAGTTGCGGCTTTTATGAAAAGTTGTGACTTTTATGAAAGGTTTTGACCATTCTAAAGGATTGAAATTTTTCCAAATAATTGTAACATTTCTGATGAGGCACAATAAATATTTGTCCATACTAACATTCGTTTTCTATAAATGGAGAGATTTCCTCTCATTTCAATTCTAAAGCTCTTCTTCTTCTTCAGTATTAAATATTTGTGTATTTTACTCATGTTGAGTGGCTCAGTGACACCATTGCTTATGTTACAGATCATGTTATGTATTTCTGGTACGTATTTTTAGAGTCATTAATTTATTTTTATGTTATTAAGGATAAATGATGAGATGTAATAATTCTCAATTTCCTTTACATTATTAATCTTTTATGTAAGATAATACAATTATTTAGTTTTAGTGACCGAAAGGTTTTAAGTTTATTTTATATATTCTGTGATATTAAATTCCAGCCCAAAGCGCGAGTAATTTTACTAGTTATATTAAAGATAAGAACTCCAACAATACTATAATAACAAAGTAATGCACTATGGGGAACTTCCAATACTCATAAGAAAGTTTACATCCAAAATTCTTAGGAACTTGTACTTTATCATTCATTTTATAATTGTTTACTCAATTTTTTTATTTAATAATATTCACATTATTTTAAAAATTGAGTAGTACATGGTTTGATGTTGTACGTGCGCCAAAACTAGTATATATATATATAGAGAGAGAGAGAGAGAAATAGATACAGAATATGGAAATAAATATAAAAGTTTCTAATGCAAGGAATAAAAGAACACGGCTACAGACTATGTTCACAAGTTCAGACAAGGATACCAAACATGTGTATCATTCCATCAGTAGCTGCAGCTGCTAAAAGTTTTCCATTGTGATTGAAGCATACTGAAGTAATTGGAGGTGGATCTTCACCAAGAGGCAGGACTGTCTTCAATAAAGTTTGAACAGGGTTAGGTTTGAGAATCCTTATGAAGAAAGGAAAAGAAAGAGTGTTGTAAATTCAGCACTTGGATACAACCGGGACCCAATATAATCACATACCATAGCTTTCCATGTCCTCATATTCCAGACAGTTAAAGAAGCATAGCCCAATTTACCAATGTCACTCAAACCAGGCCTACAAAACTGCAATTTAGGATCGCTTTTGAGGCAAATAAGAACTATATACTTCGTAATTAAGCATGTCAAAACTCTCATTTAACAACATTCCTAATACAGTCCCACAAGTGGGGTCTAGGGATGGTGGGGTGTGCACACACCTTCCCCTACCTAAGTGGAGTGGAGAGGTTGTTTTCGACAGACCCTCGGCTCAAGAAAATCATTTTACAAGAGAGGTTTGAATGAGTTCCAAGAGTAGAAACTATGATGTAAAAAGAGATTAAAGAAAGTATATTCTCACAGGTGGGTTCTAGAAGGGTGGGATGCATACACACCTTACCACTACCTTTGTGGCATAGAGAGGTTGTTTTTTATTAGACCCTCGGCTCAAGAAAATCATTTTACAAAAAAGGTCTGAATGAGTTGCAACTTACTGACAAAATTAAATTAAAGAAAGTACAGTCCCACAAGTGAGGTCTAGGGAGGGTGGGGTGTACACACACCTTACCGCTTACCCCTACTTTTCTGAGGTAGAGAAGTTGTTTTCAATAGACCCTCAGATCAAGAATATCGTTTCACATAACAGGTCTTAATGAGTTGAAAGACTACGAAACTTTGAAGGAAAACCACAATACTAATGAACTTGAAGAATCAAATAGCATAATCACCATATCATATCACACACACACATATATATATATTTATATATATACCAACATATATATATATAGATAGATAGATAGATAGATAACCAAAGTAAGCAAAACCACAATACTAATGAACTTGAAGAATCAAATATATATATATTATATATATATATATATATATATATATAATATATATATATATAGATATATATATATATATATATAAGTGGGAAGCTCCTAAGCTCAAAATTGGATTACCATTTTACCCTTCACTAAATACTATTTCTACTCTTTTTTTTATGTACAAATGTAAAAATATATCTCAATAACTAATTAGATAATCAATTTTGAAGTATTCAAACGTGCTTTAAAGACGTAATGGAAGATAAAAATAAATTCAAGTTGAATGAAATAACTTGCAGTGAGTTACTAGGTGGAAGTCCAAGCATTTCTAAACCGCTTCTCTTTTTTAGTTTCAAGCTAAAGAATTTGAAGAGTTCCCATTGATAAAACTATAAATACTCCAACTTCATCTACAGGAGATACAACCAGTTTCTAAGTAGTCGTCTTAATGTTTTATGTTGCTCTTTGATATAATTTTTGCATAGGGTGGAAAATGACTTTCGAGTTCCGCTTGACTCTCCAATGTTCCCTTTATGGATTTGATACATTAGTCTTACAAAAAAAGCCTGTTGTGGATAGGAAGGTTGGATTTTCAAGAGTTCTTTTTTGAGAACGGTAAAGTTGTGTTCATCAGCAATGAGGGTCTGCTGGCAACCAAACGAAAAATTCCAAGGCAAAGTAGTCATGATTACAAAGAGCCTAGGAAATCTACTAACTGATCTACTTCATATATACCCTCTTCTTACACCAAAAATATAGAGTATTAATGCAGCTTTCTTTTACTTTCTGCATTGGGTTAGTAAGATTCTTAAAACATGTATTGTTACTTTCCTTCCAAATAGACCACCATATTCAAGATGGAACTAGATTCTACCATCCTTCCTGTGTTTTACTTCACCCTCTTCTCATCCAACAGCTTAGTAGGTCTGCAATTATGCTAAGGAACCACCCAAGGATCTTGGATAAGGCTTTGAAACATATACCATATCTGGGCCGTCACTCTTCAGTGAAGGAACTAATGGTTGTTTGTTTCTTTCTTTTCATGGCAGAAGAAGTACCTAACAATCTGAAATCCTATTTTTTCAATCTCTCCCGAGTCAGGCATGCTTTTCTGCACACCGACCATGTGAAACACTATCTTGGTTGGAGTGCTAGACTTCCAGATTTGTTTCCAAGGTCCAAAAATGCCACCGGATGCGTTGCCAGGTCTCTTTAGTACATTATTCCAACAGAAAATTCCTCATCGCTATCACGTTTCCATATGATTGCATCAGGATTAGTGTTGAGTCCCGGAAAATCTTCCAACCCTTGCAGTAACTCGACCACTCTACCACTTCCCAGTCATTTAAGAGCCTCCTAAAGGTTATATTCCACCCTTATTGAGACTACATCTCAAGGTTGTTACAAAACGAGTACAAATCTGCAAAGTCCTCCATGAGGGAGTTCTGTCCTATCCAACTTGTCTTTCCAAAAAAAGGATCCTAGTCCCCTCACCCCCCTTGTGGCATATGTTACCAGCTAGTTTTGGCCATAAATTTCTGATAGACATCAAAACTGAGACCCAATAGTTCTGGCCGATCCATTTGTCTTTCCAGAATAGATAACCTATGCTCCCGGACAATTTAGGCCACAAATTTCTGATAGTTCTCCAAACTGAGACACACCATAAGTGTTAGTCACAGTATTGGTTGTCCATTGCTCAGTCTGTTCGTATTTGCTGAAAATAACATCCTTCCAAAGAGGATGATCCTCTTTACCAAACCTCCACAACCATTTTGATAAAAGACATGTTTTACAGCCCCATGTTCTTAACACCCAGCCCACCAGCTTTCTTACTAAGTTGTACAGTTTGCCATTTGACCAGGTGAATTCCTTTTCCTTCCTTGTTACCCAACCAGAGGAACTTCCTCCTCAATTTATCCAATCTCTCCTCCACTTTCGCAGGTAGGGGGAAAAGGGACATAACATAAGTTGATAGGGCATCCAGGACTGCATTGATCAATGTAATTCTTCCTCCGAAGGAAGGACATTGTGTCTTTCAGGTGGCTAATTTTTTTTTTGTCTTCTCCACTACTCCATCCCATATCTCTAACTCTTTGTGGGTGTTACCCAGTGGCATCCCCAGGTATGTAGTCGGCAATTTCTCTACTTTGCACCTCCAAATATTTTCCAGGCACTGAATATTAGATACATCTTTAACTTGGAACATACTACTTTTCCTCCAATTCACAGAAAGCCCTGACACTGCCTCAAGAACTATTAGGATTATCCTGATGAAACATACCTGCTCTTTTTTGGCCTCACAAAAGATCATAGTATCATCTGCATTGAGAAGATGGCAATGAAAAGGAAAGGGGAAAGAGGATCACCTTGTCTTAGTCCTCTTTCTGAGGGAAAAAAACCAATAGGTTCTCCATTCACCAAAATAGAGAACCTAGCAGTTTTAATACAAAATTCTATCCACTTCAACCATTTTTCTCCAAACCCCATTTGTTTCAAAATATTGAGAAGAAACTTCCAATTCACATGATCATAAGCCTTCACAATATTAAGCTTACACATGATCCCTGGGTTTCACCTTTGATCCCTGATCACGATGTTGGAGGTCAATGAATCAGTTTGTCCATACTTGTAAACGATAACATCCTTCCACAGAGCCTTCCCCTCTTTACCAAACCTCCATAGCCATTTTGACAGTAAACTCCTATTTTGCAGACCTAGATTCTTAATGCCAAGACCTCCAATTTCTTGCTTAGTTGAGCAATTTGTCATTTGACCAAGTGAGTGCCCTTCCTTTCCTTGTTCCCCAACCAAAGAAAATCTCTCCTTAGTTTATCTAATTTATCTTCCGCTTTAGCAGGTAAGGGAAAGAGAGACATACATAAGTAGGGAGAACATCTAAGGCAGAATTGATCATTGTTATTCTTCCTCCCAAAGATGGGTATTGTGTCTTCCAGGTGACTTAACTTTTTCTCAGTCTTCTCCACAATTACATCCCATATTTTTAGTTCTTTGTGGTTGTTACCCAGTGGCATCCCTAGATATGTAGTTGAGAACCTAGGCCAGCAATGCCATCAGGTGCTAGCCACACTGAGAATCTAGGCACAGGACGTGAGACAAACCTTCGAATCTGGTTAATTTATATGATTCTTGTGCATTGAGATTCTCTTTCTCCTCTGCTTCTACAACAACAATTCATGATTGGCTCCTATAAAATGGACATTGAAGCCATGATTGCATGCCCAAGAAATACTTTTAATCTTGTTAGGGATATGTATACCCACGTAGGGATAAGTGTGAGATTTGAAGAACCCCAACACTTCTTAAAGATGAACTATTTATTAGTATTGAAATTAGATGGACCTAAACAAAGAAAACTAGATACCGAGAACTGTAGCCTGCACATACTAGTTATTAATATAAGAATTTTCGGTTCACAACTATTTCTCTAAAATTGCTTAAAGCAGAGGAATTGTAACAAAAAATGCTAAGCTACAACTTCTACATAGCAGGACATCAAAGTTATACATTCTTAAGTTATAACTTATACATATCAGGACATCATGATAATAGATAGAGCTTTAGATCAAAAAGTACATGGAGAAAGTACAAGAGAAAGCTAGAAGTACAAGTTACCATCTCGAAGCAGCAGCAGATACGAAAATTGGCTCCACAGGGCTGCATTTTAAATCCAACACGCTGTATCCGGGAAAACATGAAACGAGAAGGATAAAAGAACAAGTAAGACGGTGTCCAAGTATTTCATTTTTTCAGAAAGAAGAGAGTAGATCCCATGAGTGTGAGGAACCTTGGGAATGCTTCTGTGCAACTAAGATCACAAACAACACGTTTAGCATCGACATTCCATGCTTTGATTCCTCCATCAGCTGTGCCTATGAGAAGCTTTTCTCAAGATGAACATTAGTTCCAGAAGCTTTAGAACTAATCCAGTAATGAAGCTAGCAAATATACCAATTAACATGAAAAAGAAACAAGAACCATGGAACCTAATAATGTATGTCTACTATATCGATAGTGTCTATACCAGTCGGTCAGATTTGCACTCCCACTCAAGTGACATGATCTCTGCCCCACAATAGATGGTTGCATTTCTTGATGTTGGTGCTGATGAGTCATATGTCCATATCCTTCATCAGAATACATTAATATCAATACAAGATCAGGATCGCATAATTTTTTTGGCAAGTCAAAAAGTTCCAATGACATTACACCAAGATGGTGTCACTCTCCAGAGTGTGGATATACATCAAACCCCGCAGAATTTAATCATCTATTTCTATACTATTTCCTTCTACTCCAAAGAATGACAGAATGAAGATTGATCCCAGAGAAAAAATCAAATGAAAAACAATGGAGCTCTTAAATTTCCTCATAGAATTTTGTTCAACCTTGAAAATTCTATTAATCTCTCTCTAAATTAGCCAAAAAGTACAATGACAAGTATACTTGCATAGTTCTTTATTGTAGCCTCCAGCTTTTTCATCCCACGGCTAATCATAAGTGTTATCAAAGGCGCGCTTAAGCCCTGAAGCGAGGTTCAAAACGTGTGGAACGCTTCGCCTCGCTTTATGTGCGTTTCAGTGTCATCATCAAGGTTCTAAGGAAGATGTTTCCTTGCCAATGAGCCTTGTATGAAGAAGTGACACTAAATAATTGATAATTCACTTTATCATAAAAAAATTTTCCAATTTCTTTGGTCATTTATTTGTCATTCATGTTAATAATTATTAGTCTTGGACCATATATATATGTGTGTGTGTGTGTGTATATTTTCTTTTCCCCTTTGTGCCTTTTTTCATTAAAGCCCACGCTTTGTTTGCGTTAAAAGCCCTCACGGACCTTAGAGCTTTTTTGCGCTTTTCGCCTTTGATAACACTGATCATAACCTTGCATTATTCTAGGAAAATCCCTGTCAATTAACATGGAGAAGGAATTGGCACTTTATTCAGCAAGTATTCAGCAAAGAGTTTAAAAATGCTCTCAGGCACATTTTTCAACGTTGTTATTTTTAGCCGTTTCTGAAATTCACTCTCTAGGGGAGAAATTCTCTTGCTGCTCTGACCGGACTTTTCAATAGATATGGGAAAATGGAATTTCTTATATTGCAGGGTATAATTCCAAGTGCAACACCTTGAGTATCATTAATGAAAGTAATAAATTACTTAAAACTCAATGTTGAACTAATTGTACTAGGACCCCAAGTATCAAAATGAACTAAATGAAAAAGAGACTCTGCATGATTATTAGGACTCGTGTGTGCTTCCCCAATTGACATGACTCGCAATCTAACTAGGATAATTTGGATAAGCTAGGTACCATCATGTGAAGTTTGGATAAACTAGGGTTTCCCAATCGTCTGTAGATTAATCCTGGAGAGTCGAAGATTGAACAAACTGTAGTGGACTTGTGAAAACTAAGATAATAATGTCCATCTGACTCATGCCCTTTCCCAATTATCCTTCCTGTACTAAGGTCTTGTATAACAAAGAAGTCATGAAACGAAAGAAGATGAAACAATTTAAAGTCTTAGCCTCCCCATAGTATCCCTTAGCAATCTATCAACCTCCCCATACTGTTTACATCAGTAGATCTTTGATAGGAAACAGTTCAATTAATCCCCTCAATATGTAGTGGGACTTTTAACCAGTTTCTGAATGAGAAGTCACACAATACTTCATCTCCTTCCTTGACATCTTATTCAGCTTTATAGTGTTATAGAATTTTAGGAGTTGTACCACCACACAAAATATCCAACCAAAATAAGACATCTACTATTAACGAATGCAAAAGTAATGAAGTTAAAGAACTTCTCTTTAATCCTTCACAATTCCTTACCACACACTAGTTTCATATGAAGTGGTGATACCCTCACAGGATCACTTTATCAACTACCCCTATATTTTCCTGAATCATCATTTTTCACATGACTTAGTCTTCCTGTGAAAACATCCATAGTTGTTTGGTAACACATTCTTTTTTCTTCTTTTTAGAATGAAGGTTTGGTAATATTTACCTTACCTACCAAAGGTAATCCTCCTTCTCCCTCTGTTCCATCAATTTAAATATCCTATATCACTCATCAACTTTTTAATTCCTTACTAAAATATGACAAGGAGCAGCAGTACATTGGATTCTAGTCGGAACAGAATTTATGAAGAAATTATTGGACTTGATCCTATAACTGAATGTGCAATTGTGAAATGGACAAAGGCCCCCTGATACTTGATTTAAAATCAAGACAGATGATAACAGGAACATGGAAGGAATATCTGGTGCAGGAGGATATCTAGGGACAACGATTCATGAACATAGCATTTTATTGTGTTTGGGAAGAGGCAGTAGCAACATAACTGATGTAAAAGCAGTTCTTTTTGGCTTGAACTGGTATATAGAGAATGGTTTTACTGGCATCATACTAGAATGTGATTCTATTATAGTCATAGATATGCTGCAGGAAAGAGTAATACAGCATGGCAGATGCAGGATACCATTAGAAAAGCTCAGCCGTGCAATGTAATTGTGGAATCCACCATTTTCCAGATCAATAACTTCTCCTTGGGATTTACCAGAACAAGGCAAAGAGCCATAAGAATTTGGACTTCATCCAGATGGCTGCAATAAGGAGTAAACAAGGAAGAACTATTTTTTTGAGAATGGAAGTCTCTTCTCTTCTGTTGCTTCATGGTGTATTATTGTATACATGGAGGATGAAATTGTATAGTAAATTTTTGTATAGACTTTGCATGAATTGTGAGGTAAGGATGTTTAATCCCCCTCTTTTGATTGTACCCTTTTGTGAAAGAATGAAAGAGAGATGCCGCCAAAGGATGCATTATTTATTATTTTCCAGAAATGCATTATTACAAAATTAAATCAAAATGACACGATACTTCAAACTCCAACTTTCTTTAACTCTGTGGATATGTTACTACACAAAATTTCGTCATGTTTCAGTAACCTTTTTTTTAAGATTAGAAAAAAAAGCAATTTTTCAGAAACATTTGTACGAGAATGCATGTCAGCCAGGAGAATATACCTGACTGTTCCATCCACAGAAGCACTAGCAACATTGTCCCCAGTAGCAGAAAAACGGCAACGACTTATTGGACTTGTGTGGCCTAAGAATGTCTCCTGCAAAATATTATTGCAGAAGAATCAATAAACCCCACCTCAGTTCCCGAACGAAAGAACAATTATAGATTTTATGTCTATGACTCTATGGTGAGCATGAACAGAAAATTAAGACAGAGAGATGCTGAAGTAATTAGGGAAAGAAAAACTGAAAACTCAGGCTAATTAAGAGTCTACCTGGAAGTCCACTCTCACTTCAGGGAATTCTTCTTCTCGCTGTGCATCATTTTCAGTGTCTGTTGAAACATCACAGAATAGCTCATCTCAGAATCAGAATCATGATCAGAATCAAAAGAAGAAGAAGAAGAAGAAGGCATCACTTCTCTCACTCTGACCACTGTGATTACTAATTTTAGAAGTTGAAACTTGAGTATCATCAGGCCTGATATCCTCACTGTGTTTAGGTTCTCTTTCACTAGCTTGTGCACTTGCAGAGACACAATTAACATGAGATGACGCTGGTACGAAAACTGTGGGTTCCCCAGAACCAGGAAGAGGATTTGATGAGCTGTCAGTCCCAACAATGACTTCCGTTGCTAACAAAGAACTACTGAGATCAAATAATGCAATTAGTAGACTTCAAAATTTTCAGGAAGAACAAATTGTAACAGCTGTCACCTCCTTAACTGATGCAGCTGAGTCTCTTTCTCCTCCAAAGACACTTGAAGTTGCGCAAGTTTGAAATTAAGTTGCTTGATGTCTCCTTTGAGGCGACTCACCATATTCCTTTCAGAACTAATCTTCATTAATGCAGGGATACGTGATATAGTTAAGGAGAAACTCAATGGAGGCACACTGGTAAAGAAAACTAATGGGTGACAACTAAAAAGAAATCATCTGCAAGCACATAATACCATCTATAATCAAGGACATGCATCAGGACGAGTGAAACTAATTCCTTAAACAACCAAGTCCAAATAGACCAAACAAGGAGTTACACAATCCCTGACTTAACAATAAATACCTCTCAAACAAATTTTTTAGTATTAATAATTAGGACATTGTTAAATATGGGAACACGATCATTCCTCTTTCGGAAAGAACTAGCAATGGAGCTCCATCTCCATTTGAATTTGTCCATTCAGATATATGTGGTCAAAATCATGTCAGCTCTACTTTAGGCTTACATTTTTTCGTCATCTTTGTTGATAATGTTTCTCGGTGCACTTAGTTATTTCTTCTGAAAAAATAGAACTTAGTTATTTTCTATCTTAGAAGGGGGGTACCTTGTAAAAGGTAGAGTTCTTGTTATGTGGCAAAGAGTCACGGGTTTGAGCTGCGGAAACAGTCTCTTGTAGAAATGCAGGGTAATACAGTGTACAATACACCCTGTGGTCCATCCCTTCCCCGAACTATGCGCATAGCAGGAGTTTAGTGCACCGGGGTGCCCGTAGTTATTTTTTATCATTTAAGTCTTTTTGAAATTCATACTCCCTTTGATGTTTCTATCAAGAAAGTATACAGTGACAAAATGCATGATAAAAACATTCTTCACCTATATCATTCTGTCTTCACAAGGTATCTTACACTTCATTTTGTGCATATACAGTTATTTTAGAAAGGAAACAGCAGTATACAAGTGTAGCACAAAGACTGCTAAAGCCATAGAAAAAAATATAGCATGATACTTTCTACCACCTACTACAAGGATGCTATGATATCTACCAGTGAATCAATATCCTGGTCAAAATCTTCCTTGCACCAAAATCGAAACAAAAAAGACAGTTCATACTAATCTTTTGTAAGGAGTTGATGTTCCTACAGAACAACTAATATTTCTTTCCTTTCATATGGTCCACTTGGAATAATCTTCTACCATTTATTTTGTCCAATTAGTCCACCAGAAAAATTCCAACAAGAAGGCAGTTCCCCTCTAGTCCTAGGCATGATCCATGACAGGCCTTTCATACTCAAAAAAGGGTTCCAGAGGACTCTAGAAACCACACAATGTATAAATAAGTGACAAATGACAATAGCTTTCTGCCTCCGTTCAACATGGATAGCACCTTCAACACAATTGCATCCCCCTTCCCTTTATATTTCTTATGTTAGGCAAGCATTTCTGACAACTAACTACACATAATAGGTCACTTTAGATTGATGTTTCACTTTCCATACTGATTTCCAACTCCGCAAATGAGCTTGCTGATTAGGATGATTAAGTCTAGTATATGTTGAATACACTGTAAACTGGCCTAGACTGTGCTTCCTGTATTTCTTCCTCATCTGTTGTCCCCTTGAAATGATCAAGAGCTTTCAAAATTTCAGTTAGTCTAGCTAGCTCCCAGTCATTAAGTTGTTCTCGAAATTGAAACTTCACCCTGGTACAACGAGCTCGACCCAGAAGGCAAACCCCTTGCTTTGGCTGGCAAGGGATTTCGAACTTGTGACCTCCAACATGGAAGTCTTAGTCGAAACCACTATGCCACCCCAAAGGGTTACACATAAGTATCTTTCGAGACATTCCGCACTTTTCACAAACAATAACAGTATACCAAATGTAATCCCACAAGTGTCGTCGGAGGGTGGTGTGTACACTAACCTTAACCCTACCTTGTGAAGGTAGAGAGGTTGGTTCGGATAGGCCCTCAAGACAAATAAACCATTTCAAAGATGTTATAAGAAAGGAATCTTGTTAGAATTGGAATAGATATAAACAATCCTATTTAGAATTAGGCATGGTCATAGGAATAGGAATAGAAAATAGTATCCTACTTGATAAAGAATTCAATTGTAGTGTTTACAAATAGGGTCTCTATATTAATAATAATGTAGATACAACTCAATAATATTTTTTTCTACATTTCTCACATGGTATCAAAGCCTCTACGATCTTGGTAGAGAACCAAAGAGTTTCTATTGCCGGCAAGAGGCCATCATCCACATATGCCACCCGTATGGCTAATGATTATATTTTGCTCCTATATCACACATTGTATCAGAACCTCTACAATCTTGGCAGAGAGTCAAAGAGTTCCTATTGCCGACGGGCGTTCATTACCCATATATGTCACTCATATGGCTAATGATTATATTAGCAATAGTTGGGTCACCGTGTATCTTTTTGTGACTACTTTCATATATCTAAAATATGTGAAGCACTGTGTTATCTTTTCGGTGACTGCTTTTTTCATATGTAATTTGTGAAGCATCATGCAATCTTTCCATTAACTATTATTTTCATATATAATTGTGTAGCACCATGCTATCTTTCTAGTGACTACTTTTTTCATAATTAATTTGTATAGCACTATGCATCATTCAAGTGACTGCTTTCTCATATATTATTTGTGTAGAACTGTGCCATCATTCCGATGACCAGTTTCTCATATCTTATGTGTAGCACCATCCATCCTTCCGATGACTACATTTTCATAATTAATTTGTATAGAACAGTGTCATCTTTCATGTGACTACTTTTATTTTGATATGATTTGCATAGCGCCGTGCATGTCTGGAGACTACTTTTCACATTTAATTTTTGTAGTACCGTGGACTTTTTTGAACTGCTTTCTCACATTTGAGTTGCATGGTACTATGTGTCTTTTTGATGACTCCTCATATTTATTTGGGTAGTTCAATTCACCTTTCCGATGACTCATCAATCTGACTTGCATAGGGTTGTGTCATCATTCTGACCCTACACATAATTTCTACTTTTCAAAAGAGTCTTGCCATTAATCCGACCCTTCTTATAAAATTCTTTTTCTCTGATGGGTTGTGTCATCAATCTGACCCTACCCATATAACTTTATTTTATAGACTGTGACATTCTAATCAATTGGACGCTAAGAACATTTTTCTCCATAGTGATCTCATGAAGAAGTCTATATGGAGCAAGCACCTGATTTTGTTGCTTAGGGAGAGTCTACTGCACTTATACGTCGGTTGTGTAAGTCACTCTATAATCAGGAACAGTTTTCTCAACGAACTTATCACAATGTATTTTATCGACATTATACATCAAATCTATTTTTTTTTTTGGAGGAACTACATATGATCTAGTATTTATTTCATAAGGCCAAGCACATTGAGATTCACTAACATTATACATTAAATCTAGTATTTCGAAAAAAAAACATTGAAATTGACGGTCAATTTTGTGAAGTCGAGTGATCAACCTGCACATATACCAACAAGCTCCTCATCAGTCTTTGTATTAATTACATTTTTAAAAAGCTAGGTACATGTGACTTGTATGCACCAGCTTAAGGGGGAGTGTCAAAAATTGGAATAGATATATACAATCCTATATAGAATAGGAATAAGCATAGGAATGGAATGTCCAAAATTGGAATAGATATATACAATCCTATATAGAATAGGAATAAGCATAGGAATGGAATAGGAATAGGAATAAGAATAGTAAATAATATCCTACTTAATAAAGGATTGTAATGTAGTGTTTATAAGTAGGGTCTCCATGTAATTATGTAGATACAAAATTCAATAATATTGTTTTCCTATATATCTCACAAATACTATAGTGAAAAAATCATGATGAAAGTAGCAACAACAACAATATACCTAATATAATCCCACAAATTGAGGTTTGGGAAGGGTAGAGGGTAGGCAAACCTTACCTCTATTTGGGTAGAGAGATTGTTTCCAATAGACCCTCGGCTCAAAAAAAAAAGTCCAAAGCAGTCCAAAAAACAAAGCAGAAAAAGTTCACGAAATAGCCGAGATAGTAACAGGCTATGTTGCTCAGACTCTTAAAAATGTCAACATGTATATGTCGGATTAGCCAAAAGTAGTGTATATTTGAAGAATCTTAGACGGATGCGGCATCAAAAGTGAAGGGTCCGTGCAACTAAGGTAACAGGACCAACTACACAACATAATATGATAGTCAAAAGACAAGACAACAAAAAATAATAGAAATCAAAGGACTACAAATTACAAGAGCAATACTACAACTACTAGTATGGGCAGATAACAAGACAGCACTACTATGTACTAGCCCTCGACCCCAATTCGTGTCCTCCACAACCTCTTACCTAAGGCCATGTCCTTAGTAAGCTGAAACGGCATCATATCTTGTCTAATAACCTATCCCAAGTTGTCTTTGGTCTATCTCTACCTCTCACAAAACCATCCATAAGCATTGTCTCACAACTCCACAATACATCTTGACATCTTTTTTTAACATGCCTAAACCATTTCAGTCTTGTACCTACATTTTGTCCTCGACTGAAGCCACTCTACCTTGACCTCGATGTCCTTATTTGAAATCTTATCACAGAGAGTAGTAACAACAAATAAGATGATAAAAAGGCAAAGGAAAAAATAAATAAAGAAAAACTAAAGAATAAGATAACAGGAGAGTAATAATTGTTGAAGATATGACCGACACCAAGGCCTAACTCGACCCCAAAAGTTAGCTCATGAGGGAGGTTTGTCCAAGTCCATATAAGGAGATCAATTACATGCCACCAATATGGGACTTCTTAACACTCCCCGCATGCCCAGACTCAACTGAAGCATGAACACTTCTAAATGGGGGCCCAATAACGGTGAACAACAAATTGGGATAGGCCTGGCTCTGATACCATGTTAAGATATGACATCTGGGCCTAACTCAACCTCAAAGGTTAGCTCATGAGGGGAGGTTTGTCCAAGTACGTATAAGGAGACCAAATTCTCATCCCTTTATCCATGTCGGACTTCTTAATAATAATAATAATAATAGTAATAATAATAATAATAATAATAATAATAATACTTATAAGAAAAACTAGACAATGTTCAACTCTTTTACTGACCTTCTACCCTGATCCTCGACCTCTATATCCATTTATCTAGGGTCATGTCCTCGGTAAGTTGTCGTATGTCATTTCTTGTTTAATCACCTCTCTCAAGGCTTCTTCAATCTACCTCTACCTCTTCACAAACCCACCATGGTCAACCTCTCACATCTCTTTACTAGGGCATTTATGCATCTCTTTACATACTTGAACCATCTTACCCTTGCTTCTTTCATGTTGTCAACCATAGCAGCCACTCTCACCTTGTCTCGAGTATCTCTCCTATTATGCCCACACATCTATCTCAACATTTTCATTTCTTCAACTATCATCTTTGGGAAGTTTGAGTTCTTGACCAACCAACACTATACCACATAGTAGTATAACCACTTTATAAAACATACCTTGACGTCTTGGTGGTACATTCTTATCACAATAGACACCGGATGTAAGCCTCCATTTCATCCACCTCACTCCAATACAATGTGTAACATCATCATCAATCAATTTTTTTTAATAATGGTAACTTTGTCATCGTCAATCAAATTAGCTAAATCAAAATGTCATCTCCATGATTCTTCATGCACCAACTCTTCCCATTACAGCTCATCCCCTATTCAAGTCTACTCTAGACGACCTCGTAACACCAACTAGATTGAGCAATGGATTCATTGTAAACCTAATAGTAATTTCCAATAATGTAAATCAATAGTTCAAATTGCATTCACAACAAAGTAATCTTTTTTTTTTGTCAAGGGCCCTTTTGTGAGAAAGTTGAGTGACAAAGTCACTGAGTGGGTAAATCGTCAATCCTTAACTATGTAATGACTTTATAAGTTGGGTTATGGGCGAGCATATTACCAAAGATTTATAAAAACGTTCGTCGAAGGATTCCACTTAACTTTAAGGATTAGTCATTTGTGGTTGTTTAGCCCTAATGATTAAGAGTTTGGCATGCTTCAAACAGAAGTTGACCACTCTATATTCTATAAACATCCTCATAATGGAAAAATCAGAGTAGCATACTCTTGATTGTTTACACTCGTGACTTTTTCATAAAGGCAATGATGAAGGCATCACTCAACCTAAATAGTATCTAATTAGTCACTTCAAAATCATCAAGCCAAAAATCTTAATAGATGAATAAACATTGGCATTATTCAACACTAGGATTTTCATTTTAAGAGGTATGATTAGAACATAATGGAAAACACTAGCCCATTAAATTGCAAACCTATTGATGCTCCTATGGAATCAAATGTTAAGTTCTATCCTAGCCAACGGAAGCCTTATAGAACCCTAATCATAATCAAAGATTAGTTGAGAAGCTCAATTATATTATAATCATGACGAGACATCTCATTTTTATCAGTGTTATTAGCCAATTTCTCCAAGCTCCTCGCGACAGTCACGAAATGCTTCAACTCACAATCTTAGGTATAGCAAAGTTAACTAGGACAAGGCTTATTATATGAGGATAAGAGCAAAACAAATACATTGGAAACTTCAATGCAAACTAAGCAGGATTTTCTTAAGATAGATTATCTACTAAAGGAAAAGTATGTTTTTATTAGAGAAAATCGACATCTTGGAAAAGCAAAACACGCGCAATAGCTAGATCAATTGCAAACGCAGATTATCAAACAATGATGTCGGCTAAAGAGCAACTTTTTTAAGGATTTTGCACTAATGTAACTGATCTATGGCAATCATGTTGCAATACAAACGTTTTAAGCTTAGTGTTTCATGAGAGAATGAAGTAAATAGAAAAAATTTGTCATTAGTTGAGGTGCATTACTACAGGTATTATCAACTTGAATGATCCAATTGGCAAATATACTTACAAAGTCAATCCACTGCTCCAGAATTGAGTATATTTGAGGCAAGGCAAGAGCATAAAATGTGTATGCCCCAACTTGAGGGGGAGTGTTAAGAATTAAGAAAATATTAAACATTTAGAAGAGCCCATTCTTTTTAAAAAAGGAAAAGGTTAAGAATTCTTATAATTGTGTAACTACAAATAGGAAATACTTTCCTCCCTTTTAGGATTACATTTTGTTCCTCTTTAGGTGTAAACAATATTTGAACCACAACATGCTTGAGGCAATAATCAAGTAATTCATTTCAAATATCTCATTCTTTTCTCATTATTTACATTTAACTTATTATCATATGGTGAAAAGAAATGTGTATTCGCTTTTACTACAATCTTATTGGCACATTTTTTCAAGAAAACATTACATACCTTCAAACATATAATTGATCTTCATAGGAGACATATAGACATTTATCTTCTTTTACTATAAACTGATTCCCTTAACAAAATTTGTAAAGGTCTTAGCATCTTTGTTTCCCATATGCCTGGAAGTAAAGCACCAGAAACTAAATGTAAAAGATGGTCTCCTCTAAACACCAAAGAAGCATAAATAATCTCACTTATAGAGCAACTGCTTGAAATTAATTTGTATGATTGAAAGCAAGAATATTTAAACAATAACAAGAACTAATAAAATGAGAGAAAATATAGTTAAGGATATGAGTGCCATTAAACATCTTGGTGAGAAAATTTCTAAGAGATAGATGCAATGCATTGGACCACTCCTTAGAAAAGTATACCCGGAACTTGGGTTCGGATTGAGGAGCTTTAACATATGGAATTGCTGCATGAAATGATTAAACGTCAAGAAAATTTCATCATTTAATTTTAATAGATAAATAAGAAGAGACAGATGGTACCAACCAAACCAGGATGCCCAATGTTGGTCTTTTTGCAGCAATTCAGTGCCATGTATGTCAAACAACTCTATGACTTTATCCTTTCTTCCAGCTTGTATGGCATGAATAATATAATACTGTATAATAGAGATATCTAACTCAGATATGACAGAAATAAGATGCGTCTCGTGAGAAGAAAAGCAGTTGCTGAAAAAGCGCAGGAGTTGAATGAGGTTTTCAGCTTGGAATTTGGGGATATAAATGGAGAAAACTAAATCTAATATCTTATCAACTTGAAATCCTTTGCCAATATCAGTTCCCAACTCTTTGACAAAAGCCTGCAGAGTGTTTGTAAAGCCTCTGAATACAAGAAACTCCTTCACAAGCTCCTCCGCATACACCATATTCTCCATCTTCAGCTTATATGGATTATTAATTCAAAAAAAAATCTACGAACCAATAATCACTGCCGAACCCTAACTTCTCCACAAACTCGGCGCACACATACAAGAGTTAATAACCCATCTTAACTATCCACATTTTATTAACATAATACTTAAACTAGGGATGTTCATGTTATATCCCCATAAAAACTAACATTTCCTGTGTGAAAACCCCTGCCGCACAGTCAACTGACCTGGATACTGATTTAATCTTTTTTAGAGAAGAGATTTAAGACATAAATATTACTGCTAGCAAAAAAAGCGACTCCACTTTGCTGAGAGGAAAACTCCGAATCAACTAGAGAATGAAAAGTTCAGCTAAGCTTCCTGGATCCGAAAAATTAAGGTCCAGAAGCCTTTTCTTTAGTTTATATAGGCCTGAGATTATGAGAAAAATAGTGCTCCAAATCAATCTGCGAACCCTGAAAATTCTGGGAATCGTACTAATTCGAAAAGAATTGAATGGAGGATCGTTTGACTCTTGAGTAGTACGAAGAAGCTGCGAAATCGCTCCACCTGTCCCGATTCGAGAATCTTCTGGTACGGAGAGGGTAGGGGATAGAGGGAGAAGACGACGCAGCTGCAAAGTCACTTGGGTTCCGGTCGCACCTGGGTTCATTCGTGTCTGATTTGCTTTGCGAAGGAGGAGACACAGTACGGGCCTACGGAGTGTGTTTGGTTGTACGCGTACGTATGTTAGTATTGTATTGTATTGTTGTGGGTCTTTTTGGAGTTTCAATTGGGCTCGGTCGGTTGAGAACTGGGCCTAGGAAATGGTTAGAAAAAAAACAAATAAAAAATTCATATTTATATGTTATACCAAAGTTTATATAATTATGTTACATATCAAACATAAAAATTGTATAATTCGCTATACATATACAGTTGAAACAAATTGTATAAAACGATGTGTATAAAACATTAAAGAGAAAAACACTTGGATAGAGAACTGTATAAAAATGAAGTGTATAAAACGAATTGTATAATTATAAGTATATAGAACGATTATATACAATTTAAATTTGTATAAAATGAGAAAGAGAGAAAGACAAAAAGACTTGACAAGGAATATACAATTGAATCGAATTGTATAAAACGAGAACGAGAGAAATTAGATATAATTTGAAAATTGTATAAAATGGAAAGAAAAAAAAAGAAAGGCAAAAGAAACTTGGCAGGGAGTATTTTTATTGTATAATTATAAGTGTATAGGACAAAATATATGTACTTGCATGTGTATACAATTTTCTCACGCTTTATAGAAACAGAAACGCAATTTATACATTTTGCTTCAGTTTGTATAAGTGAGAAAGGCGAGGGTGGCGAGCGAGATTTGGGAGAGTGGCGAGAGATATCTAAAAGAGGGGAGAGAGGGGAACAAAAATATATATATTTATACAATTTTCTCTGTTTTATACAATTAGAAACAATTTTTATACACTTGTGTTTGTATAAAAAGTGAGGAAGCGAGCGAGAGATTGGAGAAGAGTGGCGAGCGAGATATTTGGGAGAGAGGCGCCTGGCAATTTTTTGCAAACGTTTGCTATGGAGCACAATTAAATCAAAACCTAGCTACTCCATTTATTTTAGGTTATTAGTTTGTTATTATATATAATTTTTTCAAAAAAAAATGTGGCTAAACAAACTTATACTATTTAATTACTCATTATATCTATAATTTGCTATAATTATCCCTCGTGACTAACATTATACATTAATTATGTGGGCTTTGTATAATTACTCATGTTTATATATGTATAATTTTCCAGGATATACAAATACATATGTATAATATGTAATTTTTTAACCTATATACATATACAATTCACCTCTCTCTCACTCTATTCCCTCTCTCGCTCGTCTTTCTCCTCCCTCTCTCAATCTCTCTCGACTCTCTCTTCCCTCTCTCAATCTCGCTTGCCATTTATACAAATTTATATGTATAATATACAATTATCTACATATACAATTCACCTCTCTCCAACTCTCTGCCCTCTCTCGCTCACCTCTCTCCTCTCTCTTCTAGTCTCTATTACATCTCTCCTCCTTCTCCCGATCTCTCTTGCCATATATTGTAACACCTTGAAAATTCAAGACCCATTGTAAAACCTAACATAGGTGTCATAAAGTCTAAGCATTGTTTCTAAATCCATTTTTAATAAATATAGGTCATTTAGGAGATTTAAGAACCAAAACGTTCAAAACGTCTGGGAAGTTGGTTCAAAGGGATAATAGTGTGCCTTAGACTACTTGACTAAGTTTTAGGAGTCGAAATTGTACGGACATTGGTGGAAATGTATCTAATAGGCGTTTGATTTATTTCGTAGTTGAAATGTCCGTGTACGACTCCCCAAGGTCTAACTAAGGGCCCTTGAAGAGGACCCCTGCAGTTTGATGCAGCACTGACTGGCAGTGTGCACCGATGGGACAGACGACGGCCCGTGTGTGGATTGACGGGTGATATATCGTGGTTTCACGGTATTATTAATACTTTTTCCTTAAGTTCAGTGTGTCCAAAAGACTTTTTGTGCTAATTTTTATGAAAGTTTCTCTTTATTTGCAGGAAATCTGTCTAAAAGATGAATGCGGAGGTTTTTGAGCAAGAAATACAGAAAAGTACCACCTACGGAGCTCGTGATGGTCCGTCATGCTCGTGATGGTCCGTAGGTGGCATCGTAGTGCAGCTGCTGAAGGAAGATGGGAAAGTTTGACCAAGTGTGGAGTTACGGAGTGCGTGACAGACCGTTGTAGCCATGACGGTCCGTCCTGTTGGGTCGTCATGAAGATCAGAGAAGTAGTCCCAGTACCCAACTTCCAAGAGTTCAAGTGTTTTGGAACGGAGACCCTCGATGGACCATTGTGCCTGTGACGATCCGTCATACCTGCCGTCGAAGGTAATGAAGAAAGCAACAGAAGAAATTGCACAAGTATGGGACGACGAAGTCCATGACGGTCCGTCGTGACAACGACAATCCGTCGCAAGGTCCGTCGATCCAGCCGCGTTTTGCCAGATTTCCAGCAAATAGAGTCCTTATTTAATTAGGTTTTTATTTTTTTATAAATAGTTCAAAAAACCTCGTTTTTGAGGTTAGACCCTAGATTATTTTTTTAGACTCTTTGGTAACCGGGGTGAGAGCACGAGTTGGTGAACCGGCTGTGGATTCCGAACTGTCAGCCTCATCAGACGAGGCAGACTGTACAGCGGTGGCGGGTGTGGGAACCGCAGCAGATCCGGAGTTAAATCAATTAATAAAAGTAACTAGGGTTTACTGTTCCCCACAGGTTCATAACTTGATAATTCTAACTATAACAATTCTTTCCTAGTATCTTGCATGCAAAGTGATAAGTTATGTATTTCTAAATCCTTGGTCCGGCATATAGAAAATTTCACTCCGCATCTTGGTCCGGCTACGTGTGTTGCAATACTAACCCTTACCTTTACCTCATATTAAGCATTATATTCGATATTTGACTTAGTTATTACCTCGTACCAACCGATATTAGCCTATTAGATAGTGGATACTAAATCTATGTTGATAATTCTTTTCCTATTATCTACCTCCTTGGTCCAGCAAGTAGCATTAAGGCGAGTTCTATCATTGGCCATCCGTTAAAAAGACTTCTAAGGAAAGAATTATCAATACATGCAAGACACTATTCTAGAATTGTTATTTTAGTTAGATTTCACCTCATTATTCACCCATGGTTCCCATAACCCTATCAAGTCTATTCCGACGCAAAGTTCCTGAATGACAAATGAGTCATGACATGGACACTTACATTGGAGCGGCGGGCGGGTCCTTACGGGAAGTCTCCCGACGATGCCAGAGATCCACAATCTCTTCACCAGACATCGACTGGAGTGGACAGCACGTCCGTTGGGACGTTATAGTGAAGAGTTTGTCCGATAGTTCTACGCCTCCTACGTAACGACTCTCAGATTACAGATTGATAGGCGGGATGCCCCCGCCAAACAGGCCCCACTGGAGCAGGTCCGAGTACGTGGCATTTAGGTTGATATCTCCCTGCCTACCATCCGTCGGTATCTATACATCGAGAATGTTGATGCCAACCGAAACCCTCTTAACGCTGAGTTTGACTACCGGTGGCAGATTGTCAAAGATGGCCAATTCCTGCGTGAGCCATCACTGAGAGAGACCACCAAGAGGTGGATGGCACTTCACTTGTCCGTTGATGGAGAGGGTGCTGACCGGGTGACCGAGCCGAAGGGAGCCATCAAGAAGGCTAACCTGACCTTCACGGCGAAGTTTTTGTGGTTGATTGTCCGCCACTGCCTTTCCCCCATAGCCGCTAATAATATAGTCACATGGGATCGAGCAGTACTGATGGCGGCGATGATAGCCGGGTTTGAGGTGGCTTTTGCTTAGCTTCTACAGGCGGTCATGCACGAGAGGGCTTTTAAGGTTACAACTACTTACCCTTTCCCGTGTATGATATTTTCTCTATGCAGGTCCGCAGGTGTGCCTATATGACACGTTGATCAGCTCAAGACCCCGCTGGGAACTGTTGATATCGGCCTCATCAGGGATGAGGCCAATGAGTTGGCTCCACGCTGAGGGCCCCGTCCAGAGTTGCCTCCACTTGGTGATAATCTGGCTGATACGGTAGCACAGGCCCGCACGGCTACGCAGGCAGCTTCGACTGACACTACCCCGATCGAGTCTATCTCGGGTAGTAGCACTTCCCCGAGCTCCTCTCGCTTAGCCCCTTTCTCCGCTCTGGTCCCGCTTGCTAGGGTCCAAAAATTAGAGACACAGATTGCTACACTTCTGCATCACATCCATCCTTGGATGCAGAGGTCAATTGCTGAGGCAGAAGAGCGCTTGGAGCGGAGAATGGTCCAGCACACAGAGTGGAAGATCGCTGAGGTTCATCAGAGCTTGGACGCTTTTGAGTTGCGGGTGTTAGCTCGACCAGCCCCTCAGGTGGATGTGTCGACCCTTCAGGCTGCGTTCGACAGTCTTCGCGCAGACATCGATATGATCTTAGAGGCTAGGGTGACTGAGTGTGAGGCCCCTTCTGCAGAGCCTGCTGAAGACACAGTGATGGCAGCCCTATTTGCCACTTCAGAGATTCCACCACCTCCCCCTCGAGAGCATGCCAAAAGGAGTAGGGGTCGAGAGGAGGATGAAGCTCGAGCATGGAATAAGGAGCGCCGTGAGATGGATGCTGCAAGGAGAGCCTCGCTTGCTGATGAGGAAGCGCGTCAGATGAGAGTAGTAGAGTTAGGTGCTGGGGCGTCTAGCTCCAGAAATATGGAGATAGCGGGAGGCACTACTGATAGTGCTGTTGATGCTTAGGACACTACTGAGGGTGTCCAGATTACAGAGGTAGTGGGTTCTGGGGAACCAGACCCATAAGCTTGCTGATCGTCGGCGCTTTGCGCCCCAGGTTTGCTTCACCTACCACTCTTGTATTTCAATTTTTTTATACATTGGGGACAATTGCATGTCTTTTTGTTGGGGGTGGGGTAAATGGAAAGTGAGTGCTAGGGTGAAGTCTGAGTAGCCCAATTCACTATCCTCTTTTGGGGTTTTCTTGCCTGTGTTCTTTTTCCCCAAGAGACTGATTACTTTTTCTGTTGAACCGGCATGTCTATATCTTGTGTACATAGTTTAATTCTGAAGCATGATGGCTAAAATGATATCCTGATAAAATGGAAAATGATGCATGACTAGGCATAGAAATTGACAAATGTGTGGCTCGAAGCATGACATAGAGGTACACCACTGCATGACCCTAAGTCTAAAATTCGAAGTTGGTGCCTGATAATCTGGTAGAGTAATGAGATGTCAAGTGAGTGTGAGCAAGATTTGAATAGTCCACTATTTGTACTGATCTAGAACTTGTCTGGTTTGTCCTGCTAAAAGTAAGTTGTAATAGACAATTAGGAAAGGATCATAGGCCCTTATTCAATATAGCCCATTTTTAGCTTAAATAAAAGAAAACCAAATGAAATTTATCCTTCTTTGATCCAAATGATTTAAGCTTAAACTAGACCTTTCTTTTTCACCCCAACTGATCTTTTCTGAGAATAATGTGTTGGCCCTGGTCCCTCCTTGGACATGTGCACATCAGCTTATGCCAAAAGCATAGGTTGAGGGTGGCTAATGCAGTAAACAATCCTTTTATGGCCCTGACCCAACTTTGGGTATTGTGTACTTTGACTCATGGCAAATCCATGAGTTGAGGGTGGATATTATGAAGAATGCTCTGGAATGTGGGGTTGAAAGAACAAAGAGAGAGAAAGAACAAAAGTAAAGTGACTTAAGAATTAGTTGAAAGAAAAGTAAAAAATAAAATAAAAAATATATATATACAAGAAATACAAGCAAGAAAAGAAGAGAGTCACTTACACAAATGAAGAAAAAGGGAAAATAGCAAGGTGAAAGAATATGAGAAACTGGGCAAAATAAAATGATAGAAAATGGTATGTTTAGCCGATATGTCAAGGAGGGAAAAAAGTCACTAAAGTATACCTAAATATACCCTACCTGGCCCTGAGCCTATGTTACAAGCTAAGAAAGTCCTATCGTGATCCTAAGAGTTGTATAGCGAACTTAAAGAAGTGAAAATAAGGGCAAGCTTATGGCAATATGTATGAATGAGTGTTAATTTGTTTTGAGAGTGAGTGTTGAAAAGTAATCATTATACTCAAACTGAAATTATTGTGTGAAAAATGAGGATTTTCTTTTGAAGTGAGGACACTAGTTGCAATACCGGAAATATTAGACGGTGACAAATTGAAGATGATAGGTGTTAGTGCATGGTGAGTTTGTGTCATGGTCTGATTCCACATAATTCAAGCCTAATACTGATAGCATGCATAAATATGATGAGATTGATCGGGATTGATAGCCAAATGATTCGAAGGATAAAACATGGATACTATTGTACAAAGATTTTGTATTGAGTCATAGTACGTCGCTTGAGGACAAACAACGAATTTAAGTTGAGGGTGTTGATATACCGTGGTTTCACGATATTATTAATATTTTTTCCATAAGTTTAGTGTGTCCAAAAGCCTTTTTGTGCTCATTTTTATGTAATTTTCTCTTTATTTGCAGGAAATCTGTCTAAAAGAAGAATGTAGATGTTTTTGAGCGAGAAATACAGAAAAGTACCACCAACGGAGCTTGTGATGGTTCGTCATGCCCGTGACGGTCCATAGGTGGCATCGTAGTGCAGCTGCTGAAGGAAGATGGGGAAGTCTGACAAAGTGTGGGGTTACGGAGTGCGTGACGAACCGTCGTAGCCATGCCAGTCCGTCCTGCTGGGTCATCATAAAGATCAGAGAAGTAGTCCCAGTACCCAACTTCCAAGAGTTCAAGTGTTTTGGAACGGAGACCCTCGATGGACCGTTGTGCCTGTGACGATCCGTCATACCTACCGTCGAATGTAATGAAGAGAGCAGCAGAAAAAATTGCACAAGTATAGGACGACGGAGTCCATGATAATAATAAAGCGGTATTGGATACTATAGTGGGTGGTTCTTATGGGGAGTGTCCTTATGCCGAAAGTTAGAGAAAATCTCTCGGAATAATAAAGCTTAGAGTACTAGGAAGTCAGATGCTGGAAGAAATACCTTCGCAGTGTAATCCACACACAACCCAGCCACAGATGAGATTCGTGAAGAGATGGCTCAGATGAGAACTGAGCTTGGGTTGGTACTAAAACATGTCACTGGGGGTGCAGAAAAGATAAATGCAGTGAACTACTTGTCTAAACCACCACCACCAAATGATGTATATTATTATGAGGAGGATTTCTATGTGGTAAATGAGCAGATGGGGGGTTTCCGACTAAATGCCCAAGGATCAAATCAGGATAATTGGCTCCAAGGTCAAGGAAACCAAGGTCGAAACTATGGTAACTATAACCGTGAGGGTAATTATGTCTGAGATGGAAATTACAACCGGGACAACAACATCAACAGGGGTAACTATGGTAACATAAATAATAGGAATGGCCCCTCTGTTCCTCCTCAAAATCGTGAAGTTGCTCCTAGGGATGGTGGAGGTAGTATGGTGCGAGTTGAAGATATGTTGCACAAAATGATGATGAGGTTCGATTCTAGTGATGAGCATACTAAAGAGTTAAGGAGTGATTTAGTGGGTATTGGGAAGAAAGACGATTCACATGCAATATCGATTAAGCAGCTTGAGTTGCAAATGGCCCAATTATCTATGACTGTGAACACACGGCAACCGGGCACTGAACCTAGCAACACTGTCCAAAATCTGAAAAATGATGGACACTGTATGTCAATCACTACTCAGGGTGGTAAGCAAACCATTGACCCACCTATGCCATCTAATGAGGAAAAGGTGATAAAAGATAATGATAAAGTGGTAGAGGTTAGTGGTGAAGTAGAAGATAACACAGGAAAAGATGGTGAAGTGCCTAAAAAGGTAACTCCCATGCCTTGACCCCCCCCCTTCCTCAAAGATTAGGGAAAAAGACTGAGGATGGTAAATATCGGCATTTTATAACAATGTTGAAGCAACTTTCTATCAATGTCCCTTTGGTAGAAGCTCTAAAACAAATGCCCGGTTATGCCAAGTTTATGAAAGATCTGGTTACAAAGAAAAGATCGGTCACTTTTTAGGATGATGATAGAATGCAACATTGTAGTGCTATTGCTACAAGATCTCTAGTACAAAAGAAATAAGATCTGGGTGCATTCACTATTCCTTGTACAATCGGGTTATTACATTTTGCGAAAGCATTATGTGATCTGGGGGCAAGCTTAAATCTCATGCCCCTCTCGATTTACAAGAAGTTGTGTTTGGGTGATCCAAAGCCCACTGCGATGCGGCTACTGATGGACGATCGAACAGTAAAAAGGCCTATAGGGATACTCCACGATGTGCTATTAAAAGTGGAGTCGTTCATATTTCCGCCAGATTTTGTTATTCTTGATTGTGAAGTCGATTTTGATGTGCCTATTATTCTTGGGAGGCCATTCCTTGCTACGGGTAGAGCCTTAGTTGATATGGAAAAGGGGAAGATGAAATTTTGGTTGAACAATGAAAAAGTGACCTTCAACATTTATAGGTCCATGAGGCAGAGTGGTGAGCTCTAATCGGTATCTGCTATATCCTACAAAGTTGGTAAGTCATCCGAGACACAAATAGAAGAACGTCTAGGTGTAGAAGCATTAGCGGCAGTGATAATGAATTTTGATATGATTGCATTGAAGAGTATGGATCATTAGCCGCGGCTCTTGATCGTGGTGATGTTCGGTTTAAACCAAAGAAATATGAGTTAGACATGAAGAATCACGAGTCTCCACCCCCGAAACCATCTATAGAGGAGGCTCCAAAGTTAGAACTAAAAGCTCTCCCACCTAATCTCAGGTATGAATTCTTAGGAAATGGTAACACTTTGCCGGTAATCATTGCATCAGACCTGAATGGACAACAAGTTGAGAGTTTGGTGAAAGTGCTAAAAAGGTTCAAAAGAGCTATGGGGTGGACTATTGCGTACATTATTGGGATCCCTCCTGGTATTTGTTCTCATAAAATCCAACTCATGTCCGATCATAAGCCAAGTATTGAGCACCAGAGATGCTTAAATCCATCTATGCAAGAGGTCGCGAAGAAGGAAATCATTAAATGGTTGGATGCCGGAGTAATATATTCGATCGCCGATAGTAATTGGGTATGCCCTGTTCAGTGTGTACCTAAGAAAGGAGGAATGATTGTGGTCCCCTATGAGAAAAATGAACTTGTTACAATGAGACCGGTTACTCGATGGAGGGTGTGTATGGAATACCGTAAATTAAATGCATGGACCGAAAAAAACCATTTTCCTATGCCCATTCATGGATCAGATGTTGGATAGACTTGCCGGAAAAGGGTGGTACTATTTTCTTGATGGATATTCGGGGTATAATCAGATTTCTTTTGCACCAGAAGATCAAGAGAAAATCACCGTTACTTGTCCATATGGGACCTTTGCGTTCAAGAGAATGTCGTTTGGGTTGTGCAATGCACCCGCCACATTTCAGAGATGTATAATGTTGATATTCTCCGACATGGTGGAAGATACTATTGAAGTTTTTATGGATGATTTTTCTGTGGTTGGTGAATCATTCGAGCGGTGTTTGAGCCATTTATCTGAGGTCCTTAAGAGATGTGAAGACTGCAATTTAGAATTAAATTGGGAAAAAGGCCACTTCATGGTGAAATAAGGTATTGTTTTGGGTCATCGCATTTCAGAAAAGGGCATAGAGGTTGATCGAGCTAAAGTCGAGGTAATAGAGAGACTTCCCCTACCTATCTCTGTAAAAGGTGTGAGAAGCTTTCTTGGGCATGCAGGTTTTTACCGGAGATTCATCAAAGATTTTTCAAAAATTGTGCATCCATTGTGCAAACTGCTGGAGAAAGATTGTAAATTTTATTTTGATGAATCTTGTCTTAAAGAATTCGGCGAGCTAAAAGAAAAATTGGTGTCTGCACCTATCATTATTTCTCCGGATTGGAACATTCAATTTGAGGTGATGTGCGATGCTAGTAGGGTTTCTCTTGGTGTAGTATTGGGACAAAGAAGGAACAAAATACTTCACCCCATTTACTATGCTAGTAAAGCCCTAAATGAAGCCCAAAAGAACTACACAGTGACTGAGCAAGAAATCCTTGCAATAGTCTTTGCTTTTGAAAAATTTTGCTCCTATTTGCTAGGTACTAGAGTTATAGTGCATACTGACCATTCATCATTGAGATATTTGATGTCAAAGAAGGATGCGAAAGCGAGGTTGATTCGTTGGGTATTACTGCTACAAGAATTTTACTTTGAGGTGAGGGATAGAAAAGGGACCAAAAATCAAGTTGCCGATCACTTGTCCCGTCTAGAAGATGAAGATATGAGAGATTTAGGGGATAAGACTGATATTTATGATACTTTGCCCGATAAGCATGTATTGGATGCCTCATAAGACTTGATTCCATGGTTCACAGATTTTTGCGAACTATCTAGCTAGCGATATTGTTCCATCGGAGTTGTCCCTTCATCAAAGAAAAAAGTTCATGTATGATGTGAAGAAGTTCTTTTGCGATGAACCATACTTATATAGGAGCTGTGCCGATGGGCTTATTCGTCATTGTGTTCCAGAAGTTGAGATGTTGAGTGTTTTAGAGGAAGACCATTCCTCACCCGTTGATAGACATCATAGTGGTATCCGAACCGCTCTAAGATATTACAATGTTGTTACTATTGGTCAACTATTCATCAAGATGCTCATGAGTTTGCCAAAGCATGTGAAAAATTCCAAAGAGATGGCGACATTTAAAAAAACCAAGAGCTCCCTCTAAACCCCATTCTTGTGATTGAGTTATTTGATGTTTAGGTGATTGACTTTATGGGTCCTTTTGTGAGTTCTCATAGAATGAAGTATATTTTAGTAGCGGTTGATTATGTATCTAAATGGGTGGAAGCTATCGCCCTCGCAAACAATGAAGGGAAGAGTGTCAATGCGTTCTTGAAAAAGAAGATATTCTCTCGATTTGGTACCACAAGGGCAATTATTAGTGATGGGGGATCCCATTTTTGCAACAAATTTTTCAAAGGGATCATTGGAGAAATATGGGGTTTGCCATGATGTGGCCACTCCTTACCATCCTCAAACTACTGGGCAAGTTGAAGTGTTAAATAGGGATATCAAACAAATATTGTCAAAAACAATGAACGCTAGTAGAGCAGATTGGTCAAGGAGGCTTGATGATGCTCTTTGGGCCTACCAAACAGCGTATAAGACTCCCATAGTTATGTCCCCGCAACAACTTGTGTATGGGAAAGCTTGTCATCTTCCAGTTAAATTAGAGAATAACGCCATATGGGCTATGAAGAAGTTGAAAATGGAGTGGAACGAAGCTGCTTAACAACGATTAATTGGGTTGAATGAACTCGATGAATTTTACCTGAAAGCTTATGAAAGCTCATCCATCTACAAAGAAAAGATGAAGAAGTACCATGACCTAAAAATTGAAAAAAAAAGTGTTTATGGTTGGGGATTTGGTGCTTTTATACAATTCTAGGTTGCGCTTGTTTCCGGGCAAGCTCAAGTCCAAATAGACTGACCCTTACTTGATTACCCAACTATTCCCTCATGGAAAAGTTGAGTTGGAAATTAAGGAGGATGTGCGGTTTAAGGTGAATGGACAACAAATAAAAATCTATTTCGGGCATGATGAATCGGCAAATGAAGTGATCGAGGCATACCATCTTGATGAAGTCTGAGTAATCAAGTGTCTTCAGTCGTTCCGCGACGTTAAATCAGGCGTTGGTTGGGAGGCAATCCAATACGTGTCCTCTAACCCAACAATAGTTTTCTTTCTAGTAATGGTAGCATTTTCTACTAATGGGTTTTAAATTTGCAGGTAAGACATCGCCAAGAAATTCTGCAGAAAATCAATTCATAACATTCACTGATGGATACATCGATGGATCGTCACGCCTGCGGCGGTCCGTCGCATGAATCTGTCGTATCTGGTACGTTTTTCATTTATTTTAAAAATTAGGGCATCCACGACGGAACTCATGACGGACCGTCGCATCTAAGACGGCCCGTCGTTGGGATTCATTGCATCATTAACCAACAACCCGACTCGACCCGACATGGGTATTTTAAAAGTTTTCAACCTTTTAAACTCCCCACCCCTTTATTTAAACCGTTTCTTTCCCTCTTTCTCCCATTTCCTCCCCTTCCAAATTCCTGCCTTTCTCTTCCTCTTCTCTATCAACTTATCCACATCACTTCCCCAAATCCCAAATCCCCAAATCTCCTTTCTACTGGTCGGAGTCTGCTGCTATGTTTCTGCTCTTGATAGCTGAGTGCCTCACTTGCTTGTTTTTCTCCTCTTCTCAGGTGTGTGTCTCTGATCTCTACCCATTTACCCTGCATTTTTGTTTTTCAATTACTATTGGCCTATTTCTTTTTTGTGGATCTTTGCTCTTTGATCCAATTTTGTCTGACCTAGGTCGAGAGTCCCTAAAATTGCCTTGTTAAAACTCGAGAAATTGGTGTTCTTAGCATTGCTAGTTTGCTAGGTATTTGGGTTAGAAACATGTAGGTTAATATCAAGTATTCTGTTTGAGTCACAGGGTATGATTGTGGCATCCTCAATTCTGTCACTAAATGACAGAACGAGACCCCGACGACGGACTGTCGTACCCACGACAGACCGTCATAGGGTCTTTCCCAACACCATAATATTCGTTTTCTCTTAGTGTCCAACAACGTACATATACGAAGGACCATCGTTCCCATGACGGTCTATCCAGCACAACTGTTATGGTTGTCAGAGACCCTATTCCTAAGTATCTCCAACATTTCCTAAGTGTCCTTTAACGGACATCTACAACGGACCGTCGTACCCACAACTGTCCGTCTTGTACAACCGTCATGGTTGTCAGAGACCCTTGTCCTAAGGGTCTCCATTTTTTTTCTAAGTGTCCACTAACGGACATCTATGATGGACCATCGTACCTTCGACGGTCCTTCATGCACAACCTTCATGACGGTCAAAGACC
The DNA here is from genome assembly GCA_027704765.1 of Solanum habrochaites. Classification (NCBI taxonomy): domain Eukaryota; kingdom Viridiplantae; phylum Streptophyta; class Magnoliopsida; order Solanales; family Solanaceae; genus Solanum; species Solanum habrochaites. The sequence goes on from JAKWJA010002500.1 coordinate 21,782,712, forward strand.
CCTCTCTTAAGGGTCTCCATACGACGGACATAGACGACAGACCGTCCTGCTTATCTATCTTAACTTTCAGAGACTTTCCTTCTGAGGGTCTCCAAATAAACATTGTTGAAGTAAGACATGATGGACCCCATGACGGTCCGTCATACTCACGACGGGCCGTCACATGGTTCGTCGTGTTTCACTGCCACTTTAGAGATGTCATTACAGCTTTGCTCTTGTGTATATTTTGTCTCATTTTTGCTTGTCTTGTTTGCTCCTTCTAGTACTAATAATGATTCTTTACAGTTACTATATCTAATGGCACCGAAACAAGATTTAGTTTACGCACGTGGGCGTTCCAAGTCTGTCACCCTGTCTGCCCGACTGGTTATTGGCTTTGATGATGAGCATGATCCTGAGTACGGGCCCCCAAGCACTACTCCAGCACGAGCTTCACGTGCAACCAGAGCTACGCCCAAAAAGGTGGCGTTCGTCGTAGTCACTGCCTCCAAGATTGATGAGGAGTGCACACTAACCTGCACACCTTCTAGGTCAGCTACACAAGAAGAAGGAGCATTTGATTCCTTAGGAGTTTCGTGGTCGGAGGAAACCTCCACGTCTGCAGAAGTCTATGCACCCGCCACGACTGCACAATCTTCCTCGTCTGATGAGGCTGACAATCCTGATTCCACTCCAAGCTCACCGACTGGAGTTCCTGCCTCGGTTGCCGACCTGCCCAACCGGTGGTGTATCGACGGGCAATACCAAGTGTATTCAGACGCCAAGCTTCTAAATGATCAAGGAGTCATGACACGGACCATTACAATGGAGAGGCGGGTCCTTACGGGAAGTCTCTCCACCATGCCAGATATCCACACTCTCTTCACCAGACACCAACTAGAGTGGACGACTTGTTCTTTGGGACGCTATAGTGATGAGTTGGTCCGAGAGTTTTACGCCTCATATGTGGCTACTCTCCGATTACAGATTTAAAGGCGGGCTGCCCCCTCCAAACAATCCCCACTTGAGCTCGTCAATGTACGCGTTATACAGGTCGACATCTCCCTGCCAGCCATCCGTCGGTATCTGTACGGCGAGGATGTTGATACCACCAGGACCCCTCTCACTGCCGAGTTCGACTATCGGTGACAAATTATTAAAGAGGGCCAATTTTTGCGTGAGCCATCGCTGAAAGAGACCACCAAGAGGTGGATGGCCCATCACTTATCTATTGATGGAGAGGCTGCCGAGTGGGTAATGTAGCCAAAGGATGCCCTCAGGAAGGCTAACTTGACCTTCACGACTAAGTTTCTATGGTTGATTGTCCACCACTGCCTCTCCCCCATGGCTGCAGATAATATAGTTACATGGGATCACGCAGTTCTGATGGCAGCGATGATGGATGGGTTTGAGGTTGACTTCATTTGGCTTCTTCAGGCGGTCATGCACGAGATGTCTTTCAATGTCACCAGTACTTACCCTTTTCCGTGCATGGTATTTTCATTATGCAGGTCCACAAGTGTGACCATCTGGCACATTGATCAGCTCAAGACTCCATAGGGCAATGTTGATAAAGGCCTCATCAGGGATGAGGCCAATGAGTTGGCTCCACGCAGAGGGCCCCGTCCGGAGGTGCCTTCACTTGGTGAGAATCTGGCTAATACTATAGTGCATGATCGAACGGCTACGCAGGCTACTTCAGCACCCACTAACACTACCCTGATCGAGTCTATCCCGGGCAGTAGCATTGCCCCAAGCTCTTTCCGCTCAGCCCCTTCCTCCGTTATGGTCCCGCTTGCTAGGGTCTAAAAACTAGAGGCTCAGATGGCCACACTTCTGCAACACATCCAGCCTTGGATGCCGAGGTTTATTGCATATGCGGAGGAGCGCTTGGAGCGAAAGATGGCACAACACATAGAAAGGAAGATCGCAGAGGTTCATCAGCGCTTAGACGCTTTTGAGTTGCGGGTGCTATCCCGGATATCCCCTCCGATGGACGTGTTGACCCTTCAGGATGCGGTTGAGAGTTTGCGAGTAGATCTTGATATGATCCTAGAGGCTAGGGTGCCTGAGTCTGAGGCTTCTTCTGCAGAGCCTGCTGAGGACATAGTGTTGGCTGCTTTATTCGACACTTTTAAGATTCCACCACCTTCCCGTTGAGAGCATGCCAAGAGGCGCATGGGTCGAGAAAAGGATGAGGCTAGGGCAATAAAGAAGGAGCGCCGTAAGATGGAGAATGCGAGGAGAGCCTCGATTGCTGATGACGAGGCACGTAAGATTACGACTGTAGAGTGAGCTGCCGGGGCATCTAGCTCCAGCGATGTGGAGACAGAGAGAGGCACGACTGATAGTAATGTTGCTGATGAGGACACTATTGAGGGCATCCATACTACAGAGGTAGTGGGTTCTGGGGAACCGGACCCACTAGCTTGCTGATCACCGGCGCTTTGCGCTTCAGGTTTGCTTCACCTACCATTCTAGTATTTCAGTTTTTTTATGCATTGGGGACAATTGCATATCTTTTTGCTAGGGGTGGGGTAAATGGAAAGTGAGTGCTAGGGTGAAGTCTGAGTAGCCCAATTCATGATCCTCTTTTGGGGTTTTCTTGCCTGTGTTCTTTTCCCCCCAAAAGACTGATTACTTTTATTGTTGAACCGGCATGTTATATCTTGTGTACATAGTATAACTTTGAAGCATGATGGCTAAAACAAATATGATATCCTGATATGAAAATGATGCATGACTAGGCATAGTAATTGATAGTTGTGTGGCTCTAAACATGACATAGAGATACACTACTACATGACCTTGAATCTAAGACTCGAACTAGGTGTCTAATAATATGGAAATGTAATGAATGTCAAGTGAGTGTGAGGAAAATTAGTAGGATCTACCATTGAGACTGAGCTAGAAATTGCCTGGTTAGTCTTGCTAAAAGTAAGCCAAAATGAACAATTAGGAAAGGATCATAGGCCTTTGTTCGAAATAGACAATTTTGAGCCCCCCCCCAAAAAAAAAACAAATGAAGTTAATCCCGTATTGATTTAAATGATTTGAGCCTAAAAATAGATCCTTCTTTTTCACCCCAATTGATCTTCTCTGGGAACAATGTGTTGGACCTGGTCCCTCCTTGGACATGTGTGTCTCAGTTTATGCCAATAGCATAAGTTGAGGGTGGCTAATGCAGAAAACAACCTATTCGTGGCCCTGACCCAACCGTCGGTATTGTGAACCTTAACTTATGGCAAAGTCATGTGGATGTTATAAGGAATACTCCGGAAAGTGGGGTTGAAAGAATGAAGAGAAAGAAAGAACAAAACAGAAGTGACTAAAAATAAAGTCACTTACAAATAAGGATAAGAAAGGGAAAACAAGAAGATACTAAGAAAATCGAGAAATTGGGCGAAATAAAATGATAAAAAGGTGGTACATTTAGACGATATGTCAAGGAGGGAAAAAGTCACTAAAGTATACCTAAATATACCCTACCTGACCCTGAGCCTACGTTACAAGCTAAGAAAGTCCTATCGTGATCCTAAGAGTTGTATGGCGAACTTAAAGCAGTGAAAATAAGGGCAAGCTTATGGCAATATGTATGAATGAGTTGTGAATTTGTTCTGAGAGTGAGTGTTGAAAAGTAATCCTTATACCTAAACTAAAATCATTGTGTCAAATATGAGGATGTTGTTTTGAAGTGAGGACATTAGTTGCACTGCCGAAAATATTAGTTCCTCGGTGAGAAATTGAAGAGGATAGGTGTTAGTGTGTGGCGTGTCTGTGTCATGGTATGGTTCCACATAATTCAAGCCTAATAGTGATAACATGCATAAACATGATGAGAATTATCAGGATTGATAGCCAAATGATTGTGAAAGTTAAAATATGGATACTCTTGTACAAAGATTTTGTAGTGAGTCATAGTGCGTCGCTTGAGGACAAACAACGAATTTAAGTTGAGGGTGTTGATGTACCATGATTTCACGGTATTTTTAATGTTTTTTCCTTAAGTTTAGTGTGTGTCCGAAAGCCTTTTTGTATTAATTTTATGTAAGTTTCTCCTTATTTGCAGGAAATCTGTCCAAAGATGAACGCGGAAGTTTTTGAGCGAGAAATGCAGAAGAAACCACCTACGGAGCTTATGACGGTCAGTCGAGTCAGTGACGGTCCGTAGGTGGCGTCGTAGTGAGGAGAGAAGCTGCTGAAAGAAGATGGGGAAGTCTGACCTAGTGTGGGATTACGGAAGTCCATGAGGGTCCGTCCTGCTGGCTCGTCGTAATGATCAGAGAGTAGTCCAGTACCACAATTCCAAGAAGTTAATGTATTATGGAATGGAGACCCTCGACGGACCGTCTTTCTTGGAATGGTCTGTCATACCTGTTCGTTGAGGGTAATGAAGAAAGCAACAGAAGAATTTGTGAAGTCTGGGATGATGGAGGCCATGATGGCTAGTCGTGACCACTACGGTCCGTCACGAGGTACGTCGACTCAGACACGTTTTGAAAAATTTTCAGTAATTAGAATACTTCTTTTATTAGGTTTTGTTTTTATTATAAATAGTTCGAAAACCTAGTTATTGGGGTCAGACTTTTCAATAATTTTTAGTTCTCTTGTTCAAGTATTGAAGAATTAATTTCAGTAATTGATACACTTTTTCTGGAATTGATTGTTGGTGTTTTTGTTGATTAATCAAGTGAATTTCTGGATTTAATTATTTCTCATTAAAGTAAGTGCATGAATTCTTATATTAAATATATGAATAGCGTGATTATGACCATGGGTAACTAAACTCCGTAACTAGGATTGTGGGAACCATGGGTGAATAATGAGGTAAAAAACTAACTAAAATAGCAATTCTAGAATAGTGTCTTGCATGTATTGATAATTATTTCGTTTAGAAGTCTTTTTAACGGATGGCCAACGTTAGAACTCGCCTTAATGCTACTTGCCGGACCAAGGAGGTAGATAATAGGAAAAGAATTATCAACATATATTTAGTGTACACTATCTAATAGGTTAATGTCGGTTGGTACGAGGTAATAACTTAGTCAAATATCGAATACAATGCTTAATATGAGGTAAAGGTAAGGGTTAGTATAGCAACACACGTAGCTGGACCAAGTGCGGAGTGAAATTTTCTAGATGCCGGACCAAGGATTTAGAGACACATAACTTATCACTTTACATGCAAGATATATTAGGAAAGAATTGTTATAAATAGGATTATCAAGTTAGGAACCTGTAGGGAACACTTAACCCCTAGTTACTTTTATTAATTGATTAAGCTCCGAGATTTGAATCTGTTAGTTGTTTACTTTAATTTAGTTAATTATTTTCATTAATTTAGCAATAAAACCCCCTTTTTTTGTCTTTTCTTTTCTAGGGAAATAGTTGACTAAATAATAGTAATAATAGAAGAAAGTTAAGTCTGGACCATTTTTTCCTAGTGGGATCGATCCCAACCTCATTAGTTGGGTTCTTTACTTGATACGACCGATTTACTTGTTATTTGAGAATTAAGTTTGAGCGTATCAGAGACCATATGCACACACAACATTAAATTATGTTAAAGAGGGACATTTCATTAAAGTATGCAATTTACTTTGAAAAGCCTTATGCACATTTAAGAAAACCATACCAATCAATAAGACATATTCATTAAGTCAAGATCATGTACATCACAAGACCAACAATACTAAGCCTAGTCAAGCCAACATGCATATCAGCTAATTGAGCACATAATCAAGACAACTCTACCATCAAACTATAATATCAACAAGCACGGATAAGAGTTCCTAACATCATAATCAAAGCAAGACCATTACTCATGAACACTCATTAAGTAAACTAGTGCAATGACTAAGTAAAGCCACATAACCTTACTCAATCAAGTAAACCCAACAAGAACCATAAACCATGTCCAACTCCACATAGCATATCTTTTAGATTACATATCATCATACTTTAGCAATAGATACCAAACACATGTTCGTAAGTGAAACCAATCATCATATAGTATCATCAATATGCAAGATCATCATATACATATCATATACAATTATAAGCATATACATATATAAGAACATCATCCTAAGACTTACCTCAAGGCTAACTAGTGCAATGTTTAGGTAGAGTCTCATACTCCTACCTAGACTAAGCTAAACCCCTTAGGTCATCCTAGTTAGTGTTCATTCCTTTAGTTCATTTTACCTTTTAGGAACATCTTGCCTTAACTGACATAAGCCAGATGAGCTAATAAGGAATCAGTGTCATGGAACCCTACACCGAAGGAAGGCGGACTACTTGCCAAGGTACTACGAAAACATGAACATAACATCTAGGTGGATCCACTAGCTAGTATTCCTACGGGGACAACATAGTTCAAGAACTAGGAGATATAGTTGGGACCCTCTTTATGCTACATGAGTTGTAGTCTCCAATCTCATGAGTACGTTAGTAACTCTACCTTCCCTCAGTGGGAAGGGACACTCCTCACTCTAGTTAACTCGGTGCTAAGATAGAGTCCATTTTGAAATGTCTTTAATACCTTTACTAATCATCATAGCTTAATGTAGATCATAGTGTCTATCCCTTATATAATCATCATCATCATAGCTCGATAAGAATTGCATGAGTATTTTCCTTTCATTGCTATTCATACAAGTGAAGTTAACACATTTACATAGTCACATCATAATAAGACACAATGGTAAGTTATCACCATCCTTATAACATTTACATCTAGTTCAAGACATTTCAATTCAACATCATACCAACCCTATCAATCTTAATATAAGGTATACTTTAATACAACATCATCACTTAATCACAAGTAATCATAATTGAAGTAAAGAATAGAAATTACAAGACTTGCTCAATCTCCTTCACAATGCCATCATCAATGTTTTATCATCAACCATCCAATTCAACCCAACAATGGTATAATAGCATCACATAATAGTAACCAACATAATAACAAGTTCAATTGAATCATTGTACAATAACTCATCACTAGTTTATAGCCAAGAACTTGAGACTTAGGATAAATTCATAATCTACTTCACAACCTAGATAAATTACTCAAGAACTAGCATAATTGCATACCAATATATCATAATCTACTCATAATTAGCATAATAGCAAAACAGGATAGTAATTCACATACTAACCAAACCAATTGAGTCAATACTATACGATTCAATTCAAGATCACAACCTAGGGTTAAGGGGAAAAGATCATCTTCCACAAACTATGTCAAATCACCAATAATTAGTATAATTTGACCATAATACATGCTAATATACTCATAATAACAAAAATAAATCATAAACAAAGCAATTCACAAGATCAATTTCTTATTGGAAGAAAATCCACTTGAATTTCATACTTTTGAAATTAATTTGGAGGAACCCTTTGGGGAAAGAGATCCCAAAGGTGAAAGGAATATCAAACCTTACTAATTGATGAAGTTTTATGGATAAAAATGATCCTTATAATCCATATACCACCTTTTTCTTGGTCTTCAATGGGGTTTTTTTGGGAGAGAGAAAGAAGAGAGAAGGAGGAGTAATTGGGTTTTGGGAACATGAGGGTTAGGTTTAGTCTAATTAGGTTTGGGGTATTGATAGGATTCATTATAAAACTTAATTAGGCCTCCCTTAACCCCTAAATAATTAGCTAACCCTTTGATTAATCTAATTTAACTAACTAAAAACGTCCAGCAAAATAGCCTCTTTGACAGACAAGACCACGTCCACGCCCCGTTTGTCTATCGATGGCTAAGGGACCAATCGTCTGGTTGGTCCATCTTTTTGATAGAGAGTATCCAAAATGACCCCTCCAAAATTTTGTCTAAGTTTTCATCGATGGAGGCATAAACGCCCAGTCGATTCACCAACGGATTTTTAAGACCCCGAAAATGACTTAGGTGAAGCTAGAGCCTAAAATGGTTGTCGTGATGGTGTAAGGTCCTGAATTGGTTTGTAATGATGTTTTAAGGCAATTTCTGAGAGTTTAGGTGCTTTGGAAGTAAAATGTCGAGGGACAACCAAGACGTTCGACGACCAAGTCACCTATGTGCCTCATATGTGGTTTTATGTGTTATTCATGAGGTTACGAGGTCCTTAAATGAGTTATTGTAGTGTATATAGACAGAGTGTTAAGTTTCGTGGAGTTTGGAGGTCAAACATCCAAGAACGTCCATGACATTCGAAAGGTTTTCCTTGAAATGACCTTCTGTATCTCTGCATGTTTCATCGAGTTTTACGTGTTTGTTTTGGATGAAATTAATGTGGAAGGTACTAAACTCATATTCAATCTTTTTTGGGTTGGAAATGTCCGGGAAAATATCCCCAAGGACCATCCAATGGTCCTTGAGGAAGGACCCAAAGTTGATGCCAAGACCGTCCAAGATAGCCCAACCAACGGATGGCAATCGACACCCAGTGGGTCAGTCGACGCCCCGTTGGTTAGGTATAACCGTTTGAGACTTAGTCATGGGAGAACAGGGACAAAAAATAAGCCCCAGTCCCAGACCACGGACCAATACGACGGTCCGTTGGTCAAGGGACGGGCCTAATGGTCCATCTGTGGATGGTACTGTCTTTGTGCGCAGTCCCAATAGGACTTTGGACGGTTGTTTTGAGTGTTTAAGGGCATTTTAAGATTATATAAGTAATTAAACTCTCAATTAAACCATAACACCTAAATCAAAACACATTCCCTCCCAAAGTTTCTTCAAAAACATCCATGCGAGTTCAATATGAAGATCGAGCTTGAAGATGGTTATTCAATGGTATTTCTTCTTCAATTATCATTGGGTTCTTCTAATAAGGTATGGTAGTTCTTCATCTAAGGCTTGCTATCACCTTAGAGCCAATTTCAAAGATGATTTTCAAAGATTTCAAAAATATGAAAAAGTCCAATTTCTACTATAAGTCTTGGGTTCTTGCATGAAAGGTTTTCAAACATTAATATATGATATTATTGATGTATAATTTAAGTTTTCCATTGAAATTGTCCATGAAACCTTGACCTTCACAAATCTCTCAATTTGACTAAAATATGGGTTCTATGATCATGTGATATTGATGAATTCATGTGTAGATTGTTATGGGCTTTTGATTTATGTACAGATTATGATTGATTGGTTTATAGTCTATTTCAATTTTTTTGATTTAGTATTGTATATTCTTAGATCTATTGAATATTAAGCTTGTTGAATTGATATTGACTTAAGGCTTATGAACTCTAGTATAGTTTTCTATGGGTTATTGATTTATGTGATAATTGTAGTAATTGATATATAGGTTGTATTGGATTGGAGAATATTTAGTGAATTGACATAGTTTCATTGATCATTGATATAATTGCGTTGAATTATTGGTTATGGCCATGGATAAGGGCCTTATGGTATCGAATTGGAAGATTAGCTTTGGAATCGAAGTGGTAAGATGGAGAGGGGGCATGCTGCCCTAGTTCCCTTTATTTCATTTTAATTAGACTTTAATTATGTTTGATTTGTATGGTCCACTTATGATGGCGGTGCTATGTGAATTGATGTGGCCTTGTCGGCGTTACACTATGCAATATGATGATCATGACCTTGCCGGCACTACTTGAAGTATTATGATGATTTGTGTAGTTGTTTTTATGTGAAGTATGAGTATATATATATATATATATAATATGTGAAGTAATGTGAAAGTATATGTTCTTTATATGTATGTTAGGAAATCATGTGACTATGACTATGTGCTTTTATGTTTAATCTTACGGTTGATTCATGTTTATTCCTGCTTGATTATATGAGTTATAATGGTTATATTGGTGATGATATGGTAGTGTATAGGATGACATAAAGATGATAATGGTTATTCCTAAGCGACTCAAAGAATGATATGTATATATGTTATAGTAAAGTATGTTGTGTCTTGTCTTGGTTGACTTGTGTCCCTTACTTGATGCATGTATGAATATGAATATGAGATTTATTGACTAAGAATGATAAAGATTCTGAGTCTTGAATGCATGAATGACATGTTACCTTGAATGATGTTAAGAGGGTCTTTTATGTGAATCCTTGAACCTAGTGGTAAGGTTATGAATGTTGAAGTCGAAAGCTTTAATGGTATCCTTCAAGTAAAGGAATGATAGACTTAAGGTTGATTGGCTGGAACGACATCATGTCAAACTTTAGGAAAGTCATGATAAACTTCTTGTCACGACCCAAAACGAGCCGCGAGTGGCACCCACACTTATCTTACTAGGTGAACGAACCAACAATCTAAACCCCAACGTTTATCAGTATATAAATTTTGAATAGTAAATAAAATGCGGAAGACTCAAAAACTCATTAACGAAAATCAATTAAATAACTTCTAAAACTCAACACTTATCGTTCCCAAGATCTGGAAGTCATCACATCAAGAACATTTATCCTCTAATTACTAAGTCTAAGAGTATTTAAGAACTAAAATAAGTAGAAAGATGGTCCATGTCCGAACTTGAAAGACATAAAGACGTGAAGAAGAGAATCCAGCCCGAGCTAGGAATAATAGCTCACCCTGAAATTTGACGTGCTGAAGACTGGCTAGAGTTGAGGACGAGTCGAAGTCAATGGTGCACTTGCTGCACTCCACAAAACAACAAGAAGGAAATAAAAGTAGGGGTCAGTATAAGGAACACGTACTGAGTAGGTATCATCTGCCAACTCAAAATAGAATGCAATATATACTGAACAATAATATAAAATCAACCATAATACTTAGCAGGTAGCAATCAACAAGTACAAGAACCATTGGCAACAACACCACACACACCTATGAGGACTCAAGCCTCCACACCATACTCATTTGGGACATAGGTTCTTCGAAATTGAGTATATTAACATGATTCAAGATTACTTCTCTTTATTCTTATCGTGTCGGAACGTGACACTCCGATCCCCTAATACTACGTGTCGGAACGTGACACCCGATCCCCTAATACTACGTGTCAGAACGTGACACCCGATCCCCTAATACTACGTGTCGGAACGTGACACCCGATCCCCTAATACTACGTGTCGGAACGTGACACCCGATCCCCTAATCTCATTAATTTTATTTCATCAAGTCTTCATTATGCCGAGGCGTCATCTTAACAGAGAGAATTCAAGATTAAACATTCGACAGTATCAACATTCTAATCCACCACAATTACACAATTACAACATACAAACCCACAATCAAGCATATAGAAGACTTTACAATACCACCCGATACATATCAGTCGCTATTAAGAGTTTACTAGGAAATAGCATAAACCATAACCTACCTCCACCGAAGAATCGTGATCGAGCAATCTATCTCCCCAATGCCTTTTGCTTTCCTCTTCGTTCTCTCTTTATCGCTCGTTCTCCCTCTCTGCTTCTTTTTATTTTTCCTCTCCAAATTCTTTTTCTTTTACCCTAATTATCATATTATCAATTATAAAAGATGAAAAAAGTAACCCACTATTTATTTCAAGGTTATTTCTTTTAACCCCCAAGTAAACAACTTATTAAACTTACCCCACTAATTTCATAAAGTTTGTCATGAATGGTCCAAAACACCCCTTAAAAACTTTTAGCAGAAATCTGACCCAGTCGAGGTTACGCAACCTGTGACGGCCCATCGTGTTTATGACGGTCCGTCCTGCAGGTCCGTCACAAAGTTCAGAGAGTTAAATTTAGTAAAGGGTTTTGTGACGGTCCGTCGTATCTACGACGGTCCGTGCTGCAGCTCCGTCGCGGAGTTCAGAGAGTCGCTCCCAGTACCTAGATTTTTAGAGTTGAAGTGTTTTGGAACGGAGGCCCTCGACGGTCCGTCGTGACCATGACGGTACATCGCCTGATCCGTCGACCCAGTCAGTTATTTTTCAAAATAATTCTACTGCTCGAACCGACTAAAGAGGTTGTTACAATAGATACCAATTTACCCATCGTTCGTCCCCGAACGATCACAGATAGAAAAAAAACAAGAGAGAGAAAGAGTACCTGAATCTGTAAAAAGATGTGGATATCTTTCTTGCATATCAGTCTCATTCTCCCAAGTGGACTCTTCAACTGGCCGATTCTTCCACTGAACCTTGATGGATGCAATCTCCTTTGATCTCAACTTGCGGACTTCTCTATCTAAAATAGCAACAGGCTCCTCCTCATAAGACAAATTCTCATCCAGAAGGACTGAATCCCAACGAATAATGTAGTTTCCATCCCCATGGTATTTTTTCAGCATAGACACATGAAATACCGGGTGCACTCCTGAGAGTCCTGGAGGCAATTCCAATTCATAAGCCACCTCCCCCACGCGCTTCAGAACTTCAAATGGACCAATATACCTTGGGCTAAGCTGACCTCGCTTACCAAACCGCATCACCCCTTTAATGGGAGAAACCTTCAGCAAGACTTGCTCACCCTCCATAAAATCCAAGTCTCTAACCTTTCGATCTGCATATTTTTTCTTCCTGTTCTGAGCTGCTAGAAGCTTTTCCTGAATGAATTTTACTTTATCTAACGATTCTCTCAAAAGATCGGTACCCCATGGTCTCACCTCAAATATATCAAACCACCCAATGGGAGACCTACATCTCCTCCCATACAGTGCCTCAAATGGGGCCATATCAATACTTGAGTGATAGCTATTATTGTATGAAAACTCTACTAAGGGCAAGAAGTTATCCCAATGACCACCAAAATCTATCACACATGCACGAAGCATATCCTCCAACACCTGAATCGTTCACTCAGACTGACCATCGGTCTGAGGGTGGAATGCGGTACTAAGATCCAACCTAGTACCTAATTCAGCATGCAATGTTCTCCAAAACTTAGAAGTAAATTGCGTACCCCTATCTGATATGATGGAAAGTGGGACTCCATGCAATCAAACAATTTCTGAGATATAGAGTTTGGCTAACTTCTCTGCATTGTAAGTCATCTTGACCGGAATGAAGTGAGCAGACTTAGTTAACCTATCAACAATTACCCAAATGGAGTCATACTATCCCAATGTCTTTGGAAGACCAACTACAAAATCCATTGCAATTCTTTCCCATTTCCATTCAGGAATGGGCATTTTCTGAAGTGTTCCTCCGGGCCTCTGGTGCTCATACTTTACCTGCTGACAATTCGGGCATTGGGAAACAAAATCAACAATGTCACGCTTCATCCTACTCCACCAAAAATGTTGCTTTAGGTCACGATACATCTTGGTTGCACCAGGATGTATTGAATACCTTGAACTATGAGCCTCTGTAAGAATAGTGTGAATCAAATTATCAACACGGGGCACACATCCTTCCCTTAATTCTCAAAACGCCTTCCTCATCAATTATTGCCTCTTTAGCCTCTCCTCGTAATACCATATCTCGAAATCGGCTCAGCTTCTCATCAGTAAACTGTTTTCCTTAATCTTGTCAAGAAAGAAGATCTTGCCTCCACACAGGCCAAAATCTCTCCCTCTCCAGTACTTCCAACCTCATAAAGTCATTAGCCAGAGTCTGAACCTCTCTAGCCAATGGGCGTCTAGAAACCTGCAAGTGAGCTAGACTTCCCATGCTCCTGCCTTTCTACTTAAAGCATCTGCCACAACATTTAGCTTTCCTGGGTGATACAAGATAGTAATATCATAGTCCTTCGGTAGTTCCATCCACCTCCTCTGTCTCAAATTCAAATCTTTCTGAGTAAAGACATACTGTAAACTACGATGATCTGTATAGACTTCACACTTAACCCCATATAGATAATGTCTCCATTGCTTTAATGCAAACACTACTGCAGCCAACTCCCATCATGGTGGGTCGGATAGTTGCGTTCATGCCTTTAGTTGCCTCGAAGCATAAGCAATTACATTCTTCTCCTGCATTAGCACTGCACCCAAACCAGAATAAGATGCATCACAATACACAATGAAATTCTTACCTTCCACTGGCAAAGTAAGAATTGGTGCAGTAGTCAACAAGGTCTTGAGTTTCTGAAAACTTTCTTCACAATCATCCGACCATACAAAGGGAACATTCTGTTTAGTCAAGTTTGTTAGCTGCGAAGCAATAGAGGAAAATCCCTTGACAAATCGACGGTAGTAGCTAGCTAAACCAACAAAGCTCCTTACCTCTGTAACATTAGTAGGTCTTGCCCAACTCTTCACCGTTTCAATCTTAGAAGGATCCACCATCACTCCATCCTTAGAAACTACGTGCCCCAAGAAGGACACTGAATCTAGCCAAAACTCACATTTGGAAAATTTGGCATAAAGCTTTTTCTCCCTCAACACTTCCAATACCATTCTCAAATGCTCCTCATGTTCTTTCCTGCTCCTTGAGTATATCAGTATATCATCAATGAATACAATAACAAAGAGATCCAGATATGACTTAAAAATCCCATTCATCAGACTCATTAAAGCAGCAGAGGCATTCGTAAGCCCAAAAGAGATTACTAAGAATTCGTAATGCCCATACCTGGTTTGAAAAGTAGTATTTAGCACATCTGCTGCCCGTATTTTCAATTGATGATAACCGGATCTCAGGTCAATTTTAGAGAAGACACAAGCACCTTGTAACTGATCGAACAAATCATCAATTCGAGGAATAGGATACTTGTTCTTAATAGTTACCTTATTCAGCTGCCTGTAGTCTATGCACATCCGAAGGCTTCCATCCTTCTTTTTCACAAATAAAATAGGAGCGCCCCAAGGGGATGCACTTGGTCTAATAAAAATTTTACCTAACAACTCCTGAAACTTTAACTCCCTTAACTCAGCTGGAGCCATCCTATAGGGGGGGATGGAAATGGGGCGAGTACCCGGCTCCAGATCAATATAAAAAATCAATATCCCTATTGTGGCATACCAGGAAGGTCTGCAGAAAACACATCCAGAAACTCACAGACTATCGAAACAGACTCAATCGAAGGTAGTACTTGGAAGTATCATCCCTGAGATGTGCCAAGAAGGCTAAACAACCTTTACTAACCATCTCTTTAGCGCGAATAAAAGAGATAATACGGACTGGGGTGGAAATGTAGTCACCCTCCCACACTAGCGGATCTGTCTCAGGCTTGGCCAATGTCACAGTTTTAGCATTACAATCTAAGATTGCAAAATTTGGGGAAGCCAAGTCATACCCAGAATTACATCAAAATCAACCATTTCTAGGATAATCAAATCTACATAGGTATTGCTCCCTACAAAAACCACAAGCCAAGACCTATACACCTTCTCAACTATCACAGACTCACCCATAGGAGTAGAGACACGAATAGGCATGTCAAGCAAATCGCAATGTAAATCAAGACCAGTAGTAAATGAGGAAGATACATATGAAAATGTGGATCCAGGATCAAATAATACAGAAGCCATGAAATCACCAACCAAAAGATTACCTGTGATAACAACATCAGATGTCTCTGCTTCAGACCTCCCAGGGAAAGCATAACAATGGGCCCTATCACTAGTCTGTCCATTGCCCCTATCATGTTGCGCTGCAGCAGTTCCAGCTTGCCCGCCACCCCGGTTGATTGGGTGACCACCATTACCTTGGCCACCACGTCCTCCAGAATGGCGGCCTCTCCCATGACCACCTCTACCTCTGACTATTGGGGGTCTGTAACTCTGTTTTGGACAATACCTCCTAATATGTTCAGTCTCCCCACATCCATAACAATTCCTGGAGTCAAGCATAGGTATTTGTGAAGGTGACGAAGTCTGGGGATAACCTCCAAACTCAGAGAAATGTTGACTGGTCTGCGATGGACCCCTAGCTACAGCCTGTAGTAAAGACTGAATAGGTCGGGCTGGATAACCTCCTGAACTCTGCCCTCTGGAGTAAGAACCACTAAATTCACCTCCCGTACGGAACTTCTTAGATGTCGACGCCATGGTGAAATTGTCTGGCTTCACCCCCTCTACTTCTATCACAAAATCAACCACTTCCTGAAAGGATTTTGCTACAGTAGCTACCTGTAAGGCTGGAATTTGCAAATCTGACCTAAATCCTTTCACGAAGCGGCGAATCCACTCTTGTGGACTAAAGCAAAGCTGAGTGGCATACCTGGATAGTACACGAAATTTGGCCTCATAAGCAGCAACAAACATCCTGCCTTGCTCTAGTCTTAGGAACTCATCTTTCCTCTTTTCCCTCAAAGTCCGGGGTATATACTTCTCCATAAATAAGCTAGAAAATGATGCCCAAGTCATAGGTGGTGCCTGTGCTGGTTGACACTCAACATACGACCGCCACCACCTTTTGGCATCCCCCTGAAACTGATAAGTCACAAACTCAACACCGAATCGTTCTACTATGTCCATCTTATGTATTAGCTCATGACAATCAACCAGAAAGTCATAGGCATCCTCAGATTCATCACCCTTGAAGACTGGAGGTTTCAACTTTAAGAATTTAGTGAAAAGTTCATGCTGATCACTTGTCATTATGGACCCTGTAGTCAATCGAGGAAATGTTCCTACTTCCAATGAGGCATCCATGCGGGGAGCCACATCGGCTGCATGTTGTACTCCCTGAAACTGAGGTGTTGGTGCAGAAAACACTGGAGGTGTCTGACCCTGATAAGATAATCCGCTAAGATAGGTAAGAACCTGGTTAATCATCTCTGGGGTAGGCTGGGGTGGTAGTTCCCCATCTTGATCCTGCTTATTTTCCCCTTCTTCACCCCCTCTTACTACTTCATCAGTCGGTGGAGGAGTCACCGCCCTATCAGTAGTTGGACTAGGTGCTCGTCCTCTACCTCTAGAGGGCGTCCTCCTGCGACCTCTACCACGACCTCTTTCCACTGCTCCTCCTCGAGCTACGGTCCCAATGGTTGGCTCAGACGCACCCTGTCCTGCCGGTGATGGTGTTGACACAGTTGTTGCTCTAGTTCTAACCATCTGCGAGATAGAGTGAGGATGTCAGATACCAATTTGTATCACCTAGATACCAATTGGACCCAAGTAATAGCACGAAAGGAAGAAAGAATGGAGTTTTCCTAAAGTCCTATAGCCTCTCAAAGAAAAGTAAGGGCGTCCCCCTACCATTTATCAAGACTCTACTAGACTCATCTGTGTGATGAGATGGACTACGAACCTATAAGTTGTCAACAAACACCCAAGTTCACAACTTTGTCACAAAGCAAAACCGCAACATCAAACCCACAGTTTATCTTTACATAAGTGAATGCAACACAATCTAAACCCAACGTTTATCAGTAATTTAAATTTTGAATAGTAAATAAAATGCAGAAGACTCAAAAACTCATTAACGAAACTCAATTAACTTAAACTTCTAAAACTCAACACTTATCGTTCCCAAGATCTGGAAATCATCACATCAAGAACATCTATCCTCTAATTACTAAGTCTAAGAGTATTTAAGAACTAAAATAAGTAGAAAGATGGTCCATGTCCGAACTTCAAAGACATCAAGACGTGAAGAAGAGAATCTAGCCCGAGCTAGGAATAATAGCTCTCCCTGAAATCTGACGTGCTGAAGACTGGCTAGAGTTGAGGACGAGTCGAAGTAAATGGTGCACTTGCTGCACTCCACAAAACAACAAGAAGGAAATAAAAGTAGGGGTCAGTACAAGGAACACGTACTGAGTAAGTATCATCGGCCAACTCAAAATAGAAAGCAATATATACTGAACAATAATATAAAATCAACCATAATACTTAGCAAGTAGCAATCAACAAGTACAAGAACCATTGGCAACAATACCACGCACACCTATGAGGACTCAAGCCTCCACACCATACTCATTTGGGACATAGGTTCTTCGAAATTGAGTATATTAACATGATTCAAGATTACTTCTCTTTATTCTTATCGAGTCGGAACGTGACACTCCGATCCCCTAATACTACGTGTCCGAACGTGACACCCGATCCCCTAATACTACGTGTCGGAACGTGACACCTGATCCCCTAATACTACGTGTCGGAACGTGACACCCGATCCCCTAATACTACGTGTCAGAACGTGACACCCGATCCTCTAATCTCATTAATTTTATTTCATCAAGTCTTCGTTATGCCGAGGCGTCATCTTAACAGAGAGAATTCAAGATTAAAGATTTGACAGTATCAACATTCTAATCCACCACAATTACACAATTACAACATACAAACCCGCAATCAAGCATATAGAAGACTTTACAATACCACCCGATACATATCAGTCGCTATTAAGAGTTTACTATGAAATAGCATAAACCATAACCTACCTCCACCGAAGAATTGTGATCGAGCAAGCTATCTCCCCAATGCCTTTTGTTTTGCTCTTCGTTCTCTCTTTCTCACTCGTTCTCCCTCTCTGCTTCTTTTTATTTTTTTCTCCAAATTCTTTTTCTTTTACCCTATCATTTATTATCAATTATATATGATTATATAAGTAACCCACTATTTATTTCAAGGTTACTTCTTTTAACCCCCAAGTAAACAACTTATTAAACTTACCCCACTAATTTCATAAAGTTTGTCATGAATGGTCCAAAACACCCCTTAAAAACTTTTAGCAGAAATCTGACCCAGTCGAGGTTACGCAACCTGTGACGGCCCGTCGTGTCTATGACGGTCCGTCCTGCAGGTCCGTCACAAAGTTCAGAGAGTTAAATTTGGTAAAGGGTTTTGTGACGGTCCGTCGTATCTACGAAGGTCCGTGCTGCAGCTCCGTCGCGGAGTTCAGAGAGTCGCTCCCAGTACCCAGATTTTTAGAGTTGAAGTGTTTTGGAACGGAGGCCCTCGACGGTCCGTCGTGACCATGATGGTACGTCGCCTGATTCGTCGACCTAGTTAGTTATTTTTTAAAATAATTCTACTGCTCGAACCGACTAAACAGGTTGTTACACTTCTTGTCGCAATTGAAAGGTAGACCTAAGAGTAACTCTTTGGTAAGGTAAATGTGATTGGGTTATGAAATTAATATGGAACCCCTTTATATGAACCTAAAATGTGAATCACTCAATGAGAACTAAGGCTAGCACTGAGTGAGTATGGTAAGGGGAGAAGTTCTAGTTAAATGATGAGACTAGATTACAAAGCACACCCTTCATATTCCTTAACCATGTGCCTACATGGGATTTGTCCAAGTTCTACCATAGGCAAGTATGACACCCTCATCGGAGTAGGTTAGAACTCTAGATTCCATGCTTTGCTACCATGATCTATGTCGGTTATTTCCTATTTTCATCATATGGGATACTTACTAGCATTAGAAGTTCTGTGAAGTTTAGGTGGTGGTATGGAACGCTATCTAGACATTGCACAATAGGCTTTGAAGGTGTTAGTTGGAGTCCTTAGGTCTTGTCCAAGACCATTACTTTAATGTCCTTATGTGATGAATGAATCTTAAATGAACAAATGAATATAATGACTTAAGAAAGTATGTTAAATAAATAAGTACTTACCTAGAGTAGTTAAGGGTTGTCTAGTTAAGGTGTGAAGGGGACATAGGAATTGTCACTTCTTATCTTACCTACATAATTCTTAAGATTGACTCTAGTTAGGGAAGATGGTTGTTTATGTGGACACTATACAACTTACGAAGTCTCAAGGATTATTTAGGTAGTCTTGAAGAGGTCAATCATGGACATTATCTTCTTGATTTACTTAAGTAAGTCTTTTGATAGCCTTTGGTAAGAGAATATCATATTATCTGTATGTTGATGTGTTTGATGTCTTGTAAGTGTGTATGTGTCTTATTAGAAGTAGTATTAAGGGTCATTTAGGTATTCGTAGGGAGGTTGAATGGGCGGTCTCTCTTTGTGTTGCTTAAGTGAGTCTTAGGATAGATTTTAGTGGGAAGACTACATGGTAGGAAGTGTTGAAAGGGAAAGGACTTCACTGTTACAGTGAATTGAAGCTACTGTAAAGTGCTTCCAAAAATGTGTTAAATCATTTATATGTTATCTTATGTGTTTCTAAGTTGTTAAATGTTGTTCTTATGATTATACTAGGATGTTTTAATCGAAATTCATAAAAAGCATGTTATTTTACTAAATGTCCCTTTTTCATTGTTTTTGCATGGCTTCGATACTTAGTGCATCTAATGTGCTAACCCTTTCTTTTACCTTTTTGACTAAAGTGTAGGGAATTGGAAGTCTTGATGTGCCATGGAGGATGGATAGATTTCTAAGGGTTGAAGATGAAGTATTGGTGAGTCCTCATCAATTCGATGACAATATCGACAAGTGTTCATTTATGTCTTAGTCTTTATTTTATTGTCTTGTATGGACTTATGTCTCAAGTGTTGTATAATCTAAAGTTTAGATGGTTCAAGGAGATGTAATAAATGTTTAATGTTTTAAATCAAAGTCTTCCGCTTGTGTAATGATTATGATAAGAGTTCTTCGTGTGTGATGAAAGTTGTAAATTCTTACTAAGTTTAGTATGTTTATTATGCAATGAATGATACGAGTGGCTTATATGAGACTTCTTGAAGTCTCATTTGCCATGTGGCGACACAATGGACGCTCTAACTTCTAGGGTGTACTTGTGGTTCGTGATAGGATTGTCTCTTGTACTCGTCGATAGACACTGCCTTTTGGCAGCTTTTAGCCACCTTTGCAAGGGTCCTCCTCAAGAGCCCTTGGTTGGTCCGTTCGGAATCATACCCGGATGTTTCGACTATAAACTAATTGTAATACGTGTTATACACCTTACCACAAAATTTCATCATTTTCCAATTCCTAAAACTTAGTCAAATAGGCTAAGTCACACTAGCACCTCATTGAAGTAGTTTCCCGACGTCATGGACGTTCCTTGAAGTTTTGATTCTATAACTTCCTAAATGACTTAAATACAATATAATTGACTTTAAAACACTGGTGCAACTCTTAGACTCTCATGTTAGGCTCTAGATTAGGCTTTAGACTTCTGGAGTATTACAGTGGGCACATATATATATTTTTAAAATACACTGTTAAATAGTTTAGGGGGTAAAATGTCCTTCATAAAATTTGGTATCGTAACAACAATTTCGGCCAAATTTGGAGTATTTTTCAGAATCCTTTTCCTATATTTTAAGTTAGAAAGAATATTTTTAAGAATAAACACATGTTAATAGTGATGGAATTTGGAGCAATTTTTACCTACTATAATGTGTAAGTTAAAATATACATTTTTACATATTGACCTTTTTATTTGTCATCATGATGTGGGTTTAATACCCTATTTCTCATGAATAACAAAATCATAAACAATTTGAAAGTTTCAATTGCTTATTTTTCTTGGAAATTTTGTTAATGAATAACTACATATTTTTCTAAGATAAACAATGTTTTTTGTTGTAGATAAATTCATTAATTATGTATACACTTATAAAGTAGTAATAATGTTAAAGGACCTAGGGTGAGTCCAATTGCATTCTGGCTTATTATGTCAATGGTTATAGGTGATAGATGAATTCAAGTTTCATCGCATCAAAAGGGTAAGACATTATTTAATGTTTTGATGCACTATGTATTGGATTCATGTCCTACTAAATATGGCCTACAAGCATTATGAAAAAAAGGCTCCTTTTCAAGTATAATGTAATGTATTAATGAGATAACAATGAATGCGCAAATTGATGCTCTCTTGTTGAAAAATTATGAGATACATAATTTTACTCCATTCTCTAAAATGAATGTTGTAGCAGTACATGATAAGTCTGAATGATGACAAAATAATTATTGTGATTGTAACACCCCGTATCCAAAAATAAAGCAACCAAGAGATTTCCAGAAGTTGCAAGTGTCACCCACGATAGCCACCCACGGACCGCAGTGTGACCCCTGATCCATCCTAGCGGTCCGTGAATGGCCATCTGCAAACCTCCCCCCCCACAGGCTTAGAAAATTATTCTAAGTCTTGATTTATGCCAGAACGTATGGACTGTAGGTCAGACCACGGTCCATGGTCCAAGTTGTGGTTTTGAACCGCCAAAACCCATCATCTGAAGCCGATCAACAAAATGAAAGGAGGGGCCATGAACAGATCGAAAAAACCATCGGTCAGGCCCTTCGGTGGCTTCAACAAATTTTAAGTCAGGGTGCAGTTGGTCTCTTCTGGACCCCTAAATTACATCGGTTAACCTTTAAAATTCCTATTTTTTTGTCATTTTAAGCCTTGTAAACTAATTAGAACCTAACCTAATCAATTATTAACCAAAATATTGCGAAACTTAGGGCAAAAATCAAAGAAGAAGTCGAGCAGCCGTAGTTCAACCATACAATATGTTCTCATCAGTTATAATCCTGAAATCAAAAGATTTCTCCGTGAAGTTCATCACCAGGTACCCATTAGTTCCCTAGAATTTATTCAAAATCTTGATTCCCTTCAAATTATCTAAACCTAGGATTTCTAGAAATTCAGCAAATATAAGAAATTAGTTACATTAACGGTCATAGTCATATTATCATTATTTTGGTATATTTTTGCATAGTTTCTTCCATAAATTCAGAACCTAGCTATGTAGTTCTTTTAGTTCATGAATTATACATGCTAGGTCAGTATTTCAGTTATATATGTCGTATATTAGAATATTTCATTATTACTACCTTAATATTGCATTTTCACTTAACATGCCAGTATTTTAGAAATTCAGTAATAAATTGTTAAATACATAATAAATTGGGAGTATGTTAATACTGATTGGACTAAAGCTAGTCACCCTCAAGTCCCATAAATACGTGCCCCCATAGATTGTAAGTCCCCTCTGTGGACATCAGTTTAGTGATCACGCTGTCATGCCTGGGTATATTGGGTCCTCTCGATGAGCGTATACATCAGACTCCACATTTAGATCATGTGGTTTTATGACGGTTATTACGCAGGTATGATCTCTTTCTTCACCATTATGCGCTTTCAGATCATGCCTTCTCGTAGAGCTTACGGAAGGAATGCTAATGCATGCAATGCTAAAACAGCTTCTCCAGTCCCAATATAGAAGTTCTGAATGCAGAATTTTAAAATGTGCTTCATCTTTGGGCTCATAGTGTGACCAACCATAACAACCAGCAGGCTCTAGCCTACAAATACTAGTGGTGGATCAGTGGCAACCAGGATACGTGATTTTGTTAGGGTAAATCCAGTTGAGTTTGTAGGGTTGTAGAATAGTGAGGATCTCTAAAACTTTATAGATAAGGTCAAGAAGATATTTTGTGTGATGCAAGTAACTGGAAACAAGAGGGTAGATTTGACGTGCTACCAACTTAAGGATGTAGCTCAAATTTAGTATACTTTATGAAAAAAATAAGGGTACGAATACAACTCCTATCATTTGGGAGTGCTTTAGTGAGACTTTTCAGGACATGTTCTTCCTAAGAGAGTTGAGAGAGGTAAAAGCTTAGGAGTTCATGAATTTGAGACAAGGTAGCATGACAGTCTAAGAGTACGGACTCAATGCCGATTTCAATGCTCAAATGAATAAGTTTCTATATGGGGTATCGACATAGTGAAAACAAAGTGTAATGCTATGTTACTGGAATATATGAACATTTCTAGCTCATGACTCATGCTTAGCAGGTTGAAGGAGATAAGTTGGGGGAACATGCTAGGGACAATAAGAAGGCTAGAACAGGCAACAATGAGTATTTTCAACAGAAATTGGGCATTGACAATCGTTCACACTTTCAACAAAGTCTTCAGCTCCAACACCTTCATTAACTGGTCTTCCATCCTCAGAGTTCCGACGAGATCAAAAAGATGGAATATTAGGCTCTTAGTCTTAGGGGAGTATTTGAGGAATAAGATGCTACCCAACTTGTCCAAAGTGTGGTAAAAACCATATGGATGAGTGTTGTAACAACCGGTACCCTAGATAGACCAACATTAAGATTTTCCAGAAGTGTAGGTGCCATCTACGGAGGCCACCTTTGGATCGTAGTGAGGGTCCGTGTACCAGGCCCATCGATCATGGTCCATAGACGACGACTAGGACCTATGGACCGTAGGTAGGACCACGATCCGTGGACCAACTCCATCGATCTTGGTCCACAAAAAACTCAAAGATCCCAAACAATTGCCAAGACATACGGACCATAGGTGGGACCACGGTGCGTGGAACAGGTCAATCGATCATGGTCCATAAACCCATTCTCTAAACCAAACGATAAAGGAACAAGACGGAATGTAGGTAGGTACACGGTCCCTGGACCAAGGCCGTTGATCATGGTCCATAAACCTACTCTCTAAACCAAACGACGAGGGAACATGATGGACCATAGTGAGGACCACGGTCTATGGACCAGGTCCCTCGATATTAGTCAACAAATGACGGCCAGGACCTACAGACCGTAGATAGGATCACAGTCCATGGACGAGGTCCATTGGTCACTCTGACAATAGTAAATTTAGGGGTCTTTTGGTCTTTTCCTATTTTTTTAACCCCTAAGCAACGTCTTTTGGATCCTAAATTATGAGGTTTTAGTCAGTTTAAGCCTAGAAATATAACAAGAACTTTCCTAAGTCAAAATCATAAATCAACTTAGAAAATTAGAAGCAAGAAAGGAGAAAAAGGTAAAAAACCGTAGTTCAAGAACACAACAAGGTTCCATTAATTCCAACCCCAAAATCTAAATATTTCTCTGTGGATTTCATCACCAGGTATGTGATATTTCACTAGTGGGTTCATTTCACCCATTGAGTCCCTTTTTTTCGGTCAGACTCTTGATTACCATATCGTTATTAGACCTTGGTTTTCTAGAACTTCAATTGAACTTCATGAATTGATAAGTTATATGTTCCAAATTAGATTACCATGTTATTACTCAGATTATTATATGAATTTTAGAACCCTAGCTATATGTTTCTTTAGTTATTGAATTACAGATTCTAGGTCAAATATTTCCGTTACTTCCAATATACAGGCTTAAGTTATAAATGCATAATTACTAGATTTATTGTTGTATTCTCAGTTTGCATGTTCAGTTTTGAGCTATCCAATATTTACATAAACTCAGTAATAATCAGCGAATTACATAATTCACTAGGAGTAGCATAATACCGAGTCGGACTAGGGTTCATCGTTCCCAATTAGTCCTAGAACTAAAAGCTAAGTAGGTTGTAAGTCCCCTCTGTGGGCATCAGTTTAGTGATCACGCCAGCATGCCTTTGTACCTGTGGAAGGGTATATTCGGTCCTCTCGATGGGGCGTATACATCGTACTGCACATTTAGCTCATGTTGTTTTATTATCGGTTATCAGTAGCTCCCACAATTCAGCCAGACTATCGTGCTTTGAACATTTATCAGTATATTCAGTCTTCAGTTCTAGTATGTTATGAATTGGTCATTGAATTCAGTTAGTTCATTACATTCATAGGTTGAAATATGCGAAAAAAATTTAAAACTTTCATTATAACTAATTGGAGGTTTACATAGACCTCTACATACACATAATATATAGTCGTATCGAGTATACATAGGCCCTTCATATAGGAAGGTTACATAGCCTTCTACTTTTATTGCACATACATATATATAAAAGATAAAAATAGTCTCAATAATTGTCTCATCTCATAACATCTAAACGATTATCACAATATGGCAATATCCCTTACAAAAATCCAACAAGACCACATATAGGTCAAAAAAAGTATACTACTCAATTGAAAAGGAAGGAAAGAAATGAAAGAGTCGTTAAGCATATAACAAGTTGTAAGCATAGATAGTGGCAATTGCCCATCGCGCAAGTTGAGGACCTACCCTTCTGGGCATTGAAATGAAAGAAGTCCAGACTTCAAATAATGTCGCCTTCCAAAACTCTTCAACGACCTGAACCTCAAAATAATTACGGAAAAGGGAGAGAACAAAATGGGGTTAGTACCATTGTCATAGTATGAGACCTTTATGCACATACACACGAAAAACATGCTATAAAAAAAAAAAAAAAAAAAGGGGACCTTTTAGTCAAAACATGCCATTTTACCCCTTTAGGAACCTAATGTAAAACCAAGCAAGCGTTATCAATCAATGTCAAATGTACTTACTAAATCAAAAAGTAATACGTATTTCAACTATGTGGAACTATGATTTACGACAAAACCAATCATAAAGCAATAACATCACAAGAATGATAAGAGTCAATCATATTATAATAAGCAAAGAAAAACTACTCATGAGTCCTTCTAAAGTAAACAAAGTACATGGAGCCAAGTCAAAGCCCCATAACACTATTACTCAATCAAAGTCATCCTAAACAAGAGAAAACCATGACAAATGTCACTTTACATAGACACATAACATTTAAGGTTACAATTCATTTCTTCTGTGACATTATAACCCAAGAGCATACTCATAATATGAATCTAATCAACAGATAGTATCAACAGCCTGTGCCAAGTCATATATAAAATATATGATTATAGAATATATATATATATATATAGAGATATATATATATAGATATCATATATCATCATAAAACATAACATATTAATAAAACTTCCTCTAAGAATCCCCCAAGGCGAACTAGTGCAAGTTTAGGTAGAATCCCATACCCCTACCTAGACTTAAGCTAGGACCTCTTAGGTTATCCAAGTTAGAGTCAAGTCTTTTAATTCATTTAGCTTTAGTAAAATCTTACCCTAAAATACAAAGAACAGCGGAGTGTGGAAATCCGGGTCATTAAACCCATACACCAAAAAGAAGCGGAATACTTGCCAAGGTAGAAACCACAAAAATGAAACTTAGCAACTACGTGGATCCACTGCTAGTATTCCTAGGGGGGCAACATAGGTTCAAGAATAGGCGATATATTTGGGACCCCTTTTTATGCGCCATGAATTATCGTCTCCAATATCATAAGAGTTAATGTAGGTTCATATTCCTTATATGGGCAAGGGCACTCTCAATCTAGTTCACTAGGTGCCAAAGCTAGAGTTCCTTTTTTTTTGAAATGTCTTTAAAGGCTTATATTACAATCATAGCTTTAGTTTAGGTCATGTAAGATTCGACGACTCTCTGTTATTAATCATATGTGTATCAACTAGCTTCAATAAGAATTGTATGAGTATAAAGTACCCTTCCTTCACAATGTCATATAATGTGAGGTGCAACACTTAGCATTCATAGCCACATTATCAAGCAGATTGAGATTGAGAGATTTCACTATCGTTATATCACAGCACCTTCATCAACTCACAACATGTTAAGACACTTCAATTCCAACATTCTACCACCCGAAGGCATACTCTGATGTAAAATTTATTGACTTTAACCATTTAATTATTTCACCCAATTGGAAATAAAGATAGAGATTTAAGACTTGCTAAGTTTTCCTCATCAGTCATAATTAACAGGTCTTAACCTTAACCCAATAACTCAAAACCTATTTGGGAAGTATAAATCAATCACACAAGATAAACAATAAGACAACAAGGCACAATTGTATTCTATAGAACCATAATTGAACACGAGATCATAGGCTTCAAGATAAGACACATAGACTTATTTTCACAATATATTTCAAACCTAAATCACGTCTCAAATAACTATTCATGATAGGCTATAATGTATCTATTTTGTTCATTACATAACAACATAGGATAGTTATCTAATCAGTAACCAAGAAAATTGAAGTGATCACAACTCTAATATAGATACACAGATCACAACCTAGGGTTAGGGATTGAGGATCATGTTTCAATTAGACCAAACATCAAAGTTACCAAACAAACAAGTTAAATGAAATGGTTAATATATTCAATATACCTAATGAAATCATCAAAACGAATTCATAACTTCAATTTGTTAAATGGATGGAACCAATAGAGAAAACCTCAACTTGTGAAATCCATTTCGAAGGAACCCCGACGACGAAAAGAGTCTCTAAGGTGAAGGTGAAATTAGATCTCAGTACGATTAATATTTGACAATATTTGTGAGAGAGAGACGGATTCATCCCCACCATTTTGAGGTGGAAGCACGTGGAGAAGAGGAATATTATAGAAAGATAAAGATGTAAGGATGAAGGTGTGTGTTTGTATTTATGAGGGGAAAAGCTCCTCTATTTTATACAAAAATTACACCGTCATACCTATTTCTTTACATGATTGGCCGACAAACTATTTACTGTTACGACCTTTGTACATTTGGCTTTTTTCAGTCCGACGCAAGACGACAAAAAAAAAAGACTACTTATTTCTGACCTATGGCTGATATTTCAGGCGAACACTAGAAAACAAAATATCTAAAAAAAAAATTTAATAATTTGAGTTTTCCAATTTATTCTAATAGTACGGTCAGGGATTACGATTCTCTCCTTGGTTACATTTTGCGCACAAATATGATTCGGGCTATTTGTATGTCGCCATAGCTCTTGCGTATCTTATCAGTAGTTTCCCGGATATGAATCCCTTTCTTTATCTCTAGTTGGTGGCATTAGCTTATGGTTTTAACAGGCACAAAAAAATCCATTTCGGACTTCTGTTCCAATATCTGCTTGTCTTATTTTCTCTTGAATTTGCTATATCATTCCAGTGTCTTGGGATTGTACCTCCATATGGCTCTGTTCCTCTGTGTAAATAGTATGTTCCGGCTGCCTGTAACGCCCGTGTTCGTTAGCGTTTGTTATGCACAGCAGATTGATTTCTGAAAAATTGACTTGAGTCGAGGACCACACGCGGACCGTTCTAGTGCCCGCCGCCCGNTCTGGAAAATTGGCCGAGGCAAAGGATGCCACGACGGACGTAAACGGTCCCGACGGACTCGTGGAGGGGTCTCGTCCATGACAATTAGAATTCTGAATTTGAGGTACTGAAAATCGACTCTATGAACGCCACGAAGAACATGGAGGACGGACCGTCTCAGGAATGAAGGCCCGTCACAAGAACTTTTTAAAAAATCAGGTGTCTGACCCTGCGACGGCAGCAGGACAAGGACGCGTCGCAGGCACGACGCCGTACGGGCTGCGATAATCCTAGGCGGGTCGGATTTTGATTAAATTAATTAAGGGGCGTTTTGACTATTTCCTGCTTAATTATACCAGTAATGGTTATGTTAATAAGTCTAAATACTGAAGGTAAAAGAGGTAACCTTAAGTTAATTAGTGGATATGTGCATCTTTTAAAACTTAATCTGATATTAGGTAAAAAGAAAGCGGGTTTGATAAGAGAAAAAAAAAAGAAAAAGAACAGACAAGAGAGAGAGAGTGATTCGAACGCAGAGAAAGAGGGAGAATCGAAGCGAAGAGGAAAAACCACAAGGCTGGGAAAATCTTGCTTGAGCACTAGCTTCGGTGGAGGTAGGTTATGGTTTTATACTATTCGTAGTAAACTCGTAATAGCGAATGATACTGTGTTGGGTTGTATATAAAGTTCTTCTATATGCTTAATTGTGGTATGCATATGTAATTTTATAATATATATGATTGTGATTGAAACCAAGCATGATGAAGCTATTGATCCCAAATATTGATTAAAAATCTATTCGTGGTAATGATGATGCCTGATATAAAGAGGCTTGATGAAATAAAGTGATGAGATGCATGCGACCTTGGTTCTAAAAGAAGGCTTGTGATAATAATAGAATGAGATTAGTGGATCGGACCCCGTGTCACGTTACCGACACATAGCTTAGTGGACGGGTGTCACGAACAGACACGTAGAGTAGGGGATCGGAGTGTCAAGTACGAACATAAATAGTGGGACGGGTGTCCCGAACACGACACACGTAGTTTTAGGGGATCGGAAAGTGTCCCGTACCCGACACATAGATTAGTGGGACGCGGTGGCACGAACCGCACAAATAGATGTAGGGGATCCGAGTGTCACGTCTCGACCATTGAATAGGGGATCGGCAAGTGTCCGTGCCAACAATAGTAGTAGGGGATTGGTTGCATGTTCCGACACATAGTAGTAGGGATCGGTAATGTCACGTACGAACAAGGGATAAAGATAAAGAATTCTTGAAAGATGATAATATACCTCAATATAAAGAACATGTATGCCCAAACGAGTCTGTATGGAGGTTGAGTCCTCACAGATATGGTCGGTGTGATGTGCTATGTATAAATGATGTTGCGGTACTTGTTGCATCAATGTAAGAATATTAGTTAATTTGGATGATGTTATCTGAGATATATTGCTTTTATTTGAGGGGGAAACGAGGGCAGAGTCCTACCTCCCTTAATCCACCATACTCAGGTACTTTGTGGTTGTACTGACCCCCTACTGTTCTGTTTTTTTTGTATATGTGCGTATGCAAGCAACGTGCAGTAATCTTCGACTCAACAGTCATTCTAGCAGTCTTCGTCAACCGGATCTTCAGGGTGAGCTAATTTCTTGCTAGCTTGGACTGGATCTCCTTCATCATGTCTTGATGGCCTTGAAAGTTTCCGCATATAGACTAGCTTTTGTTATTTTAGCGTTGTAGAATACTCTTAGTTAGTAATTGAGTCATAGAGTTCTTGTGGTGATGACTTCCAGATTTTTAGGGGAAAATAAAAGATGTTGAATTTTAGACGTTATTGAATTGGTTTTATTAATGAGTTAAGTCTTCCGCATTACTTTCTATGATATTACATTGAAATGTTGGGTTTAGATTGGTTGGGTTCGCTAACATAGGAGGCGTAAGTGGGGTGCCAGTCGCGATCCGATTTGGGTCGTGACAACTTGGTATCAAAGCATCACTAGGTTCGTTGGTCTCATCCACAAGAAAAGGTCTAAGTAGAGTCTTAAGCGAACGGTACTTTAGGGGGGACGCCATTTACACTTTCTTGAGAGGCTATAAGCTTTCAGCGAAAATTCATTCCTTCTCTTCTTCTTTCGGGCTATTACTTGGATCCAATTGGTATCTAGGTTGATGTACAAATTGGTTATTGGGGACCATCGTCACTCTATTTCGACAGAGGTTAGAACTAGAGCAAAGGGACTACGCCAACATAACATTAGCAAGACAAGATGCATCTGAGCCAGGCCACTGGGGCTGTAGCTCGAAGTGGGAACAGTGGCAAGAGGCCCGCGGCAGAGGTCGGGGAGGACGTTCCTCTAGGGGAAGAGGAAGGCAATAGGGCCCCATTGTATAGGGCGGGGACTCCTCCACCCACTGATGGAAGTAGTAAGAGAAAGGGAGGATGGGGAGAATGAACAGTACATAATGAGGAGAATGCCACCCCAACTCTACCCCAGAGATGATCAATAGGTGCTCGCTTATCCAGTGGCTGCACCCCCCCCTCGAGCCCTGATCAGGGTCAGGCACCCCCAAGTTTTCTGCACCAACAACCTCCGGTTCAAGAGTACAACAGCAACCACTATGGCTCCGCGTATGATGCCTCAGTGGACATAGGCACGTTCCAGCCTGACTACTAGGCATAAATGAGAGAAATGATCAGCATGAACTTTTCAGTAAGTTCTTGAAATTGAAAAACCTCCCGTCTCAAGGGTGCGCAATTCTGAGGATGCTTACGATTTTTCTGGTTGACTGTCATGAGTAATTACACAAGATGGGTATAGTTGAACGGTTTGGTGTTGAGTTCGTTTGAGTTACCCATTTAAAGGAAAACGCCAAAATGTCCCCCCCCCCCCCCCCGTGGCGGTCACATTGTTGAGGTCAAACCAACGAGGCACCACCTATGACTTGGGGCCTCATCTCTAGCTTGTTTATGGAAAGTATATACCCCGGACTTTGAGGATAGGAAAAGGATGAGTTTTTGAGCTAGATTAGGTAGGATGTCGGTCAATGCATATGAGGCTACGTTTCGGGACACTACCAGAATGCCACCAACTTTGTTTTAGTTAAACAAGAGGGATTCGACGTTTGTGAAGGGGGTGGTTTATTTTGAGCTCAGAGTTGAGATTTCAGTTTACAGGCTACCCGCTTCGGCCACCGTGGAAATCTTTTCAGAAGTGGTAGACTTCGTAGGTAGAGGTGGAAGGCGTGAAGCCAGATGAACTTCCACCAGGCAGCGACATTCAAAGAGGTTCGAAAGGGAGGTGAGTTTAATGCGTTCTTATCAAGAGGACAGGGTTCTTCTGGAGGTACTCAGTTCGACCCATTAAGTTCTTCACTACAGACTGTAGTTGGGGGTCCACCTCAGACCGGTCAACACTTCTCTGGAGAGACTATGCCCGACTCAGAGGTGTTGGATGTGGAGACTGTTGGACGTTAAGAAAGGGGATAGGAGTGTATGAACCGACACATAGAATTGGGGGGACGGGGTCACGAACCGACACGTTTAGATGTAGGGGATCGGGTGTCAACGTACGAACACATTGAATTCTTCAGTGGGATGGCAGGTGTCACGTTCCGCACATAGTAGTAGGGGGTCGGAGAGTCACGTTCGACGCACATAGTAGTAGAGGATCGGAGTGTCACGTACACACAAAAGGAATAAAGAGAACGAATCTGAAAGACCCCTGCCATAATATACTCAATCTAACGAAATTGTATTCACGAGTATGGTATGAAGGTTGGTCCCACAGAATATGTACCGGTGTGATGCTATAAAATGTGTTGCACTTGTTGCTTATCACATGTTAGAATATTAGTTGATTTTATGATGTTATTGAGATATATGCTTTCTATTTTGAGTTGGACGCCCAGGATATCTAATCAGTAGTGTGGTTGTAATGACCCCCCTACTTTTAGGTTTTCTTCTGTAATATTGTGGTATGCAGCAAACGTGCCGTCATCTTCGAATCAATAGTAATCTAGCTAGTCGTCGTCACACCGGATCGTAATGGGTGGCTAATGCTTCTAGCGTGGACTGGATCTCCTCCTCATGTCTTGATGCCTTGAGTTCCGGCATAGACTAGCTTTTCTTATTTTAGATTGTTGCATGACATGTTAATGTTATTAGCTTAGTAATGTGATCAGAGATGTTCTGGTGCTTGATGACTTTCCAGATTTTGGGGATACTAATAGATGTTGAATTGTAGAAGTTATTGAAGTGTTTTTATTAATGAGTTTAAGTCTTCCGCAACTCTATTGATATACATTGAAATGTAAAGGTTTAGATTGGCTGGTCGTCACATTAGAAGGGTAAGTTGTGGGGTGCCAGTCGCGATCGATTGTGGTAGTGACATAAACACACAAAGACAAAATTATAGTTATAAAACATAGTGAACAAAAAGAGGCAAAAAGCAGACTGGTTATAGACGTACAGAAATTTACAATTGCCAAAACTAAAACAACATCTAATACCCAATGACAAAAATAAAATACTTAAAATAGACAAATTACAAGGATTTATAATATTTTAGCAAATTTGCTGTAAATCAGGATTTTAACATGTTAAAGTAGAAGACGATCTAAAAAACTAACAGCACACAGTACCGCAAGGATTCTATGAATGGAATTGTATTACCATTTGGATATAAAAGACCAGGTAGAGAGCAACATTTCCTGAAGGATAACTATTTCAACCAATTAGAAATGCATAGATAAATAGTGATATTTCTTATATTCGTAAAACACAAGAAGAACATCTTAGATTATTAGTCATAAATTTAACATATAATAAAAAAATTTCAGGTAAAGCGTTGAGCAGAAGTGAAGTATAAATAATGAAACAAGGAAAAATACTTAGGAATTACAAATAGATTAAAATGGAATAACAATGCAAACTTCATATAGTACAAAAACTCATCACCTTGACGAAAAATAGATACAAAAGAACCAGTACAATCATTTTTAGGATTAGTAAATCAAGAAGAGATTAAATACCAAAACTCGCAGAAATTTCAAACCATATATAAAAAAACTCAAAAAAGATGTTGGACTATTCCTTTGACAACAAAGCTAAGAACCTATAAAAAATTATCAAAAATTAGCAAAATATTACCAAACTATACACCCCCCCCTCCCCCTTCCTGCGTGAAAGTAACACATTTATATATATAGTGAAACAGGATTCAAGTGGACCACAGTTATGGAGGAGTACTCCACCAAAATAGAAATATACCAAAGAAAAGATAGAACACCATTGCAGGTATTACTCAGTGATCATATATGAAGCGCAAAAAAAAAAAAATGGGAAATTCAATAGAACGGAATAGTATTTGCATATAAAATGTTTGTAGCATTCGAACCATAAAGTTTGCAATAAATTATGTTCAGGACAGATAATAAAGGTGAAAATGGTGGATAACAAAAAAGAATAGATGATTCAGTTTACAACAAAGAGATAGAAGTTAATACTAAATATAATGAAAATTTTTACATTTACATTGAAACATTAAAAAACTGATGAGAATCTTACTCCGGACTACCTCTCAAGAAAGACGATATGAGGAAAGATCTATTGGCAATGATGGACAATTATATTGCTTTCAGATTCGGTACTTCTGTTTCTACCTGTGCATTGTTATATCCAAATGGTAATACCTTCCATCATAGAATCCTGCGGTACTGTGAATGCGGTTTAGTTGTTTTCTATTCTTCTTTAAACATAAATGCCTACAAATCCTGATTTACATTCAAATTTTCTAAAATAGTTATATCCTTGTATTTGTCTTATTTTAAGTATTTTATTGGGTATATGGGTAGTTATATTTTTATTTTGGCCATTTAAATTTCTGTAGTCTATAACAATTCTGCTTTGCCTTTTTGTTTCCTCTGTTTTATAACTATAAATGCTGGCGTGTGTATTTACTATGAATTTCTTGTATATAATTTTTTCTAATAATTCATTTATATGTATTTTTAAATTCTTGTAGATCCTTGCTCTATCAGTGTATTTATGGTTCTGTGTTATTATACTATTTCATCTATTAATTAATTTTTACTTTTGTTTTATGTGTTCCCATACTTAAGGGGGCTTCATGGTATAATTGTTTTAATTGTTCATTAATCAGTTTTTAACTTTGTCTATTGTAAATATGATATTTCTCCCCAACTGTGGTTTTGTTCTTTACATATATTTTCATTCTGTGATTTACTTTAAAACAAAAACCCCCAACCAAAAGGATAAATACTAACAAAAAAAAAAAACTTAATATAAAAACTATAAACAACAAGAAGACGATATTATATAAAAACTTATAAAGTCAAAGACCCTATACAAAAAGAAAAATATCCCAAGTACTTATGTACAAATTGTGGACAAATAGGACACATGCTAAAGATTGCAAATTACCAACACTCCACAAAGGAAAAACAAAATATGCAGAATTAATAGTAGATGATGAAATTTAATATATTGCTTTCACATGGGCTTTTTTTTTTTTTTTTTTATTCTTTATAGGAAGACCTTCCATCGCGATACTCTCTCATATTCTAGTTAAATCTTCCTTTAAATTTGCTCAAGCTACTTTTAATCCACTTGATGAGTTTCAGAGTATATAATTTCGAATACATGGGCACTTTTTTTAACTCCTATAGAACTCTGTATAGTTAACTCAGTATGTTGTCCCTATCCATATAATATTCATTAAATATCATACTATAATCAAATTTTTGTTCACTCAATTTATATACTTAAGAAGGCAAAGATAAGCGACTAAAAACACTTTTCTGTAATTTCTAGGATCATAATGAAATAATTTTTCTAGGTGGTTCTTCATATTCATCATTGGGAGGACTTAGAGTGAACTTTTGCCCCCCCCCCCCCCCCGGTTCACATGATTATTTTAATTATTAAAGAGAGGGCTGAAACTCAGTTGAATCTCAGTCCCCTATTTTAGGCGTGGTAAGTGTCAGTCAAGGAAGATAGTGATTCAAATAACTCCTACATTAGTTCTCACCAAATCTTGGACACTTAAGCTTTATTTGCTTCAATGACTTATCAGCTGAATCATTAGCCATTACATTAAAAATTGTTTCCTTTTGCATTCTTAAAGATTGTGTATTCATTAGCATTTGTCTTTTATTCTTCGTTTAATTTAATAGTAGTCTGTTCTGAAACTCAATTTTTCTCCCTCCTACGCTTGAAATCCATAATTTTGGTCGCTGCCAGAATACGGTTCATGGTTTCTTCATGAAACTAACTTGCACTTTAATTATAATTCTCATCATTAAATAAGCAACCATCTCCTCTACATCATTCTTGATGACTGTAGCATGTTTTCCTGACCTATTAGTTTCACTAGATCCATCATTTTGAATAAATGGTTTCCAATTCATTGATTTTTTAGGTGCAGTCATCTGATCCTCATATAAGAAGTCCATGATTTCATCAATTATATTATGCATAAAATTTTCATCAAACCACATACTATAACCAGATTCATATTCTCTTAGCTTGATGTACTTTAGGAGGTAAATATAAGCAACTTAAAATTCTTTTTAATGGAATTTCTGAAATTAGACTGAACAACTTTTGTTGATATGCTATTTTTGTATTAATCCTTAACGGTTACTATGGAGTGATAATTTTTCTTGTATCCATACAATGAGCAACTTTGTTGATATGTTATTCTTGTATCGATATAATGTTCATCAAAGGATTTCACAACAAGAAATTTTCTTTGTTTAATTTAATAGTAGTCTTTTCTGAAGCTTTATTTTTCTCCTTCATGAGCTTGAAATCCACCATTCTTAAAATATGTTATTACTAATTCTAAAAAATCAATGTAATATAGTTAATATGTCGATACTTCTGTAATATTATTTGATACATTTAAGTATCTTTATCCATATAACAGTCATTGAGGAAACAAATTTATATGTGATTCAAATATAGAGTTGTTTGTATTAGAACAAAAATACTCAAGAAACTGAATTGAAAAAATAAAATAGACTGACGTATGAATTCCTTGTGTATATTAATCTGCAGAAGAAAGTATGAATTATACCCCCCACAAGAAAAAAAAAAAAATACAAACCATTTAAACAAATATGAAAATGGGCCACTAACTACATAAAAGGGGGCCATTTTTATAACAGCCATAATGGGGCCATACGTCAGAAAAGTTGAGAAATAATTGGACTAAGTTAGCTAGAAAATAGGGAAGCCACTAAATTGAAAAGTAAACAAACAGTAAAAGTAATAATAAGCATCGACCCCCCTTCCCTCCCTCTCTCAGAAAATGATCATTGTCAACACTTTCCTCGGCCCAGTTTTTGGTGGCACAACACCAATTCTTACCTCAGATTCTTCAAACCTTCCTTTTTTTGGCAATGACTTGGTGAAAAATGTACCTAAGGCTGGTCTCAATGAACAATGAACAAGCAAAACACTTCATTTAGATTGTTGGATTCTCTAATAAAATGAAACTTGATTCTTGAATGTTTAGTGCGACCATGAATGGAACACTAGATATAGATTTTTTTATATTGAAGCTGTTGAAATGTTGTCACCATTGATCTTGGTAGCTACAGCCCCTACCTGTTCATGCCAAGTCCTTCAACATTTCTTAGCCAGTTTATAACTTGATTCCCAGCCGCATGCAGAAGCATGTATCAGCTTTTTGCTGTTGATGGAGCTGTAGTTTCTTGTTTTCTAGAGCTCCAACTAAAAACCACTTGTTCCGAAACAGAAAAGAATCCAGAGTTCTTCTAGAATCATCAAAGCCACCACCCCAATCACTATCAGTCTTACTCTGATCACGGTTGATAGTTCCTTCGGCGGAATGTTGGCGGAATCAATTCCAACATGCTCGTTCCCTTATTTTACTATACTTAACACTTTAGGCAGTTGTGAGTATGTATGTGTATCTAGAGAAATGCATGAACCAAGAGAGAAAAAACTAACAACAAATAGATGTCATACTTCTGGCGTTTGGATATAGAGACAACCAATTAAGCTTCGTATACATACTTCATCAATTTTACGAACTCCTCTTCCTTGTCAAGCTTCACACAGAGAGATGGAGTACTCACAGGTTTGCAGTCTTACTTTTAAAAACCTTTTTAATATATCCGAAATCTTCATTTCTGCTAGCAGATGAAAATTCATCCACTAGACTGCAACACTTAATGCCTAGAAAGATCTTCATGGGCTCCAACATCAGTCCTTCAAAGATTTGCTCAATTTCATCCTTGACCTTTGGATTAGTTTCCAATTTTGCTTCTGTCACATTGATAATGTCATCCACATTAAATTGAGAACTAAGGACTCACCTGCAGCATGACTTTTCACATTTACAAAGTAGTTCACTTTGACTTCTACTAAGCAAAGTGGATGAGAGATGGCCCATCCCACTCTCATACCATTCTCTGGGGTTGTTTTAGGCAATACAAGGCCTTGTTAAGAGATTTGAACTTGTCTTTTCAAGGAGTTGAGAAACCATCAGTTGATTACATAAGATCTCTTCGAAGGCAACCATTAAAGAAAGCTGTGATTGGACATCAAGGTGATGAATCTGCCAGGAACTATGAGATGCAAAGCAAGAATAAGTGATTGTGTCATACCTTGCTAAAATAGCAAATTTTTCCTGGTAATACACACCATATTGTGTGTTATTTCTTCACCCTCAAATATAGCCGTCTAAGTTTGGAAATGTTTCCATCAGGATTGAGTTTTTTTTGTCTGAAAATTGATTTTCACCAATTACCTTGGATTTCTAGGTCTGTCAAACAAGCTGCAGGTTCCATTCTTCTCGATAATGTTAGATTCTTGCATAGCTCTCTCAATTGCCTGAGAGTCTTGTGCTTCCATCATAGCTTGTGGTTAAGAGATAACAAGTACACTGCTGTAGACATCTTTTAAGGATCGGTTCCCCATCACTGGTACATTATCCGCTAGTTATCTTCTGAAAGTTGAGGCTGGTCTATTGAAAATGAATCAGAATAAGAGGTCTTTGATATTTCCCATCCCAACTAGTGAGTCATCAAAACTTCAATTCTCACTGAGCAATTAGTTTGTTGAATTTCAAACAAAAATCAGTAACCTTTGGCGTGAACTATACCATAAAATGCACTTATTGAGCCTTGTTATCCAGCTTACTGCTTGTTGTTTCTGAAACTCGAAATAACACATACATCCAAAGATTCAGATGTGTACTGCGATGGTTTGTCCCACACCAAGCTCAAAGGGCAGTCATGTACTGCAAGGCCTTAGTAGGCAATTTGTTCAACAAAATACAAAGGTTTGGACTGCTCAGCCCACAACTAATTGGGGATCTTTCTTTCGAGCAAACCACGACACCTCTAGATCTCCATTATTGTCTCTTCTTCCCTTTCAGACACGCCATTTGTTGTGGAGTGTATGGGTAATGTCAATTAGCGTTAATCACCTGCTGCTATACAAACTGCCACAAATTGAGAAGAAGTGTATTTCCTCCATTGTCAGACCTTTAAAGCCTTAATACTAAGATTACATTGATTGTCTACTAAAGTCTTCTTTAAATTGTTTAAAAATCAAAGACTCAACCAGTCACCGCTACCAGTTTATAAATAACCAAACACATCTGGCAGTAGTAATCAATAAAGCGGAGAAAAGAAGTATTTGTTACCAATCACAATCTGTTTCATGTGGCCGCAAACATCCGTTATGAATGAGCGAGTTTCTGGTTAGCTTTTCGTCTACTTGATTTTCTTGAAATGGCAATTCTGTGGCTTTACCTGTTGGCAAGTTTGCCCAACATGAGCATTAGAAGAAATTCAGGCATATTTTCCACTAGCTCCGTTTTTTTTATCTTAGCGGCGATGCTTCTCAGAATTGAAGTGACCCAAACCTTTGTGTCATTGGTTTTACATGTTTTTGAATAATATGTACTCCTGCTTAGTTATTTTCTCCCCAATCAACTGAAAACATTTTGTTGCCTATCTGACCATAAAATACGATACTTCAGAGGGTCATAAACAAAACATTCACGAATCTAAACTGCAGAGTATAATTATCTTCAAGCATTTGTCAAAACACTCTAAATTTTTGATCAATCAGGTGTGTGTCAAAACCATCAAAAATAGATTTTGAATTTTTTATTTTGTTTAGTGAGTTTCTTGTTGAGATTAACATTGTTTATTTTAGTTGCCTTGACTTCATACTGCCTCATCGTTTCACTTTTAATTTAGATTGTTAAGTATCATCTAGGGAATTTGAACAGTTCAACATTATTGCACAAGTGATGTGTGCAACAACTGTCAAAAAGCCATGAATCAGAGGATTTACTGATTGAAAAGTATAAAACTTCAAAATAGTTGCTCTTCATGTGCATCGTCAGCTTCAACTACTTGTGCTTGCAAAGCATCAGAGGCCTTTGCTCTTGATTTGTAGACCTTGGATACGTGTACCGTCTGCTTACAATTGCCACATATAGCATCGACTCTCCACCAACAATACTTATTCAGATGTGTATTTCTTTTACAATGTTTGCAATGAGGGAACTTCTGCTTCACATCTCCACTATTGTTTCCTCTATCAT
Organism: Solanum habrochaites; assembly: GCA_027704765.1. Classification (NCBI taxonomy): domain Eukaryota; kingdom Viridiplantae; phylum Streptophyta; class Magnoliopsida; order Solanales; family Solanaceae; genus Solanum; species Solanum habrochaites. Next base: position 21,822,927 of record JAKWJA010002500.1, read on the forward strand.
GCATGCCCTTATTCTTTTGGTGGAATTGTTGCTTCCCTTTTGGCTTTTGTACAGAGAAAGCTCCTTTAATGAACTTTTCCCGTCTCATAGTCCTCCTTTGCTCTTGTGCTTGAAGAGCACTCATTAGTTCACCTAATGAAAGTTTGCTCTGGTCCTTGGATTCATCATGAGAGGAAAACTTCGATTCAAATATCTTAGGAAGAGTCACAAGAAATTTCTCCACAATTCGTTTATTTGTAAATTCTTCACGAAGAAGTCTAATGTTATTAACAATTAAGGAGATTCGATCAGCATAGTTACTGATAGTTTCATCCTCTTGCATATTCAAGGACTAAAATCTCTTTTCAGGTTCAACACTTGCATTTGACGTATTTTGTCACTGCCTTGATATTCTTCTTTCAACCTATCCCAAGCCTCTTTTGCAGTTTTGCAAGCCATGATTCTGTAAAACACAGTATCTGTCACAACATTCTGCATAAGAGACTTGGCTTTAGATTTCTTTTAATTCTCTTCGTTGTTGGATTTAATCTAAGCGAAGGTAGGATTTGCTTGTAGAGCAGCAAGTGGTTTATTTTCCTTCACAGTTTCCCAAAGTTCATAGGCTTCCAAAAAAACTTGCATCTTCACAGACCAGATTTGGTAATTTTCACCAGTGAAAGTGAATGGTGGATTTAAAGGACTTGAATACACTTCCACAAGTTATACCATCTGTTAGAATCTAAAGTCAATTAAACCATAAAACTGGGCAAAGTTGAACAACATAACAGAGAACAAGAAGAAAAAGAAAAGAAATTTTAACAGGATTTCATAGAAGAGACAAGCAAATAGAGACGTTGCGAATCAATAGAGAGGCTTTGAGGAAGATAAGGATAACCCAAGATAAAATAGAATATTAAGGGAAAGGGGTCAACTAAGTCTCATTTTTGTTTTTGGTGAGCCATGAGCTGGTCAAATCCTCTTTAAAATGTAATTAATTAAATATGAAATCAAATTAATATTTTTAAAACTTTCTAATCTTTTATAAATACAAAAAAAAATACTTTTATAATTAAAACCAAATCATTTAAAAAGGAAAATCTTTTCATCTTCCCTGCTCTCTTCTCTCTCTTCTTTTCTTTCTCCGTTGGGGGATTCTTCTTCTTCTTCCTTAGAAATTTGGAAATCCATCGTTAGTCTTTCTCTCCATTCGTTACTCTTCCTCTCCAGTCCTCCATTACTCTTTCATCTTTCTGAACTATAATCGTGTTCGACCAGAAATGATATTTACAAATTTTTGAAGTTTTTTTCTTGGATTAATGAACAATAAAACGTTTTGTAGATGTAAAAATTGAATAGACTACATAATGCTGTGTATTAATTTAGTATTTTTGAAAGAAATCAGTCCAACACAAAATCCTTATTTGAGGAATGTTATGGTATTGTGATCCTTAGTGAAAATTATTTATTTGTGCTGTTCTGTGTGTTCTTTTTGTGGCCATTTTGGTTGATCTGGTTTTAGAAATTTATAGTGTTGTTCGGCGTGTACCAATATATATCATTTGTGGAAATATACTAGCGTATGGTTTCACCTTTTAGTGATATGTTGGTGCATATCAACCAAGTTATCATATATTGTAACATCTCACTTTATGTCCCAAAAAGGTCATTGTTAGCAACAACCTAAGATTCAAATGTTGCAATAATCTGTATATTTGCAACAATAGGTACATATGTGTCAACATAAAGTTAATTTATGGCAACAGACTATCCAACTGTTGCGACATACTACTATTATTATTTTATAATGAATTGTAAAATCACAATATTTTTTATTTACCTTGTAGATGAAATGATACAAGAAGCTTCATCCATGACAACAACTCAGTCTACATGTTCCCCAGTAGAAATGATATATGTGGCAACATATGTCACAGAAAGAAGATATGTGACTACATGTCACAGAAAGAAGATATGTGGCAACATATGTTACATAAAAAAGATATTTGGCAACATATGTCACAGAAAGAAGATATATGACAACATATGTAACATCAAAAAGATATGTGTCAACATATGTCACAAAAAGAAGATATGTGTACACATGTCACAAAAAAAATATGTGGCAACATATGTCACCGAAAAAGATATGTGGCAACATATGTCACAGAAAGGAGATATGTGTCCACATTTTATTGTAACGACCTGTTTAGTCGTTTTCAGCAGCAGATTTTATTTCTGGAAAAACTGGGTGAGTCAACGGATCCCACGACGGACCGGCTATGGGCACGATGACCGTTCGAGGGTGTCATAATTCCAGAATACTTGGAATCGAAATTTGGGGTACGAGATCGACTCTCTGAACGTCACGATTGAATGAAATGGCAGGGACGGACCGTGCAGGCATGACGGCCATCACAGACCTTTTACTGACACAAGTATCTGAGATTTGGACGAAACATGCAGGACGGACCGTTCACAGTGCGTGACCGCAGTCACGACTGCATAATCCCAGGAGTGGTCATATTCTCATAAAGGTTTTAAGGAGCGCGTTGGGACATTCCGCGATAAATATTAACATCATTTTTAGTAGTTGTTGAATATTAATAATCCAATTTACTGGGTTAGAACGGAGAACCTTCAAAACAGTAGAATGGGGTATTAATTTTCTCATCTTTTATACTTAATTATATGATAATTGGGTAAATTAAAAAGGGTTTTGATAAGAAAAAAATGAAAGAACTAGAAAGAAGGAGAAACGAATGAGTGAGAGAAAGGGAAAGAACGAAGAGGAAAGCAAGGAGGACTTGGAGATAGCTGCTTGATCACGCATCTTCGGCTGGATGGTAGTATGGTTTATTCTTGGTAGTAAACTTATTATAGAGAATGATATGTATTGGGTAGTATTGTAACCCTTCTTATGCTTAATGTATGCTTGTATGAGTGTGATTACATAATTGTGAGTAAAAAATAAGCATGATGAAGCTATTGAATCCTAAATCTTGAAAAAACCCGAATATGCCTTGATAATTAGATGATGATGCCTTGGTATAAAAGAAGCTGTGTGAACTGAGTGATGAGAGTAGTGGAAAGCTACCCTAAGAACCCCTTAGACTTATGCTGGTGGTCACGAACGACACATTAGAATAGGGGAGCGTCGTGTCCCGACCGACAGTAGAAGTAAGGATCGGGTTTGTACGAACCGAAACATAGAATTAGGGGATCGGGTATCCCGAACCGACACGTAGTATATTGAGCGGAAAAGTAGTGTCACGTAACCTACAAGAAGAGAAATTAAACATAATTGAACTTTGAAAGTGAAAGACATAATATACTCAATCTAATGACCGTAATAACCAAATGAGGTTTATGGGCATGAGCTGAGTCTAATGGGGAACTGCGTTGGTTGTCGCTTATTAATGATTCTAGAACTTGTTGGCTACATGTTTGAGTTTGTAGTTGATTTATGAAAATGATTTGTAATATACAATTTCTATTTGAGTTGGCCGATGATACATAATCAGTAGTTGGGTTTGTACGGACCCATACTTGTAATGTTCCACTGTTCATTTGTGGCAGTGCAGCAAACGTGACATCGTCTTTTCAACTCAGTCGAAATCTAGAAAGTCTTCATCAAGCCAGTAATCAGGGTGTCGAGCTATGCTTCTAGCTTGGACTGGGATTCTCATCAGTCTGATGCCTTGAGAATTTTTTTTGGATTCGGATGGGACTAGCTTTTACTTATTTAGCTTATTAGATACTCTTAGATTAGTAATTTGAGGATAGATGGACTTGTGGTGATGATTCCAGGTTTTTGGATAAATAGTATTGAGTTTTTAAAGTATGAATCGATTTTCATAATGAGTTTAAGTCTCAGAAATTATATTTTGTTAATTATGGCTTGAAACGTTGGAGTTGGATTGGTTGGTTCGCTCAAATAGTAGGATAAGTGTAGGGGCAAGTCGCTTCCCCGTTTTGCGGTCGTGACCAAAACCTTGGTATCATAGATTAGGTTCGTTGGTCTCCTCACACAAGAACGGGTCTAGTAGAGTCTTAAGGAATGGTAGGGGTACGCACTTTACTTTATTTGAGAGGACTCATAAGACTTTAGGAAAAATTCCAATCTTCTTTCTTTCGTGCTTTACTTGGATCCAAGTGGATCTAGGTGATACAAAGTGGTATCTGACCATCTTCACTCTATTGTAGATGGTGTAAACTAGAGCAAACAATGACTCGTCAAAAACATCGGCAAGACAAATAAGGTCTAAGACAGCCATCTGGGGATGTAGCTCGAAGAGGTAGTTAGTGACAAGTGGCCGTGGAAGAGTCGTGGGAGACGTCTATAGAGGAAGCGGACGAGGCACATAGCCCATCTAGTACTAGGGCGGGTGACTTCATCCACCAACATGAGGAAGTGGTAGAGAAGGGTGAGGATGTGGGGAGAATAACAAGTGCAGGACTGAGGAATTGCACCCCAACATACCCCAGAGATGATCAATCAGGTTCTGCTTATCTTAGCGGGTTATCTGATCGGGCCAGACGCCTCCACTGTTTTCTGCACCAACACATCGGTTCCGGAGGTACAACATGCAGCTACTATGGCTTTCCGATGGTGCCCAGTCATTGGAAATTAGGCACGTTTGCCTCGTTATGACCACAGGGCCCTATAATGAGCATGATAAGCATGAACTTTTCAGTCGTTCTTTGAAATGAAACCTCCAGTCTTCAAGGGGCTGAATTGAGGATTGCCTACGATTTTCTGGTGCCTGTCATTGAGCTACACACAAGCTGGGTTTATAGTAGAACGGTTTGTTTGGGGGAGTTGGGGACTTATCAGTTTCAAGGGGGGAACGAGGAGAAATGTTAGTTGGCTGGTCATATGTTGAGTGTCTAACCAACAGAGGCACCACATGACTTGGGCGTCATCTTAGCTTGTTAGGAGAAGTATATTACCCGAAACTTTGAGGGATAGGAAAACGAGATGAGTTCTTGAGCCTAGATCAAGGTTTTAGGATGTAGGTTACTTATATGAGGCTAAGTTTCGCGCATTATCCAGGTATTCCAGCAAACTAGTTCAGGTACACAAGAGCGGGGTCGCCATTTGTGAAGGGGTTGCGGTCAGAAGATATGGCGAATTTCAGCCTTACAGGTAGGGCTACGAGAAATCCTTTCAGGAAGTGGTAGGTTAGACTTCGTGATTAATAGAGGTGGAAGGAGTGAAGCCAGAGGAACTTCACCATGGCAGAGGACATCAAAAAGGTTTCGAAAAGGGAGAGTGAGTTTGGTTCTTACCTAGAGGCAGGGTCAGGAGGTTACTCAGTCCGAAAAATCAGTCTTAACTACAGACTATAGTGGGGGTTCCACTCAGACCGGTCACATTTCTCCGAGGGTGGAGGTATCCCAAACCTCGATCACATCTCACAGAGACTATGCTAGACACCAGAGAATGTTATGGATGTGGGAGACTGGGACATATTATGGCAGGAATTGTCCCAAACAGAGCTACAAACCTCAAATAGTTAGAGGTAGGGGTAGAGGTGGTCATGGTAGAGGCCGTTATTCTGGAGGACGTGCGTGGCCGAGGTAATGTGGCACCCAAAATGGCCGGGGATGACGGACAAAACTGGAGCCTACTTCAAACACCAACATCTAGGGGCAACGGACGGTAGACAGGTGGTGAAGGGCCCATTGTTACGCTTCCCGGGCGGTCTTGAGGCGGAGGCATCAGATTGCTGTTATCACAGGAATCTTTTGGTTGTGATTGCATTCCTCTCGTATATTCGATCTGGATTCCAAATTTTCATCTGTATCTTCCTCATTTGCTATGGTCTAATTACATGTGAATTGCTTGACATTACCTTTGTGTTTCTACTTAGGGGGTGAGTCTTGGATACGGCAAAAAAGGTATATCGGTCTTCGTCGGTGGCTTTGTGGTGAATCAATAATCATGTTGTACTGGGTTATCTTAGAAATTGTTGCTTTTGATTGTAAATTCTGGGATATGACTTGGCTTTCTCCAAATGTTTGCCAAATTTGAGATTTGTAAATGCTAAAATATTACGTTGCCAAGCCTGGGACAGAGCCTGTAGTATGGTGAGGGGTAACTACACTTCCACCCCAGTTCGTATCATCTCCTGTCTTGTGCTAGAAATGGTTAGTAAGGGTTGTTTTTTAGCGTTCTGGCACACTCAGGGTGATTACTACCCAATACTTCAATTGAGTCGATTTTGGTAGTTTGAGTTCGGATGTGTTCCTGCCGACTTTTCTGGTATGCACAGGCAGGGATATTGACTTTTGCATGATTTGGAGCCGAGGTTACATCATCCCCATTTCCTACCCCTTATAGAATGCTTCCAGCAGAGTTAAGAGAGGTAAAATCCCACCTTCAATATTGTTAGGGAAAGCTTTATTAGACCAAGTGCATCCCTTGGGGTGTCCTGTTTGTGTTCGTGAAGAGAAAGATGCGGAGTTTTAGGAATTGTGCAAGATTACCGGCAACTAAATAAAGTAACTGTTAAGAACAGGTATCCTCTTCCTCGCATTGATTGATTTGTTCGATCAGTTACGAGGTGAGGTGTGTCTTTCTCTAAGATTGAATGAGGTCTGGTTATACAATTGAAAATACGGGCAGCAGTGTGCCAAAGATGCCTTTCGAACCAGGTATGGGCATTATGAATTCTTTGGTGATGTCCTTGGACTAACGGAATGCCACTGCTGCTTTCATGAGCTTGATGGAACGGGATTTTTAAGCCATATCTAGACTCTGTGTGATAGTATTATTGATGATATACTAATATACTACAAGAGTAAGAGAGGAAACTATGCGGAGAATTTGGCATTGTGTTGGAAATATTGAGGGAGAAAAAGCTTTATGCCAAATTTCCAAGTGTGGAGTTTTGTTAGATTCAGGTCCTATTGGGGAAAACATTGGTTTCTAAGGATGGAGTGATGGTGGCTCTTCTAAGATTGAAATAGTGAGGAAATGGGAAGAACTACTAATGTTGTCAGAATAAGGAAGCTTTGTTGGTTAGCCACGTTACTCGTCGATTGTAGGGATTCTCTTCTATTGCTTTCCAAACTGACGAACTTGACAACTAGAATGTTCCATTGTATGGTTGGATGAATGTTGAGGAAGCTTTCAAAAAACGTCAAAGACCTTGCTGACTCAGCCACCTATCTTTACATTGCCAGTAGAGGGTATAAAAACTTCAGTTTATGTGATGCATCCTATTCTGTTTATGTGCAGTGCTAATGCAAGAGAGAAAACGTAATTGCTTATGCTTCGAGGGCAATTAAAGGTTGCATGACGTTAATTATCGACCCACGATTTGGAGTTGGCTGCGGTAGTGTTTGCATTAAAGCAATGGAGACACTTCTATTGGGGTTATTAAGTGTGTAAGTCTATACGGATCATCGTAGCTACAGTATGTCTTTACCAGAAAGATTTCAATTGTTGAGATAGAGGAGATGGCGGTAACTACTGAAGGACTACGATTTACCATCTTGTTCACCCGGAACAGCTAATGTTTGTGGCAGAAGCCTTAAGAGAAAAGCAGGGAGCATGGAGTTTTAGTCACTTGCCAAGCCTCTAGACGACCATGGCTAGAGAAGGTTCAGGACTCTGGCTAATGACCTTATGAGGTTGGAAGTAAATGAGAAGGACGGGATTTGTGGCCAGTGTGGAAGCCCCGGAGATCTTCTTTTCTGACCAGATGAGGGGAACACATTGAATGATGAGAAACTAAGCCGAATTTCGGATATTGTTTGTTGCGAGGAAAAGGCTTAACGAAGCGATTAATGGAATGCGGGAAGGACATTGTTGTGAGAATTAAGGAAGGTATGTGTGCCCCGTGTTGATGATTTGATCCACACTATTCTACAGAGGTCATAGTTCCGGCTATTCTCTACATCCTAGTGCAACAAGATGTTACGGACTAAAGCAACACTTGGTGAGCAGTAAGTATGGCGCGCGACATTGTTGATTTGTGCCAAATGTCACAAATTGTCAGAAAGTAAAGTAATGAAAACACCAGAGGCCCGGAGGAACGCTCAGAGAATGCCCATTCTGAATGACAGTGGGAGAGAATGCAATGGACTTCGTGGTCTGGTCTTCCAAAGGAATGGGCAAGTTTATTCTATTTGGGTAATTGTGGACAGATTAACTAAAATCTGCTCATTTCATTCCCTGGTAAGTGACTCTTACAATGCATAGAAGTTAGCAGACTCTCACATCTCAGAAAAGAAATTGTTCGGTGCATGGAGTCACATCCATCATATTCAGTAGAGGTACGCAGTTTACTTTAAGTGTAGAGAACATTGCATGCCGAATTAGGTACGAGGTTGGCCTCTTAGTAGCATCTTTCACCCTATACGATAGGCGTCGGAGCGAAACATTAAGAGGTGTGGAAGATCGTTGTGCATGTGTGATTGAATGGTGGTAATTGGGATAAATTCTTACCCTTAGCAGAAGTGTTCATACCATAAATAGCTTATTCACCAAGTATTGATATGGCTACTTTCGCAGCATTGTTATGGGAGGAGATGTAGGTCGCCAATTGGTTGGTTTGATACATTCGAGGTTAGACCGTGTGGTACTGACTTTAGGGATTCATTAGAGAAGGTGAAACTATTCAAGAAAAGCTTAGCGGCTCAAAGTAGAGTAGGCAAAAGGAGTATTAAGATCGAAGGTTCGGGACTTGGAGTTCATGGAGGGTTGAGCAAGTTTGCTGAAAGGTTTCACCCATGAAGGAGTTGAGCTGTGATGCGGTTGGTAAAAAGAGGTAAGCTAAGCCCGAGGTATATTGGGCCATGTGAAGGACTTAAGCGCGTAGGGGAGGTGGAGTTATGAATTAGCCTCTTACCTCCAGGGCTGTCAGGAGTGCCCCGGTATTTCATGCGTATATGCTGAAAAGATACCATGGGGATGGAAACTACATCATCGTTGGGACTCCGGTTCTGCTGATGAAAATTGATTATGAGAGGACGCATGTTGCCATTATAGATAGATAACTTCGCAAGTTGAGACAAGGAGATGCATCACATCAAAGTTCAATGGAAGATCGACAGTTGAAGAAGGAGTCCACGTTGGAGAAGGAGGCTGAATGCAAGAAATATACCCACATCAGTTTACAGATTCAGGTATCCATTTTGCCCTTGGTTTATCTTCTTATGATCATCGAGGACGAACGATGGGGTAATTCGGTATCTATTGAAGACCTGTTAGTCATTTGACCAGCAGATTTATTTCTGAGAAAAAAATGGCTGAGTCAAACGGATCCCACGAGCGACGTCTTGGGCCGATAAGGACCGTCGAGGGCTGTCTCGTTCCCAAATACTTAGAATTTGAAAATTGGGGGTACTGAGATCGGCTCTATGAACGTCACGACGAAATGCAGGGAAGGACCGTAGCAGGCCAGACGGGGCCGTCACAGACCCTTTTACAACATCAAGTCTCTGAGCTTTGTGACGAAGATGTAGGACGACCGTCAAAGACTGCGTAATCCCAGGATGGGTCGGATTTTGTTTAAAGTTTTAAGGAGCGTTTGGATATTCCTGCTTATAATTATAAAGTTAGTGGTTGATATTAATAATCCAATTACTTGGGGGTTTTTAAAAGGGAGAAACCTTGAAACATGTTAGTGGGGTCTTTATCAGCTGGATATACTCTAATTATATTATTTATTAGGGTAAAAGAAAAAGGTTTTTGAATAAGAAAAATATAAAGAACAGAGAGAGAGAGAGAGGGAGAAACGAATTAGAGAAAGGGAAGAACGAAGAGGAAATCAAGGACTTTGAAGATTAGCTTGCTTGATCACAAATTCTTCGGTGGAGGTAGGTTATGGTTTATGCTACCACTCAAGTATTTGAATGCCTCCCTATGAACCCATATACGGAAGAAAATGTTAGACCCCTCTTTGTTGGAGTGAAATTGGTGAAAGAAAGCTTATTGGTCATGAAATGATGCAGCAAACAAAGGACAAGGTAAAAATTATAAAGGATCGTTTCAAGATTTCATAGATAGACAAAAGTCGTACACTGATCTAAAAAGGCGTGACATTGAGTATCAAGTTGGAGATAATTTTTTCTTAAAGGTGTCTTAATGTAAAAAGATTATGAGATTCGTCCGAAAAGGAAAACTTAGTCTCCGACTTATTTGACCTTATGAGATATTTGAAAGGGTCAGACAAATTGCATATAAATTGGATTTACCATTAGAGTTAGATAAGATCCAAAATTTCTTCCATGGTCCTATGCTCAGAAGATACTATTCTGATCCATCTCAAGTTCTTCTAGTTAAATCTATTGAGGTTAATCCTCACTTGACCTGTAATGAAGAACTTATCCTAATTCAAGATCGGGAAGTAAATCAACTTAGGAACAAGAGAATCCCCTTAGTAAAGGTACTTTGGAGGAACCATTCTGTAAAACAAGCTACATGGAGAGAGAGGAAGACATGAGGACACAAAGTCCGCAGTTGTTTCAGGACTAGTCTAAGGTAAATGTCGAGATTAAATTGTTGTAACACCCCTAAAATACTAGACCAAGATTCGCATTTCGATACACTGTTGTTGAAATACTCTAATATGTTTTATTTTCATTTTGGGGACTTGAAAGTTTGGATAATTGGCAGCCTTTCCTTAACGGTTTTGAAAAAAAAAAGGGGGGGGTGGGGGGTGTTTGGGGGGGTTAATCTTAATTTAAATTATTGTATGGGGGCATAAGGTATATAAATATGGGTATATATTATGCTTTTTGGGTAGACAACAATTGGATTGGATTACCCCTTTTGGTGAAATTTGTCCATGTGAAAAGGATCACTCTTGTATCTAAATATATTCACACATCCTCTTGTGAATTTCATCTCACCTGAATTATATTAAAATTAGAACATTATCTAAAGAGTTGTTCTTCAAAAATCAAGATAAAAACTAGCTCCTTTTTGCTTGAATCTGAAATACACACACTCTTTCTTGGTAAGTAACAAAATCTATTTTTATGTTGTGTAGTGTTTGTTATTTCAAGGATATTCCATTCTATAGAGCTTCTTTTGCAGTTAATAAGTATGTTTTAGAAAGCTAATTTACATACCTACAACTCCTATGCCTATGTTAAACTGTAATTTACCTATTATGAATTTGAAATATGGGATGCAACATAGGAAAAGTTCTGTCCAGATTATGGAATTAGAAATCATGTCTAGTCAACTATAACTGTTTTGATTATGTATTTTAGTTAAAAAATGTATTTTTTGGTTTGTTTTATCAAATCTAAGTTGCGACATAAAGTTTTGTTGTTGGACAGAATTATTGTTGTAGGAGCATAGTCGTATTTGTACATGCTAGGCTTACTAGTGATGTCAATCCTGTTTTACATCAAAATTATTGAGATGCAAGGAATTAAAATAGTTATTTAAGTCTATTTTTAAGTTTGTATATGTCACATCCCAAAACCACACCCTAGAAGTTAGGCTCAATCTGGGATTGCAACTGGCGTACATGACCTCTCGGACGTCTTGTACAAGTTGTTACATATCGTTCATCACATATACATAGTGAAAAATAGTGTTGAATTAAAGTTTAAGCAAAACATTTCATAGTATTTAAAAATCTTTCATATAAAATCATACGAAATACTAAGTCTCAATCTCATCAAACATAAGAGACGAGAGTACTTGGGAGACGACCTTATAAATACAAATGTAGAAATATTTAGTCTATTAAAATATTTTAAATAGAAGCATAAAAGACATCTATATATGTCCTCGAGTCAATTGAGGACATGCTTCAACATAACTTGAATGATGTTATAATCCAAGTCTTGCTTCCCAAATGCTCCTTATCTACCAAAAACTATAGAGATATTTAAAAGCATGGATTAGTACAACCACATGTACTAAGTATGGAAGAATGCATGAAAATCATCAAAATGGACCATTATTGAAATATGCATCTTTTAATTTAAATATCATGATATAATCTTAAGAACAACATTTAAAAACTTAGAAACAAGTAAGGTAACATTTAAACGATTTATCATATTTTTGGAAGCAATTTTGCAGTACCTTAACTTCACTGTACAGTGAAGTTCTTCACTATTATAGTGAAGTGTTTTTCCTTCTCTTTTAAAACTTCCTAGCATGCAGTCTTCTTACTAAAATCTATCTTAAGACTCACTTAAACAACACAAAGAGAGACTGCCCATACAACCTCCCTAACCGTGCCTAAATGACCCTCAAGACTACATATAAATAAGACACACACTTTCAAGACATCGTACACATCAACATATAGATATTTGATATTCTCTTACTAAAGGCTATCAAAAGAATTACTTAAGTAAATCAAGAAGATAATGCCCATAATTGACCTCTTTTAAGTCTTCCTAAATAATCTTTAAGACTACCTAAGTATAGATCATGTATACATATTTAACCAATTTCCCTAACTAGAGTCATTCTTAGGACTCGTCTATGTAAGATACGATGTGACCATTCCTATACCCCCTTCATAGCTTAACTAGACAAGCCTTAACTACTCTAGATAAGTACTTATTAGTTTCACATACTTTCTTAATTGAAGACATTAAATTCATTATTTCATTTAGGAGACATTGAACACATAAAGGACATTCATGTAATGGTCTTGGACAACACCAAGGAACTCCAACTAACACCTTCAAAGCCTATTGTGAAATGTTTAGATAGCCTCGCTTACCACCACCTAAACTTCATAGAACTTCCCTAATGCTAATAGGTATTCCATAAGATTAGAATAGTCAATAACCGGCATAGACTATGATAAAAAGACATGAAATCCGAAGTTCTAACCTACTCCGATGAGGGTGTTCTACTTGCAAATGGTAGACCCTAGACACATCCCATGTAGGCATATGGTTAAGGAATATGAAGGGCATGCTTTGTAACCTAATCTCATTCTTTAACTAGAAATTCTTCCCTTACCATACTATCTCGGTGCTAGCCTTCGTTCTTATAGAGTAATTTACATCTAAAGTTCATATAAAGAGGATCCATATAAGGTTCATAACCCAATTACATTTACCCTAAAAAGGAAAGGTCCACTAGGGCTCCCTAACAATGGCGACAAGAAGCTTATCATGACTTTTCTAAGGATTAATATGATGTCGTTCCGTCCAATTACACTTAATTATATCATTCCTTTACTTGAAGGATACCATTATGAATTTCGACTTAAGCATTAATGACCTTACCACTAGGTTCAAGGTTTCACATAAAGGGCCCTCTTACCATTATTTAAGGTCTCATATCAATAATACATTCAAGACAATGAAAATTTAGAATCCTAAGTCAAGAAATAACATATTAACATTCATACATGCATCAAGTAAGGGACACAAGTCAACCAAGACAAGACATAACAAGCTTCACTATACGACATATTACATGTCATTATACAAACACATAGATATATCAATATACTATTTAAGTCATCATATACACTATCATATAATCATAAATATAACCATAATATAGTTATATAGTGAAGTAGGAATAACATACATCAACCCTATTAGTATACACACAAAGCCATAGTCATAGTCTAACATGATCATCTTCTTAACATCAATAGAATAACACCTATACTTTCACATTATTTATCATGTAGGTAGATATTTTCATACTTCAAATAATCATAATAATACTTCAAGTAGTTGCCGACAAGTCCATGATTATCATATTACTTAAAATAACGCCGACAAGGCCACATCAATTGCAAGTAAAATACATAACACCGCCATCATAAGTGGACCATATAAATTACAATATAATTGAAGTCTAATAAACATAAAATAATTAAATACGTCAGTTCAGAACCACTCCATCTTCAATAGTTCCAATCCAATGCCTCCTAAAAATCTAAACTCTAAAAAAAAAAATAAAAAAAAAAAAACCTAAAATCCGAACCAATTCACTATATTAGCCTTACCCATGGCCATAACCAACAATTCAATATGATTATAAAAATATTCATGAAACTAGGTCAATTCACTACACATTCATCAATCTAATACAACCTAGATATCAATTTACTACAATTATTATATCAATAAATATCCAATATGAAAGTAGATTATAATCCACAAAAATTAGATCAATATTAGGTAACCCATAACTTAGTCAAAAACTATGGTTCATCAAATTCATGGGTTCATAGGTTAATTAAGTTAAAATTATCTAATTAATAACAATTATTCCATAATAAATATTTAAACCATTAATACAAGAACCCATATATAGATCATGAAATTGGACAATTCAACTTTGAAAAATCTAGAAAAAATGTTTGAATGTTGGGATCCTTAATAAAAAGAGTTTCATGGATCAAAAACCTTACTTCAATGAGGCTTCATTTTATTTCATGGAATAATGTAAATTAATTCTCCAATCCCGGCCCCGTTCCCCACCGTCCTGAGTTTTGCTCCAAGGAGAGTTCTGGAAACTTTCAGGATTTGGGTTTTTATTTTGAAAAAAATTGAAAATCTTCTAAGTGATTGACGCTTATAAAAAACATTTAAATACCAAAAAGACACTTAAGAAACCTCAATAACCGGATTTTGAACTTGGGGTGAATTTACAAATCACCCCTTACTTCAAAGTGAATAAGGAGTGAAAACATACCATCCGACAAGTTGGTGTTGTCGACAAACCAGTTGTAACAATAGGACCATACTTGTCCTGTTGTCGATGGTTAATAGATCACCTCGGTCTCTCCTCCCCGCGTCGAAGTCCCAATACTTGACACCACCAAACGGGGTGTCAATTTACCCAATGGGCAACGATTGCGTTCTGTAGGTAGGCTATCTTGGACACCAACTTCGGGTCGTCCCTTAAGTACCCTGGGATGGTCCTTGGGGATGTTTGCCTGGACTTTTCCAACTTTTTTGTATATAGTCGTCATGATGGTCTATGGTCATAATATGGTCTACTAAATGGCTATTAGTCATTGTTAAAGTTAGCTGAATGGAAATGAAAAGGTTTTTTTCAAAGGGGAAACAAAACAAGACGCTCAAAGTAAATGATTTGTAGAGTAAATGATTTATTTTTGTGTATATAGGTAGTGTGTCAAGTTTCATGAAGTTTGTAGGTCAAACATTCAAGAAAGTTCATGACGTTCAAAAGTTTTTCCTTGAAACGACAAAGTTGAGGACGTTCATATGTTGGTTGGTATACGGTTTGAACTGTTGAAGTGTTGTTGGACTGTTTCATTTCGAAAAAACTGAGTTTTGTGGATAAACTTATAATTTTACTATTTTTACCTGCTGGTATATCTTAAGGATTATCTTGGTACCTTGGTTACCTCTTGTTACTTTTCATTATCGTGTTGTTGTCATTTAAGACCATGACATCTCGAAAATAACTTAGGTGAATCTAGAGCCTATCATGATTTTAATGAGGGTGTAAGGTCTTAAATATTCTTATAATGTGGTATTAAGGTAGTGTCTAAAGATTTAGGTGCATTGGAAGTCAAACGTTAAGGGTCGACCAAGACATTCAAAGACTAGTAACCTATGTGCCTCATGTGTGGTTATGTTCCTATATGTTTGTTTCATGATTTAATGAGGTTATTATATGATTTATTGTAGTTTTTATAGGCATTGTGTCAAGTTTCATGAAGTTTGGAGGTCAAACGTCCAAGATTGTCCATGACGTTCGAAAGGATTGTTTTAAAACGACCTTGTGGTCGTGACATGTTTCGTCGAGTTTTACTAGTAAGTTTTGGATAAAATTAATATGGGAGGTCCTAAATTTGTAAATTAACACATTCGGGTTGTAAACGTCCGGGAAAAACTTCCCAAGGACAATCCAACGATCCTTGAGGAAGGACCCATGTTTATGGCCAAAACTGCCCAAGGCAATCCCACCTATGGAGGTAATCGACGCCCAGTAGGCTGGTTGACACCCAATAGGAGTAGGGAGTTGATGGTTACTTATTTTAGGGATATTAAGATCCCATTTTCAAGGCTCAATCCCAAAAAAGGCCAGGTAGGATGGTCCATTTTTGGATAAACTATCTGTTTGTAGCCAAGTAGTTGATGGATCTACAATTCACCTTCTTTACTGTATGTTGAAAGGGTGAATTGGTATATTTTAACCAGGGTCCAAATAAGAATTTGGGAGGTTACTTAGGGGTATTTAGGTATTTTAAGTTAATATATAAGTCTTAAATACCTAGATGAATTCATGCTTCAAAATCAAAACCCCAAAATCTATACAAAATTTTCTAGAACTCCATTGAAGGCAAAACTCAAGGAATAGTTTGGATTGACGATTTGAGTGGTTATTGTACATAAATTTAGTGTATTAATATCAATGGTTTATGGGTTTTTAATGTTTAAAACTCTATTCATGAAGGATCCAAAAATTCAAAGAAATTTCTAATGTTTTCGAAGATGAATTTGTCAAATTTTATGATCTTTCCATGTGATATTGCATTAAAGGTTTTGAATCATTAAATATTGATTATATTAATGTTAATTAGATTATTTTAAATCAATTGACCTATGAACCCATGTAATTTATGAACCCTAGATTTTCAATACTTTATGGTTGACTTGATATTGAGTTAATGCTTATGAATTCTAGTATAATTTTCTGTGGGCTATTGAATGGTATAAGTATTGTACTCAATCGATGTATAGGTTATCTTAGATTGATAAATATATCTTTAATTGACCTAGATTTACGAAGTATTATGGTTTTTGTAATGAATTAATGTCTATTACCATCTGTAAGGGCTTTGTGGTATTCAATTGGATGATTTAACTATGGATTGAAGTAGTGGGAAATGGATTGATTGTATGCTGCTCTATTTCTCCTTATTTTATGAAATATATATCTTGAATTATGTAGTTATTGTTATTGTCCACTTTTGGTGGCATTGCTATGTGAATGATGTGGCCTTGTCGGTGTTACTTTATGTAATATGATGATAATGGCCTTGTCGGAAAATTACATGATATACTATTATTCTTTGTGTAGTTATTTATATAATGTAGGATCATATGTATCTACATGTGAGTAATGTGAAAGTATGTGTTTCTTCTATTGTTATTAGGTGATCATGTTGGACTATTACTATGTCCTTATGTGTGAAGTATTAGATTTGATACATGATTATTCCTACTTGACTATATGAGTCCATGATAGTTATATTGATTATGTTATAGTAGTGTATAGGATGAAATATAGTTGATAATGGTTATTCATTCCTATGTGCGTCTATGCAGTATGTGTGTAAGTGAAGTATTGGTGTGTCTTGTGTGGTAGACTTATGTCCCTTACTTGATGCATGTGGTAATGTGAATATGAGATGTCTTTAATTAGGAGGATAAATCCTATTAGTATTGTATGTATGAATGGCATGAGAATGATACTAAGAAGGTCCCTTATGTGAAACCTTAAACCTAGTTGGAAGTCCTTAAGCTATCTTCGTCGCCATTGTATGGGAGCCACAAGGGACCTCTTTGGTAGGGTGAATTTGATTGGGTTATCAACTAGATATGGAACCGCTCAATGTGATCCTTAATGTAAATTACTCTATGACAAAGAAGGCTAGCACCGAGTGAATATGGTAAAGGAAGTGGATATAATAAAAGAATGAGGATAGAGGGAAAATAAACCTTCATATTCCTTAGTAATGTGCCTACATCGAATGTGTCAGTCTTCTACCATGGCAGAAGAAACCCTCCATAGAAGTAGGTTAAAACTCTCGATTTCATGCTTATTCTGTAGAATGGGTCTATGTAGGGGTAGGTTATTGCCTAGTCTTATCATATGGGATTACTTAATTAGCATTGGAGAAGTTATATGAAGTTTAGGTGGTGGTATGGGACACTATCTAGACATTGCACAATAGGCTTTGAAGATGTTATTGAGAGTCCCTAGGTATTTTCCAAGACCATTACTTGAATGTTCTTATGTGATGAATGTGTCTTAAATTAAATAATGAATGTAATGACTAAATGTAATAAAGAAAGTTAACCGAATAAGTACTTATGTAGAGTAGTTAAGGGTTGTCAAGTTACGGTTTGAAGGGGGCATAAGAATGGTCACCTCGTACTTTACCTAGATAAGTCTTTAAAATGATTCTAGTTAGAGAAGTTGGTTGATTAAGTAGGAATAAGCCAAACTTACGTAGTCTTAAGGATTACTTAGGTAATCTTGAAGAGGTCAAACATGGATATTCTCTTCTTAATTTACTTTACTAGGTATTTTGATAACCTTTGGAGATGAATGTCTTGTTCTATGAATGCTATTGTGTAAGTGAGAATTATCTTATCCTAGGTAGTCTAAAGGATCTCTTAAGTGTGTGTGAAAGGGATTGTATGGGCGGTCGCTTCACAAAGCTCTCTGAAGTGACCTTCAAAATCCACTTTTGGTGGAGGATCTCGGTGTAGTGCTTGGGTGTTGTAAGTGTTGATTCATTATGTTGGTCTTAACGATGATTTAGGTGTTCCTAGAGAGGGTGTATGAGAGGTATCTCTTTCTCTTACTTAAGTGAGTCTTAGAATAGCTCTTAGTGGGGGAATCACGTGCTAGAAAGTGTCCATTGTGAAGTTGAGGAACTTCCTCGTAACAATGAAGGAGTTTACTATAACAATGAGAGGTTACTGTAAAGTTGTCCTTAAAATATGATAAATTCCTTATGTGGACTTATTTCTGTGTTGAATGTCGTTAATTGTGTACTTATGGTATATTATTATATTTGAATTAAAGGATGCATATTTCCATTAAATGTCTATTTTAATGATTTTTATGCATTATGTCATACTAAGTACATGTGTTTTGTACGCTTCCATGCTTTATCTATCTCTAAAATGATTTCAGAGGTGAAGCGCTTGGGATCTAAGTTTCGGATATAGATCTTCAAGCAAGTTGAAGTATATTCTCATTTGAATAGAGGGAATATAGGTCTTTCTTTATTTATTAAAGATATGTAATAGGACTAATAGAACTATATTTTCTATTGATGGTCCGGTTTCAAGTACTTTGGGTCGAGGTAATTGATGAAATGAGACTTAGTATTTCCTACGAGTTTTATGTGAAAGAGATTTTAAAGATGGTTTGAATGTTTGTTAAAAGTTTTAATTTTTGCCATACTTTTCATATATGTATATGCGATGAACGATATGAAAGGGCTTGTACAAAACCTCTGTTAAGTCAAGTACTCCGTGTCACGACCTAAGCACACCCTATATTCTAGGGTGTAGGTGTGGGTGATGACAAATGTTGTATTAGAGCATAGATTATAAAAGTTGTCTTAGGAATAAAAAAATCTCATAAAGTAACGTCTTGTAGAGTCTTGACCGTCGGTGTGAGTCGCGACACATCTATGAGCCAGAGGCTATAAGACGATAGAGTTTACTTTCCTTTATACTACAATGTCGTGCTATAGAGTAAAAGTTATGTGTATTCTTTTCTTATTCTTTTCCATGTGTTATAGAAGATGAATACGAGGAGGCACCAACTAGAAGGGTTGAGGAGAATGAAGAGATTCCTACTTAAGTTGAGCAAGTTCCTCAAGGTTCTCAACGTGCTCAAGGTGATCAAGTCCCTATTGTGGGTGGAGGTAATGATGTTCCGGTGGTTCCCCGAAAATGTCTAATGGGGAGATTAGAGAGGATTTAATCACTTTAGCCCGAGCTTCGACTACCCATGAAAATATGTGTATTTCGCCTAGAGTGAATGTTATGGAGAGCAATATGAAATCTAGATTGAGATATTTTTTGAGGATGATCCTCCTATCTATCTTGGATCTAAGGTGGGATAGGATCCCCAAGAGTTCCTCGATAGTGTTTACAAAGTGTTGAGTGCCATGGGGTTGATTTCTAGGGAGAAGGAGGAATTAGCTTAGTATCAGTCGAGGGAGGTTGCTCAAGTGTGGTACACTCAATGGAAATATAATAGGCTGATTGAGTTGGGTCCTATTGAGTGGGAAGAATTTAAACAAGCTTCTTTAAGATAGTACTTTTGTAACGACCTGTTTAGTCATTTTGAGCAACAAATTTTATTCTGGAAAAACTTGCAGAAGTGACGGATGCCACGACGGACCGTCACGGGCACGACGGACCGTCGTGGAGGGGTCATTTCAAAACACTTGGAAAAAATCTGAAATTGGCGTACTGAACATCGACTCTCTGAACTTCGTCACGAAATGGTCAGGACGGACAGTCCAGTGTGACGGACCGTTACAAGAGTCCGTGCAAATTCACTCTCTGACCCGTGAGACGGGACCAGCAGGACGGACCGTCGCGGACGACGGCCCGTCACGGCTGCGTAGGTCCCAGAGGCTGGTCGGAATTCCTGAGTATTAATTTAAGGGGCGTTTGGACTTTTCCTGCTTTAAATTAAATGTAAGGGTTAATGTTAATAAGTCTAATAACTTGAGGGTTAAACAGATGGTACCTTAAGTATTTAGTGAAGTATAGTGCCAGCTTTAAAACTTAATTAATGATAATTAGGGTTAAAGAAAGAGGGTTTTGAATAAGAAAGAAAAAGAAACAGCAGAGAGAGAAGAACGATCAAGGAGAAGGGGAGAACGTAGCTTGGGGAAGATTAGATGTTGATGCAATTAGTCGGTGAAGGTAGGTTATGGTTTTACACTCTTCGTAGCACTCTTAATAGCGAATATGATAGGTGTTGGTAGTATTATTAAGTCTTATATGCGTAATTGTGTATGCATGAGCTCGTATAAATATTATATGATTGTGATAAAATAGAATGATGAAGCTATTGAATCTTAAATCTTGAAGCAACCCTATTTAATGTTAATGATGATTGCATTGGTATAAGAAGGCTTAATGAACGAAAGTACGTGAGATTAGGGGATTCGGGTGCCACGTTTCGGGTACCAGGATAGAAATGAGGATACGGCTGAGGTCACGTTCCGACACCAGGATAGGTATATGGATCGGGTGCCACGTGCGGGTACCATGATGATATGAGGATAGGAGTGGTCACGTTCCGACACCAGGATAGAATACGAGGATCGAGAGTGTCACGTTCCGACGAACCAGGATTAGGATATGGATCGGTGTTGCCACGTTCCTAGCAGAGGTACCCAGGAAGGAATGAGGAGCGGAGTGAGAGTGTCCATACCGAAACAAGAGTAAGAGTAAAATGAATCTAATGAATTCTTGAAAATACTATATACTCAAGCTACAAGAACATGTTTCCACAAACGAGTTATGATGAGAGGCGTGGAAGTCTCATGATGTGCGTGGGTTTAACCAAGGCTTCTGGTAATTGTAAATGCTGCTGCTAAGGATATTAGTTGATTTATGATGTTACTTGATATAGTACTGTTGTTCTATTTTAGTTGGACGGGATGATACCTACTCAGTACTTGTGTATGTAATGACCCCCTACTTTTATGTTTTCCTTTTGTGATTTGTGGAGTGCAGCAAACGTGCCTATCATATTCGACTCAACAATAGTTCACGCCAGTCTCGTCAACCGGATCTTCAGGGTGGAGCTAATGCTTCTAGCTTGAATGGATATCCTTGCTCAGGTCTTGATGCCTTTGAAGTTCGGCATAGACGAGCTCTTATTTGGTGTTTTCGCTTCTTATAATACTCTAGTGTAGTATTTGATCAGAGATGTTCTTGTGGTGAGAAGTCCAAGATTTTGGGGACATTAATAGAAGTTGAATTTTAGAAGTTATTGAATTGTCTTTTATTTATGAGCTTAAGTCTTCTGCATTGATTTAGTTGATATAAATTGAAATGATAAGGTTATTATGGTTGCGTTCGCTAACATTAGGAGGGTAAATGTGGGTGCTAGTCGCGGCTCGGTTTGGGTCGTCAAACTTGGTATAGAGCATTAGAGTTCGTTGGTCCATCACACAAAACAGGTCTAGTAGAGTCTTAAGAACGTAGGGGACGCCTTTACTTTTCTTTGAGAGGGGTTATAAGACTTTTAGGAACATTCCATTCTCTTTCTTTCTTTCGTGATATACTTGGATCCAATTGGTATCTTAGTGATACAAAATTGGTATCTGACCATCTTCACTCTATTTTGCAGAGGGTTAGAACGTAGGAGCAACGACCTACGCCAACATAAACATTAGAAGAAGATGCTCTTTGAGCCAGCCACTGGGCTGTGTAGCTTGAATGCAACAGTGCAAGAGGCCGCGGTAGAGGTGGCGGAGGACGCCTTAGAGGGAGAGGCCGATGCACCTAGCCATTGTTGGCTAGGGCGGTGACTCCCACCGACTGAGGAAAGTTAGTAGTAAGAGCAGGGGATGATGGGGAGGATGACACAAGTACAGAATGAGGAAATTGCCCCCCAACTACCCCAGAGATGATCCACCAGGTTCTCGCTTTTATCTTAGTGGTTGTCTGATCAGGGTCAGGCCCACCAGTGTTTTCTGCGACCAACACCTCGGTTTCAGAAGGTACAACATGCAGCCACTTGATGGCTCTCGTATGGGACGCCTAACGGACATGGCACGTTTCCACGTCTGACTAGCTGGGCCTATAATGAGAATGATCAGCAGGAACTTTTAGTAAGTTCTTGAATTGAAACCTCAGTATTTCAAGGGTGAAGATTGAGGATGGCTTCGATTTTCTGGTTGATGTCATGAGCACTACACAAGATGGGTATAGTAGAACGGTTGGGTTGAGTTCGGAGTTATCAGTTTCAAGGGAACGCCAAAATGTGGGGTGGCGGTCAAAGTTGAGTCAACCAACAGGAGGCACCACCTATGATTGGGACTCATCTCTAGTTTGTTTATGGAAAAAAGTATATCCCCGTATTGAGGGATAGGGAAAAGATGCAGTTTTGAGCCTAGAGCAAGGTAGGATGTCTGTCAATGCATATGAGATAAGTTTGTGCAACCTATCAAGATATGCCACCCACTATGTTCAGTCCACAAGCGCGGATTCGCCGTTTGTGAGGGGGTGAGATCAGACGGAGTTGCAATGTCAGCCTTACAGGTTAGCGGTCTACGGCAAAATCCTTCCAAGAAGTGTAGATTTCGTAGTAGAGGTGGAAGAGAGTGAAGACCAGATGCAATTTCACCACGGAGTCGACCATCAAAGAGGTTTGAAAAGGGAGGTGAGTTAATGGTTTACTTAGAGGACAGGGTTCCGGAGGTGGGGTTACTTCAGTTGACCCGTTCAGTCTTCATACAGACGTAGTTGGGGGGGTTCCACCTCAGACCGTCAACAATTCTCTGAGGATACCTATGCGTGAATTAGGAGTGTTATGGGAGTGGGGAGGAGACGGGCATATCAAGAGTATGGTCCAAAACAGAGTGATAGACCCCCAAACGTTAGAGGTAGAGGTGGTCATGCAGAGCCGTTATTCGGAGGACGAGGTGGGGGGTCGGGGGAGGTAATGAGGTCACCAAAACGGCCGGGGGATGCATGGGCAAACGGGAGACCACTACATCACCAACATCGTAGTAGGGGCCAAGGAACAAAACAACGAAAGGGCCATTGTGATTCTTTCCCTGGGAGATCGGAGGCGGAGACATTGATGCTGTCATTCCACAGGTAATCTTATGGTTTTTGTGATTGCATGAGTCTGTATTGTTGATCATGGAATTCCACATTTTCTTATGTATCTTCACCATTTGCTAATGGTGTAAATTTACATTGTGATTACTTGATACGCTCATTCGTGTTTCTACTCGGTGGGTGACGTCTGTGTAGTTGACAAGGTATATCAGGTTTGTTGGTGAACTTTGGGGGAGCAACAATTATTGTAGATTTGGTGATCTTAGTAAATGTTGATTTTGACCTGTAATTATGGGGTTATGACTTGGC
The DNA here is from genome assembly GCA_027704765.1 of Solanum habrochaites. Classification (NCBI taxonomy): domain Eukaryota; kingdom Viridiplantae; phylum Streptophyta; class Magnoliopsida; order Solanales; family Solanaceae; genus Solanum; species Solanum habrochaites. Next base: position 21,846,711 of record JAKWJA010002500.1, read on the forward strand.
TTTCTCCGCAATTTTGCGATATTGCTTGTAATGCTAAATGGTGTTGACGTTAGCCCAAGCTTGGGACAGATCCGTAGTTGAGATGGGGTGTACACTTTAATCCGGTGCGTATTAAATATCTGTCTTAGTGCTCATGAAAATGGTAGTAAAGGGTGGTAGTTTCTGGCACATCTCAGGATGACATACCCAAGTACCTCGATTGAGTCGGTTTCGTGGTCGTGATGGTTCTTGAGTATTCCCTGCAGATCTTCAGGGATGCCCCCAGATAGGATATTGACTTTGTATTTGATCTTTGACCGGGTTACTCGCCCCGTTTCTATACCCCCTTATAGACTGGCCCCCGCGGAGTTTAAGAGAAAAAGCCCAACTCAAGAGTTGTTGAGCAAAGCTTCATTAGACAAGTGCATCTCCTGGGGGCTCCGATTTTGTTGTGAAGAGAAGGATGGGAGTTTCGGATTGCATAGACTACCGGCAGTTGAACCACCGGTTGGCTATAAAGACCAAGTAATCCTTCTTCTCGCATTGTGACTTGTTCGATTAAGTTACAAGGTGCTTGTGTCTTTTAAGTTTGACTTGAGATACGATTATCTCAATTGAAAAATACGGGAATGGAGTACCAAGACTGCTTTTAGGAACCGAGGTTGGCATTACGAATTGTAGTGATGTCTTTTTGTCTTACGAATGCCCCTGCTGCGTTAATGAGTTTGCGGAACGGATTTTTATTAAGCCATATTAGATATCTTTGTGATCGTATTTATTGATGATATACTGATATACTCCAAAGGGTAAGAAGGAACATGAGGAGCATTGAGAAGGGTTATTGGAAAATGTTGAGGGAAGAAAAAAGCTTTATGCCAAGTGCTCTAAGGTGAGTTTGGCTAGATGCAGTGCATTCTGGGGCACGTGGGTTTCTAAGGATGGGGTTGTGGTGGATCCTTTACGATCGAAGTTAGTGAAAATGGGTAAGACCGACTAATGTGTCAGACATAAGGAGCTTTGTGGGGAGTAGCTAGCTACTACCAGACGATTTGTCAAGGGATTCTCTTCTATGCTTTCCCAAAACGAACTTGACTAAGCAAAAGGTTCGATTTTGTATGGGTCGGATGAGTGTGAGGGGAAAGCTTCAGAAGCTCAAGACTCTGTTGACTACTGCACCAATCTCACATTGCAGTGGAAGGTAAGGAAAATTTCATTGTCTAGGGGAGCATCCTATTCGGGTTGGCGTGCAGTGCTAATGCAAGGAGAAGAATGTGATTGCTTAATTGCTTCAAGACATGAAAGGGGCCAATGAACGTAATTAGCCGACCCTGATTAGAGGGGCCTGCAGTGGTGTTTGCATTAAAGCAATGGTTGACACTACTTATATGGGGTAAGTGTGGAGGGTCTATAGGATCATTGTAGTCTACAGTATGTATTCAATCAGAGAGATTTGAATTTGAGGCACAGAGGAGATGGATGGAATACTGAAGGACTACGGAAATCACTATTTGTATTCCTCCGGGGAAGGCGAATGTTTGTAGCGGATAGCTTTAAGTAGGAAAGGCGGGAAGCAGGGGTAACTCTAGCTCACTTGCAAAGCTTATCTAGGCGGCCCATTGTCTAGAGAAGTTCAGTTCTGGCTAACGACCTTATGAGATTAGAAGTAAAGAGAGGGGGAATTTAGTGTGTGGAGGCAAGATATTCTTTTCTTGACAAGATCAAGGGAAACAGTTGATGACGAGAAACTAAGCCGAATCCGAGGATAGGTGTTGCAAGGAGAGGCTAAAGAAGCGACAACGTGAGGAAGGTGTTTGAGGATTAAGGGAAGGGTATGTGTTTACCCCGCGTCAATTGATTTGATTCAACCACTATTCTGACCGAGGTCATAGTTAAGGATTCGTACATCAGGGTGCAACAAAGATGTGACCGTGCCCTAAAGAAACACTTTGGTGGAGAAGAATGAAGCATGAGATGGTGGATTTTATTGCCAAATGTCCAACTTGTCAACAAGTTAAAGTATTGAACACCAAAAGGCCAGAGGAACACTTCAGAAATGCCCATTCGGAATGGAACATGGGAGAGAATTGCAATGGACTTCGTGGTTGGTCTTCAAAGACATTGGGCAATTCGACTCCATTCGGGTGATTGTGGAACAAATTAACTAAGTCTGGCTCATTTAATCCGTGTTAAGTGACCTTACATGCAGAGAAGTTAGACAACTTTACATCTAAGAAGTTGTTCGATTGCATGGAGTTCCACATCCATCATATCAGAGAGAGGTAGCAGTTACTTCTAAGTTTTGGAAAACATGCAGCGGAATTGGGTATTAGGTGGATCTTAGTAATACGTTTGCGTTCCATCCTCAGACCGACGGTCAGTCTGAGGAAACGATCAAGTGTTGGTGGAGGATTGATTCGTGCAGCATGTGTGTGATAGAAGTTGGTTGGCCATTGGATAGCTTATTACCATAGCGGAGTTTTCATCAATAATTAGCTATCAGCAAGCACGATATGGCTCCTTTGAAGCATTGTATGGTAGGAGATGTAGGTCCCCATTGGTTGGTTTGATGCATTCGAGTTAGACCCATGGGGTACTGATCTTTGAGGGATTCGATAGAAAAAGTGGAAATCTATTCAAGAGAAGCTTCTAGCGGCGCAAAGTAGACAAAAAGGAATATGAGATCGAAAGGTAGAGACTTAAGAGTTCATGGAGGTGACAAGTCTTGCTGACGTTAGCCAAATGGAAAGGGGTGGTTGATGCGGTTGGTAAAGAGGGCAAGTAAGCCAAGGTACATTGTCCCTTGAGTAACTTAGCGAGTAAGGGGAGGTGGTTATGAGTAGCCTTGCCCCAGGGGCTGTCCGGAGTACATCCGGTATTCCATGTGTCGATGTTGAAAAAGATACCATTGGGGATGGAAAACTAAAATTATCCCGTGGCGATTCAGTTGTGCTTGATGAGAATTTGTCTTAGGAGCGAGGAGACCTGTTGCTATTTTAGCTAGAGGAAATTCGCAAGTTGAGGGCAAGGGAGATTGCATCTATTAAAGTTCAATGGGAAGAATCGAACCGTTGTTTGAAGAAGACACTGGAGAAGGAAGCAGATGTACAAGGAAAGTACCCAACATCGTTTTACAGACTCAGGTACTTCCTTTCATCTTGGTTTTCGTATCATGATCGTTCGAGGACGAACGATGGGAAATTGGTATCTATTGTACCAACGACCATGTTTAGTCGTTTTGAGCAACAGATTTGAGTCTGGAAAAATTGGCAGACGTGCCGGAATGCCACGACGGACCGTCCACGGCCGAGGACCGTCGTGGAGGGGTCGTTTCAAAACACTTGGAACCGCTCAATGTGATCCTTAATGTAAATTACTCTATGACAAAGAAGGCTAGCACCGAGTGAATATGGTAAAGGAAGTGGATATAATAAAAGAATGAGGATAGAGGGAAAATAAACCTTCATATTCCTTAATAATGTGCCTACATCGAATGTGTCCAAGTTCTACCATTGGCAAGAAGAACACCCTCCATAGAAGTAGGTTACAACTCTCGATTTCATGCTTTGCTACCATGGTCTATGTAGGTTATTGCCTATTCTTATCATATGGGATACCTAATAGCATTGGAGAAGTTATATGAAGTTTAGGTGGTGGTATGGGACACTATCTAGACATTGCACAATAGGCTTTGAAGATGTGATGAGGCGTCCTCGGTATTTTCCAAAGACCATACTGAAGGTTATTATGTGATGAATGTGTCTTAAATTAAATAATGAATGTAATGACTAAATTTAATAAAGAAAGTTAACCGAATAAGTACTTATGTAGAGTAGTTAAGGGTTGTCAAGTTAAGGTTTGAAGGGGGCATAAGAATGGTCACCTCGTACTTTACCTAGATAAGTCTTAAAAATGATTCTAGTTAGAGAAGTTGGTTTTTGATTAAGTAGGAATATGAGCCAAACTTAGTAGTCTTACGCGATTATTAGGAATGCTTGACGAGGGCAAAATGGATATTCTCTTTAATTTAATTTACTAGGTATTTTGAGAAACCTTCTGGAGGTGATGTCTTGTCTAGGAAGAATTGTGTAAGTGATAATTATCTTATCCTAGGTAGTCTAAAGGATCTCTTAAGTGTGTGTGAAAGGGATTGTATGGGCGGTCGCTTCACAACTCTCTGAAGTGAACCTTCGAATCACTTTTGGTAGGAGGATCTCATGTTTATGTGCTTGGTGTATTGTAAGTGTGTATCTCATTATGTTGGTCTTAACGATGATTTAGGTGTTCCTAGAGAGGGTGTATGAGAGGTATCTCTTTCTCTTACTTAAGTGAGTCTTAGAATAGCTCTTAGTGGGGGAATCACGTGCTAGAAAGTGTCCATTGTGAAGTTGAGGAACTTCCTCGTAACAATGAAGGAGTTTACTATAACAATGAGAGGTTACTGTAAAGTTGTCCTTAAAATATGATAAATTCCTTATGTGACTTATTCTGTGTTTCTAATGTGTTAATTGTTGTACTTATGCTTATATTTTTATATTTAAATTAAAGGATGCATATTTCCATTAAATGTCTATTTTAATGATTTTTATGCATTATGTCATACTAAGTACATGTGTTTGTACTAATTCCATGATTTTATATATCTCTAAAATAATTCATAGGTGAAGGCGCTTTTGGGATCTAAGTTTGGATTATAGGATCTTTCAAGCAAGTTGAAGTATATTCTCATTTGAATAGAGGGAATATATGTCTTTTCTTTATCTTATTAAAGTATTGTAATAGACTTAGTAGAACTATATTTCTATTGTATGGTCCGTGTTTCAAGTACTCTTGTGTCGAGGATTTGATGAAATGAGACTTAGTATTTCCTACGAGTGTTATGTGAAAGAGATTTTAAAGATGGTTTGAATGTTTGTTAAAAGTTTTAATTTTTGCCATACTTTTCATATATGTATATGCGATGAACGATATGAAAGGGCTTGTACAAAACCTCTGTTAAGTCAAGTACTCCGTGTCACGACCTAAGCACACCCTATATTCTAGGGTGTAGGTGTGGGTCATGACAAATGTTGTATCAGAGCATAGATTATAAAAGTTGTCTTAGGAATAAAAAAATCTCATAAAGTAACGTCTTGTAGAGTCTTTGACCTAGGCGTGAGATCGCGGACAATCTATGAGCCAGAGGCTATCAAGAAGATAGAGTTTAACTTCTTTATACTACAATGTGTGCTATTAGAGTCAAAGTTATGTGTATTCTTTTGCTTAGTCTTCCTTGTGTTATGAGATTGATACGAGGAGCACAATAGACGGGGTCGGGTTGGGAGAATGAAGAGATTCCTCCTTCAAGCTGGCGCACTTCCTCCGGTTCTCACCGTGCTCAAGGTGATCAAGTCCTATTGTGGGTGGAGGGTAATGATGTTCCGGTGGTGCCCCGAAAATGTCTAAGGCGGAGATTAGAGCAGGGGAATTATCACTTTAGCGAGCTTCGATCTTACCCATGAAAAATAGTGGATCGCCTATAGTGAATGTTATGGAGAGCAATATGAAAATCTAGATTGAGATATTTTTGAGGAGATCCTCCTAATATCTGGATTAAAGGTGGGAGAGGATCCCAGAGTTCCTGCGATAGTGTTTATACCAAGTGTGAGTGCCATGGGTGACTTAGGAGAAGGCGGAATTGCTTCGAATTAGCTTAGTATCAGTCGAGGGAGGTGGTGGCTCAAGTGTGGTACAATCAATGGAAAATATACTAGGCCGATGAGTTGGGTTCCTATGAAGTGAGGAAAGAATTTTTTTAAACAAGCTTCTTAGATAGTACTTTGTAACGACCTGTTTAGGTCGTTTTTGAGCAACGAGTTTTTTCTGGAAAAATGGCAGAAGTGACGGATGCCCCGACTTGGACCGTCACGGGCACGACGGGGACCGTCGTGGGGGGTCGTTTCAAAACCACTTGGAAAAATCTGAAATTGGTACTGAAAATCGACTCTCTGACTTCGTAACGAAAATGGCAGGACGGACGTCACAGGTTTGTGTGTGGGACCGGACCGTCACAGAGTCCAGTGCAAATTCACTATCTGACCCTTGCGACGGACAGAGGAGGGACATCGAAGGGAACGACGGCCGTCACGGCCTGCGTAGTCACAGGTGGGCGGAACTGAGTATTAATTTAAGGGGCGTTTTGGAATATTTCCGGCTTAATTATACAGTAATGGGGTTAATGTTAATTACGCTATTACTTGAGGGTTAAAAGAGGGGGTAACCTTAGGTATTTAGTGTGAATTATTAGTGCCCTCTTTTCAAACTTTTAATTATATGATTAATAGGGTAAGAAAGCGGGTTTTGAATAAGAAAAAGAAAAAGAACAGACGAGAGAGAGAGAATCGATCAAGGGAGAAGGGGAGACGTAGCTTTGGGAAGGATAGCTTGTTGATCGCAATTCTTCGGTGAAGGTAGGTTATGGTTTTACACTATTGTAGTAAACTCTTAATAGGAAATGATATGTGTGGGTAGAGTTATTTAAGTCTATATATGCTTAATTGTGTTGTTGATGATTGCTCTTATGATATATATATATATATGATTGGATAAAATAAGCTGATGAAGCTATTGACCATTAAATCTGGAAGAACTAATCTACTTTGTTAATGATGATGCCTTGGTATATAAAAGAGCTTAATGAACGAAAGTAGTGAGATTAGGGATCGGGTGCCAGTCTGCGTACCAGGATAGAATATGAGGATGGATCGGAGTGCACGTTCTGACACCAGGATAGTATATGGATAGGGTGCCCGTTCTGGGTACCAGGATTAGAATATGAGGATACGGAAGTGTCACGTTCCGACACCAGGAAAATATGAGGATCGGGAGTGTCAAGTTCCGACACCAAGGATAGTATAGGATCGTGGTGCCACGTTCCAGTACCAGGATAGAATGAGAGCGGAGTCTCACGTACTGACACAAGCTAAATAATTTAATGAATCTTGAAAGATACAATTCTCAATCTAAAGAAAGAACATGTTTCCCAAACGAGTATGATGAGGGGCGGTTGGTGAGTCGCTCATTGATGTGTGGTGTTGTACCAAGGATATGGTAATGTAAATGACTTGCATGCTAAGGATATTAGTTGATTTTGTGATGGACTTGATATATACTTTTTTTTATTGGCGTGGGCCGATGATACCTACTCAGTACTTGTGGTTGTACGACCCCCTCCTTTTATGTTTTCCTTTGGTTTATTTGTGGAGTGCAGCAACGTGCCATAATCTTCGACTCAACATAGTTCAAGCCCAGTCTTAGTCACACAGGATTCTTCAGGGTGAGTAATGCTTATAGCTGGACGGATCTCCTTCCTCATTCTTGATGCCTGGAGTTCGGCATAGACTAGCTTTTATTTGTTTTAGCTTCTTAGAATAGTCTTAGGTCAGTAATTTGGATCATAGATTGTTATTGTGGTGCGACTTCCAGATTTGGGGGAATAATAGAAGTTTAAATTTTAGAAGTATTGAGATGTCTTTTAATTTATGAGCTTAAGGTGGCCTTCCGCATTGCTTTATGTTGATATTAAATTGAAATGATAAGGTTTAGATTGGTTGGTTCGTCACATAGGAGGGTATGTGGGTGCCAGTCGTGCTCAGTTTTAGGTAGTGAAACTTTTCCCGTTGGAGGAGGAGGTGGGTGACGGTAGAGAGTTGTTTAGAGTATAGTTATCACTCTCAAGGAAGGCAACTAATGGTTAAAGATACACTTTAGAAATTCTACGTTGTCTACATATGATCCTATCTTGTGTCTAACCCTAAGGATGAGATGTAGGGTTTTTGCTGGGTGGCGCCAATCTAGTGAGAGAAGAGAGAGAGTCGTATGCCATTCTAATGGATTATATGGACCCTGCAGACCTCATGGTTTATGCTCAATCCATTGAGAATTCTGAACTTTGTAGGATATATAGAAACTTGAAGAGGATTTCTTCAAGTTATCAAAGTCAACCTAGGTTCAAGAAGAAGGTTTCAACTGAAAATGAACCAACGGGCGGTAAGGTGAAATTTGAGAAAGAAGGTGGTTCACAAAATTGAAAGCCTACATGTGATACTTGTGGAAATATTCACTGTGGGTAATTTCTATTGAGTACCGGGAGTTTCTTTAGATGTGGTAAAGATGGACATAAAGTGAGGAATTGTACTACTAGAGAAGGTAAGAAAGTTGCTTCTAATGTTCCAAAAGATGATTGTAAGATCACGAAAATTACTCTGGTGAAATATATCCTAACATGTTTTTGATGAGTGTTAAGGTCCTAAAATGGTCTATTATATGGTATTGAAGCAATGAATAGAGTTTAGGATGGAATGGGAAGTGAATGGTCAAGGGTATGGGACTTAGACGTTCGAACACCAAGTCACCTATTGTTCCCTCATCTGGGGTTTATAGGTTTAGGTGAGTTCAGGAGTTTATAATGTTTAATGAGTTATTTAGTGTATATAGTCAGTGTTGTCAAGTTATGAAGTTTGGACGTCACATGTCAAAGAACACCATGACGCTCGAAAGGTTTGCCTCGAAACGACTTTGTGTATAGCGAATGTTAGTCGGGGTTTGAAGTGTTTTTTGTATGAAATTCATGTGAGCTGTCTAATCATATAATAGAAGGTTTGAGGTTGAAACGTACGGGAAAACATCCCAAGGAACATCAAGGGTCGTTGAGGAAGCCAAGGTGGTGCCAAACCTGCAAGACAGACCACCTACGGATGGCAAGGGACGCCCCCAATGGTCATTGAAGACCTTAGGTGAGAATCATGAATAAACTTAGGTGTGAGGACGGAGGATCCAAATAAAAGCCTCATTCCCCAACCATGGACAACCAAGACATTCTGTTGGTCAAAGGACATGCCATCGATGGTCTTCCGTCGGTGGTACTGTTTTTCGCGCAGTCACTGTAAATTTACCAACTCACCCCACTTATAAATAAGATAAAGGAAGGTTCCTACAGGGTCTTTTGGTAATTTTAAATATGTTTATAAGAGTGAAACACTTATAATATTTAATTCCTAAAAATTAAAATCAAAAATCCGGTAGAAATTCTCTAGAACTCCATTTGAGCGAAAACTCAAGGAATTGCATGGATTGGATATTGAGTGGAGATTCTTCATAAAATTGAAGTATTAACTTCATTGATGTATGGCTTTTGATCCTTAAAACTCTATTAATCAAGTAGTGCAACTTTCAAAGATGTTTTCTAATGTTTTCAAAGATGAACTGTCCAATTTAATAATCTATCCATGGGTTATTGTATTTAAGTTTTTTAAGCATTGAATATTGATTGAATTTGTAGTAATTTTGTGATTTTAACTCAATTAACCTATGGACCAATGTAATTGATGAACCCTAGTTTTTTACTACTTTATGGGTTACTTGATATTAACTTAATGCTTATGAATTATAGTGTAGTTTTCTTTGGGTTATTTATTGATGTAATAACTGTATTGAATTGATATCTAGGTGTTATTACATTTTTGAATGTATATTGAATTGTCCTAGTTTTGTTGAGTATCATAGTTTTTATATTTAATTAATGGTTATGACAATGAGTAAAGGCCGTATGACATTGTATTGGATGGTTTATCATTGTATTAAAGTGTTGAGGATGGAGTAGTGGTACGCTGCCCTAATTATCTTTATTTTATTCCAATTATACTTTAATTGCATTGTGATTGGTCTGGTCCACTTATGGTGGAAGCGTTATGTGCTTTATTTTGAAATGATGTAGCCTTGTCGGCGTTCCTTTATGTAATATGATGATAATGGATATTTTGGCACTACTTGAAGTTGTATAATATCTATATACATGATAAATAATGTGAAACTATATGGGTCTTCTATTAATGTCTATTCAGGTGTCGTGGTAGGACCTATGACTATGGTCGTATGTGCCTATGTCTTGGGTTAATGCCATGGGGATTCCTACCTGACTAGATGAGAGTCTATGATAGTCATATTGATGATGATATGTTAGCTATATATGATGACTTAAAGTGATAATGGTGACTTCTATGGGGCTTCTAGGATGTATAGGCAATATGTGTGTAAAAGCTCACACACGATGTTGTGTCTTGTGTGGTTTGACTTGGTTGTCCGGCTACTTAAATATGTATGAAGGTGAATATGAGAAGTCTTGACTTAGGATACTAAATCCTCTTATTATTGTATGTATGAATCACATGGGACCTTAAACTATGTTAAGAGAGTCCTTTATTTGAAACGTTGAACCTAGTAGTAAGGTTATAAATGTTGAAGTTGAAACGCCTAATGGTATCCTTCAATTAAAGTAATGATAGACTTAAGGTTGGTTTGCCGGAACTATATCATCTCAATCATTAGGAAAGTCATTATGAGCTGCCTATCTACATTGTAAGGTAGTCTTTGTGGACCACTGTGGTAGGGTTAATATTATTGGGTTATGAACTTGGTACGGAACCCCTTTATGTGAACCTTAATTGTAAATTAATCTTTGAGAACAAAGGCTAAATCCGAGTGAGTATGGTAAGGGAAGTAGCTCAAGTTAAAGGATGAGACAACAGTACAAAGCATGCCTTTTCATATTCCCTAATCATGTGCCTACATGGGATGTGTCCATGATCTACTGTAACGACCTGTTTAGTCGTTTTGAGCAGCAGATTTTATTTCTGGAAAAACTGGCGGAGTCGAAGGACCCCCCACCCCACGACGAACATCCGGGCAAGACGGACCGTCGTGGGGGGTCTCGTTCCAAAACACTTAGAAACTGAAAAATTGGGTACTGAGAGCGACTCTCAATAAATTGTCACGACGAATGGAAGCCGCACCGTCGTGTCCACGACGGACAGTCACAGGACCATTCACCTAGAAGTTCAAGTGTCTCTGTATCGTGTGGACGGAGCAGCAAGGACGCGACCGTCGCAGGCACGACGGCCGCGTTCACAGGCTGCGTAATCACAAGGCGGGGTAGGATTTCTGTTAATTAAATTAAGGCGTATGGACGATTTCCTTTTTAAGTATAAAGTAATGGTTAATGGATAAGTCTGAGATTATCGGGGGTTTTAAACGGGGTAACATTAAGTTAAGTAGTGGGTTTATTATAGCCATGTTTTATACTTAATTATATGATATTGGTAAGGATAATGAGGGTTTGAATGAGAAAAAGAACTGCAAGATTGCAGGGGAGAGAACGAGTAGAGAGAGAGAGGAATAGAAACGGAGAGGATGGCAAGGATTTAGAGAAGATAGCGTTGTTGATCGCAATCTTCGGTTGAAGGAAGGTTATGGTTTTTACGCTTATTTCGTAGCAAACTCTAATAGCGAATGATAGGTATTGGTAGTATTGTATGTAAACCCTTATATGATTAAATTGTATGATTGGATGATGTGATTAAAATGTGTTAAAATAAGCATGAATTGAAGCTATTGAATCCTAAATCTGAAAAAAAAAACTCTTTGTTATGATATGATGCTCTTAGTTGAAAGAATAGCATTGAATGAACTAAAGATGAGGTAGAGGATCGGGGTGTCACGTTCCGGAAACCAGGGTAGTATAGAGGATAGGGTGTCACGTTCCGACACCTGGGATTTAGAGATGAGGACGAAGTGCACAACAGTTTCGGCACCAGTGATAGCCTATGGATCGGGGTTTTGGTCACGTTCCCGGCACCAGGATTAGAATGAGGATCGGAGTGCCACGAGTCCGGAACCAGGATAGAATAGATATGGATGGGTGTCATGATCCGACAAAAGGATAGTATGTATGAGGGATAGGAGTGTCAGAGTCTTACACCAGGATTAGAAAGATAATGATAATAAATATGATAATGTACTCAAATTAATGAACCTTGAATACCACAAGTGAGTATCCGGTATTGAGGATTGAGGTCCTCATGTGTGAAATGTGGCGGGAGGGGGTGCGTGACAGGGTACTTATAACTGATTATAGAATTGTTGTTGCTACATGTGAGTCTTTATAGTTGATTATGATATTACTGATATATATGTTTATATTTGAGTTGGGCCGATGATACCTACGTCAGTACCCGTCGTTTTGAGAGACCCTACTTGTATGTTTCGTTCTTTGTTGTAGGTGGAGTGCCAGCAAGCATACGTCGGTCTTCAACTCAAACTGCAAACTCTAGCCGTCTCATTACACCAGATTCAAGGTGAGCTAACGCTTTAGCTTGACTGGATCTTCTTCCTGTGTCTTGATGCCTTGAAGTTGCCGGCCTGGACTAGATTTTGTTATTTTAACTTCTTAGAATAATCTTTGTGTAGTATTCATCATAGATGATCTTGTGGGATGACTTCCAGATTTGGAGAAATACTAGATGTTGAATTGAATTTTAATTGAGTTATGAATGGTTTTTCATAATGAGTTAAGCTTCCGCAGTAGCGTTTGGTTGATATATATTGAAATTGTCAAGGTTTAGATTGGTTGGTTCGCACACAAGGAGGGTAAGTGTGGGATGGGTGCCTTGTCGCGCCCGTTTTTGGGTCTGGACAAAACTGTGGTTACAGAGCATTAGGTTCGTTGGTCTACATCACACCAAGAACAGGTCTAGTAGAGTCTTAAGGAACGGTAGGGGACGCCTTTACTTTCTTTGAGGCGGCTATAAGAGATTTAGGGAAAAACTCCATTCTTCTTTTTCTTTCGTGTATTAATTGAGTCCCCAATTGGTATCTAGGTGATTACAATTGGTATCTGACCATCGTCACTCTATTCGCCAGATGGTTAGATGAGCAACAACGACTGCGCCAACACCAAACGTAGGCAAGACAAGAAGCGTCTGAGCCAGCTGGGCTGCAGCTCAGAGAGAAATGAGTAGTTGACAAGAGGCTGGGGGAGGACGTCTCTCTCAGAGGAAGGAGGACGATCAGCTATCCCATCTGCGTATAGGGTGGTGACTCCTCCACAGACGAGGGAAGTGGTAAGAGAGGTGAGTGGAAGGGGGGAAAATGAACAAGTGCAGGAATGAAGGATAAGGCCACCCCAACACTACCCCCAAAGATGATCAATCAGGTTGTTCTTGGCTTATCTTAGCGGGTTATGTCATGATCAGGCGCCAGACGTCTCCAGTGTTTTCGCGACCACACTCCAGAGTTCCGGAGGTACAACATGCCGCTAATATGTCTCCAAGCATGGAGTGCATCATTGGAAATAGGAACGTTTCCTCGTCTGACCACAGGGCCAAATGACCAAATGATCAGCATTGAACTTTCAGGTAAGGTCTTGAAATTGAAACCTGCAGTCAATCTGGACGGGTGCCGAATTGGAGGATTTCCAAGGAATTTTTGTGGACTGTCATGAGCTACTACACAGAGGGAAAGTTAGAACGCGTTTTGGGTGGAGTTTGTGAATTATCAGTTTAAAGGAACGCCAAAATGTCCGGCGGTTGGCTGTAAAAAGTGGGGGGTACCTGTGGAGTGTGTAACCAACAGAAGGCGACACACTATGGCTTGGGCAGTCATTCTCGAGCATGTATTATGAGACGTATGATCCCCCGGACTTTGAGGGATAGGAAAGAGAGATATGAGTTCTTGAAAGCTGAGCAATCAGGTATAGTATTAAGGATTTAAGTCTGGTTTACCTCACGTATGAGGACTAAGTTTATCGAGCTAATATCAGGGTTACTGCCAACCGACACCCCCTATGTTTCCAGTCAACACACGCCAGCGAGTTCACCATTTGTTATATTGGGTTGATTGGGGTCAGAATTACGGATTGCAGCCGTTACAGGTAGCGGCTACGGAAACAACTTTTCAAGAAATGGTTAGATCTATCGTTGAAGAAGGTGGGAAAGGGGTGAAGTCCGAAGATGATTCACCAATGGGCATCGAATCAAAGATGTTATCGAAAAGGGAAGGGTGGTGTAAGTGAGGTTCATTAAGTCTAAGAGGACAAGGTTCAGAAGGTTACTCGGTATAACTGCCGTACCAATAGCAGTCTTCACTTACAGGACTGTCGAGTTGAGGGACTCGGGCCCGGGTCCAATCCTCAGACCAGTCAAACTTCTTGAGAGAGAAACTATGCATTTGAATCGGCGGCAGTTGAGTAGGTTGATAGGGAATTCGTGTGGGGAGAGACTAGGCGAATATATCAAAGAGTATGTCCAAAACAGAGCTACAAACCTCAAATAGTTAGGAGGTAGAGGTGATCATGAGTAGAGGCGTTATTCTGGAGGAACGCGGTGGCCGAGGTAATGGTGGTAACCAAAATAGCCGGGGAACGGGAAACTGGAGCCACTAACAAGCAACAAAATGGGGGCAATGGGCAGATAGGTGATAGGGCCCATTGTACGTTTCCCCCATGGGCGGTCTGAAGCGGAGGCATCCACGATGTTGTGTATCATCAGGTAAATACTTGGGTTTGTGATTGCATGGTCCTGTAATATATTGATCCGGCTTCCACATATCGTGATGTATCTTCCTCATTTGCTATTGGTCCTTAATGACATTGTGAATTGCATTGACAGTGCATATTCGGGTTTCTACTAAGGTGGGTGAGTTATCGTAGTGAAAAGGTGTATCGGGTCTTGTCTGGTGACTTTTGTGGGGGAGAAAGCAGATACTCATTTAGACTTGGTATATCTTAGGAAAAGTGAGGTCTTGATGAATGAGATGATGTAAATCTGGGGTTGTTGACTTGGCTTTCTCACCAAATTTTGCGATTCTGGATTGTAACGATTAAAACTGTGATGTTGGCCAAGCATGGAAGGACGAGATGCAGTTAGAGGTGAGAGGGTGATCTAAACTTCCAAGCCGGGTCTTCGTATCGTCTCTTTTCTTCGTGCTAAGCGCTGGTTAGTATAGGGGTTGTATAGCTTCTTGGCACACCTCCGGGATGATACTAACCAAGTACATCCAATTGAGGGCGGTTTCGAATGTCGTTTCGAGTTGTTATGATGTGTCGTTTCCTGCAGGCACCCGTTCTTGTTATGCCACGGTAGAGATATTATGACTTCGCATTGATCTTGCAACCCAGAGTATCGCCCCCATTCTACACCCCCTAATAGTACTGGCTACCCGTTGAGTTAAGAGATCACGCACTCTTAAAGGCCAACTTCAAGAGTTGCTACGTAAAGTCTCATTAGACCAAGTGCATCCCCTTGGGGTGCTCTGGTTTTGTTTGGAAGACGAAAGAGGGAGTCTTTGGAGGCCAGTAGGACTACGGAACAAATAAATAACTGTTAAGAACAGGTATCTGTTACTCGACATGATAATTGTTTGATCAGGTACAAGGTGCTGTGTCTTCTCAAGATGACTTGAGGTCTGGTTACATTCAATTGAAAATACGGCAGCCATAGACTGTGCCAAAGTGCATTTCGAAACCAAGGTCTTCGGAGGCATATACAAATTCTTGGTCATGTACTTTGGACGCTTTACCCCCGAATGCCCTGTGCCGACCCGATATTTACATTGAAGCTTATTCCACTGACCGGGGAATAACAGCCATCTCTGGGATCTCCTTGTGATCGTATTTATTGATGAAATTATACTGAAATATACTCCAAGGTAAATTGGATAGGAACATGAGGAGCTTGAGAATTGTTGTTGGGAATGTTTGAAGGGAGATAAGAAAGGCTTATTGCCAAATCTCCAAAAGTGTGTGAGTTTTTGGCCTAGATTCCGTTGGTCCGTCGTGGGGCACGTGGTCTCCAAGGATGTAGGGATGGTGGATCCTTCTAAGAGTCGACGGAGTGAAGACTTGGTAGACATAAAATGTAGTATCAAATGTCAGAAATGAAAGAACCGAAGCTTTGTTGGTTTCGCCCGCTACTACCGTCAAGTGTGGTCACGGGATTCTCTTCTCTTGTCGTCCCAATTTGACGAACTTGGACTAAGCAGAATGTCCCTTTGTATGGCGCCTAATGGTCAATGAATGTAGGAAAGCTTTCAGAAACTCAAGACCTTGCTGACGTACCGCACCTATCCTTACCTTGCCAGTAGAGGGTAAGAACTTCATTGTTTATTGTGATGCATCCTATTCTGGTTTTGGGTGCAGTACTAATGCAAGAGAAGAATGTAATTGCTTATGCTTCGAGGCAATTAAAGGTGCATGAACTTAATTTCCGACTCACGATTTAGAGTTGGCTGCGGTGGTATTTGCATTAAAGCAATGGACCACTATCTATATGGGGTTTAAGTGTGAAGTCTATACGGATCATCGTAGCCTACAGTATGTTCTTTACTCAGAAAGATTTGAATTTGAGACAGAGGATTGGATGGAACTACTGAAGGATTATGATGTTACTATCTTGTATCATCCGGGAAAGGCTAATGTTGTGGCAGACGCTTTAAGTAGAAAAGCGGGGAGCATAGGCAGTTTAGCCCACTTACAAGTTTCTAGACGCCCATTGACTAGAGAGGTGCAGACTCTGGCTAATGACTTTATGAGGTTAGAAATAAATGAGAAGGGAATATTGTTGGCCAGTGTGGAGGCGAGATCTTCTTTTCTTGACAAGATCATGGGGATACAGTTTGATGACGAGAAACTAAGCCGAATCCAAGATAAGGTGTTGCGAGGAGAGGCTAAAGAAGCAATAATGGATGAGGAAGGTGTTTGGAGAATTAAGGGGAGGTATGTGTACTCCTTNGGGCATTTTGTTCTAAAGCTTCTACCAAGGACCATTGTAGAAAGTTGTTTCAACATTGTTATAAACCCCGGTATGTACCATCCTCAGTCTTTTTCCACTAATCTCTGAGTAAATGGGGGTTGTGGCCTAGGCAGTAGGATGTTACCTTTTTATGCACTTCAACTTCAGCATCTTTTGCAGTGTATCACCTAATTCCATCATCAACTTCTACCACTATTAAAATCACAATTCTGTTGTCACCTATTCTCATCAGATTGCATAAGGTGGATCAATGGTTTGCTTTCGCACCCCCGCGAGTATGATTGCCATACAATGTTCCATCATTTTTTTTTCGGATTGTGGACAGGGTTGCTAGAGCAAGAGTGCCCGGGTTGCCGTGTGTTTAACAGTTGCCAGATAAGTGGGCCATTGTAACTCAAGTTGCTTAATTGATATTGCATGGGTATCAACTTTTTTCCCAATACCGCTAAATCATTTCTCCACTCTTTATTGTGCTCATCACTACATCGAACCTCCCTCATCATTTTTATGCAACACCTCGACTCGTGCCATACTACCGGCGGCTGAAGAAAGGAAAAAAAAGAAAACCATCCCCTAGGTAGTCTTCCCGATTTTGAGAAGGAACATAGGGGTCCACTCCTGTCGTTTCTAAGTACCAAGTTTACCCCTTTGAAGTTGTTGTCGCGATTGTAGTTTTCCCTCTCTTCATAATGACCCTAACGCTTGTTTACCATAGTTCGACCTTGTTCCCTTTACCCTTGCGCACTTACCTGAGTTTGAGCCTTGGGCGCTTGGTCGAAGACCCCCCATCGGTTTCATTTTACGCCTGCTAAGAATCCTCCTCATAATAACACTCATCAATTTGAGTGGTTGGTTAGCCAAGTAGTTTGACTGCATGTACACTTTCTCCTTCTGGCACCCCTATGACATTTTTAGTACAACCCAAGCTCATGCTCATTTGAAGCCCTTTCTTTTTTCTTTTCTTCACGAAATCATCTGTTGGCTGGGGTTGTGAGTGGTTTGCACTGCAAAGGTGTTTCTTCTCCGCTGTATTCAGAGTTTTCTAGTACTCTCCAAGCTTTGTATTCGTGAGATTTTTTTTCCCAATTTTTCATTCACAGCACAGGGCGATCTCTGCATAAGTACGATCCGCCATGATCTCCATACGATCACCGTACTATGGTGTCCAATACCCCCTCCCACCCGCTTTTTGTTATCATCTTGTCCTCCGTGTAGAAGATTCTTTCAGTGACTCATCATATGACGTGATTTGGAAACACTCTCAAAATGAGGTTAATCTAATCCAACAGAACTACTAACTAACTCTCCTGGGTAGTGCCCCACAAAGTATTCACCCTTCTTTGGGGTGTTAGTATTCTTGGAGACCGGAGAGTCCGTGCTAAGAGACATATCCCTCAGTTGATTCCAATAAAGATGGAGTTGGGATGGGAGCTCAGTGAACCACATAGGCAAAGCCTCTCCCGTCGGAGAGAGTAAACACCTGAGCCCGATCACATCTAGATCCAAATCAGGAACTCCCCACCAACTTTTACACACTGCCCTTATTTACCGCTTACTATATGGGCATGTGGATCCTCAGAAGGTAGCCTTGAAACAAACCTTTGGCGTGACATGTTGGCATTATACTACTATTTCCCCAAACCAAAATGTGGCCTGTGGGTTAGAGGAGGCAACACCATTGGCCTATCCGAATCTGGCTGTTATCATATGCCTCGTTGGGAGGTGCTTGGGGCCGTGGAGCGTGTTCCTGTCCCTCTGTTGTGTTCACCCCTGGAGCTTCGGGTAACATCTGGACCCATGATCATCAACCGTGGCGCTGGATGTTCTCTGTTTGGATCATCATCTTTCTTTGTCCCAAATTACAATTCATGTTCACATTGTACGCTCTAAACTCGTGATCGTGGGGAAGGGAACATGGTTCTCTCTTCCCTTCCGTTTATTTGGCAACAAGGAGGATAGTCATCTACAAGAAATCAAAACCTAGGAAAACAAATAAAATCAAGAACATAATCAACTAAACTTATGTAAATAAGGTTAAAAGTAATCAAAACTAAATCCCCTGGCTGCGCGGCCAAAATTTGATAACCGCTCAAACTTACTTCTCAAACGAGAAGTAAAAAAGCGCGCGTCAAGCAGATAACCCCACTTATTGAGGTTGGGATCGTTCCCCTCACGAGGAAAATGAGTTACTTACTTAACTGTTATTACTATGTTCGGTTGTATAACTTCCCTTAGAAAGTCAAAAAAACAATAAAAATGTAAAAAGGGGGGGTTTGATACTTCCTAATAGTAAAAAGAACTAACGAAATTGACAGAGACCTTAACACCTTCTAATGTTGGGTTTTAATTGAATTCATTAAAGTAACTAGGGTTGACGGTTCCCCATAGGTTCATAACTTGATAATTCTAACTATAACATTCCGTTTCCGTATCTAGTCATGCAAAGTGGATAATTATGTATTCTACAATCCTTGGTCCGGCCTCTAGAAAATCTCCTCCACCTTGGTCCGCTACGTGGGTTGTTGCTTTAACTAACCATTATCCGTTACTCCTCATCAATGTAACACGTCAATCGATACTAGACTATTTACGACGTCCACTACAACCCTCGACCCATCAACTACTAGTACCTATTATGATATGTATGGACCACTAAAGACGTATGTTAATAATGTCCGTGTTCCTATTATCTAACCCTGCCTATGGCTCTCCTTAGCAAGTTACATAAGATCGAATCTAAGCACGGTGATCATGCAATCCCCACCGTTAAAAAGACTTAAGCTAAGCAGATTATTAAACATGCAGACACTATCTAGAATTGTTATTTTACAGCGTAGGTTTTATCTCATTATTTGGCCGATGTTTCCCACAACCCTAGTTATCTGTGGTTTAGTTTACTCATCGCCATAACACAAGATTCATGTCAAAATATATTAAAGAAGAATTCATGTATATACTTCAAGAGAAAGAAATTAAAGTCCAAAGATTGCTGATTAATCACCAAAAATACTTGTAAGAAGCGCCAAAAGACATCAAACACTAATCAATAAAGTCTATATAATATGATTTCTAAGATTGCAAAGTTCACTCATCAGGGGCTATAACTCAAAAATGAGGTTTTTCGAACTATTTATAACAAAACATACAAAACCTAATTAAACAGAATGTCTAAAATGGAAATCTGCCAAAAACGCGGCGGTCGCATAGGACCATGCGGACGGGACCCGTCGTGGACTAAGGCGCCCATACATGTGCATTTTCTCTGCCCTTGCTTCTTCATTCCCCTACAACGGCAAGGTGACGGGACCGTCATAAGGTCATTAACGGGGGGGCCTGTTTTTTTTTTCGAGCGGTCCGTTTTCAAAAGACTTCAACTCTTGGAATTTGGGTACTGGGGATCACTCTCTGATCTTCACGACGGACCTGCAGTTGACGGTACCATCATGGCAATGACGGACCGTCACCAAGCTACGTTAATCCCACACTTGATCAGAAGTTCCCCATCTTCATTCAGCAGCTGCACTAAGCTGCCACTACGGGACCGTCACAAGCATTGACGGACCGTCATAAGATCTGTAGGTGGTCTCTTCTGCATTTCTCTCTAAAATCTCCGCATTTAGCTTGGATCAGATTTTCTGCAAAAACAAAGAATACTGTATAAAAATTAGCACAAAAAGGGCTTTTGGACGCACTAAACTAAGGAAAACAGCCCATTAATTTACCGTGAAGCCCACGGTATATCACTTCTCAAAATTTCTTGGATGATATCAAGAAAATCATTGAGGTAAATGCAAGTCATGGGATATGATGGGGTGAGTTGGCATTCATACCAGTTGAAGGATGGTTTCTCATATTTGGTACATTTAAAGTGGAAGGGAATGGGGTGTAAGCAATCTCCTATCACTTGGGATTGATTTAGTGAAACTTTTCTCGACAGGTTTTCCCAAAGAAGTGAGAGCAGGCTAGGGCTCAGGGAATTCATGAACTAAGGACAGGGTACATGACAGTCCAAGAGTATGCCTGAAGGTTAACAACTTCTCCAGGTTATGTTCCTCAAATGGTTGCGGATCCAGGGGCTCAGATGAATAAGGTCTTGTATGGAGTGTCAGATTTGGTGAAATCTGAGTGCATAAATTCAATGTTATTTGAAGATATGAACATCTCTAGGCTTATGAATCATGATTAGAAGGTTGAGGGTGATAAGCTTACAGAATAGGCTAAGAAAAAATAGTAGGCTAGGACTTAGAACTATGACTATTCTTACCAGATATCGGGTAGTAGAAATCGCTCGCAGAGTGTAAAAATTTTCATCTCCAGCCCCTTCATCAACTAGTGTTCCATCCTCCAAGAATAGGTATGACCATAAGGGTAGAGCACCAACCTCTAAGTCTTAGGGAAGTATTTCAGGAACCAAGATTTACCCCACTTTCCCTAAGTGTGATAAGAACCATCCGGGCGAGTGTCTCGAAGGAAAAAAAGGATGTTTTGGGTGTGGTGAGTCTTGTACAGGTTGAGGGATTGTCCTTCTAGATAAGGCCAAGGAGGTGGTAATGGTAGAGCTCAGTCTACAACTTCAGCAGCACCATCAATTCACCCAAAATCAGTAGGGTAACTCATCTGGTACAGGTGGCGGTTAGCTCCAGAAGAAGTTGTATGTTCTTCAGGCTCGCCAGGATCGGGAAGGTTCTCCTGATGTAGTCACTGGTACATTATGTGTCTCTGACCTTGATATTTATGCATTATTAGATCCAGGGGTTAGTATTTCTTTTGTAACTCCTTACATAGCAGTCCAATTCAGAGCTAGTCCAAAAACTCTCTCAGAACCTTTCTCAGTCTCTACTCCAATTGATTACCAGGATGTATAGAAATTTCCCTGTCACAATCTCTCAGGAAGTCACCTCAGCAAATCTTGTAGAGTTAGAAATGGTAGACTTCAATGTAATTCTAGGAATAGATTGGTTACATTCCTATCATGGCTCAGTCAATTTTAGAACTAGAATTGTTCGTTTTTAGTTTCCAGATGAACCAATCTTTAGAAATGGAATGGGTAGGATCTTAGTGCTATTGGGTCATTCACTGTAGAACACGTAATTTGTTGACCGAATTTAAAAGTTAACCCCCAAGTTTAAAAGTATAAGATAATTTATCAATTCTAAAGTAAATAGATTGGGGGACGGGGGAGGGGGGGCAGGAACGGCGGGAAAAGAGATAAAAGAAAACAACGAAACGAGAAGGGAGGAGAGAAGGGGAGTGTGAGTGGGAAAAAAGAGGAGAGCGAGAGAGGATGACGAGAGCGGAGAGAGAGATAGCAGAGAGAAGGTAGAGAGATATGAGAGAGAGAGAAGAGAGAGCGTGAGAAGAGAGAGATGAGATAGAGGACAGGGAGGAGTGAAACCAAAGAAAAGACGGGTTGTGGAAACCGGACAGGTCTGGGAGTTGTGGGCTTGGTGGAGATAAGGAAAAGGGTGGGTTGTTGAGGGGGGGTTTGTGTGTTTCAAGTACCCATTAAGCTTGATTCTTTATTTACTGCAAAGCCAAGTGATAAATAATATGTAAGGAGCAGTGTGAGAGGAGAGGAAGGAGTGAAAAAAGAAAAATCAACAAAGCCTAAAAAAAATCACAACACCCCCACATCCCAAAACCCCACATAAAAAACCAAAAAAAAAACAACACACGATCCCACTCCCCACGTGCCAACTCCCCATTCACCCCCACACGACCTGCACACACATACACTAAACACAAAACATATAAAAGAAGGAAAAAAAAAGGGGATTTTTCAGAAAAAAGGAACACGGAAAAAAAGGAGAGAAGAAGATCAAAAGAAAAGAGGCAAAAGAGGAAAAAAATTCTGCCAAGTAAAAAAAAAAGAGAAGAAACACCAAAGAATTTTTTTCGAAGAAACACACGCACATAAGAAAATACAACTAAAAATAAGTGGAATTGAGGTTTTCAAGTTAGTGGTTCTAAATTCTTTCTTTTCGTGAAATAATTTCCAAAGAGGTAATACAATTTATTTGGTATGGTTTTTACGTAGGTGATAATGCGGAATGAAATTGCATATATATTAAGTGTAATTCGCATTGTTTTAAACCATTCCAATATTTATTCATGTTATTGTATGACGTATGTTCAAACGTTCATATCAACTTTTGTTTAGTCCTTTGTATAGTTATAGTTAGTGTGAAATTATTATAACAAGACCATGTTTATTTTATAGTTAACATAATCAATAGTTTATTTTGTATTTAAGTAAAATTATTGTCCAAGTAATGGAATTTGTAATATTTAGTGTATAATGATAACATGGTTAGCATATGCAAATATATTAATTTTAGTTAGTAGTAATTTCAGGTAGGTTAGTGACGTAAAAAAATGAAATAAAAAAGGAAGAAGAAAAATATAATAAGAATAATAATAAAAGAAAAAGGGAAAAGTTAAAACTAATATAAACAGTGAAACAGGAATAACCAAAAAAGAGGAAACAAAAAAAAAATAGAAAAATGAAGTCATAAAAAGAATATTGAAAAAAAGAAAATCAATTGAAGTGGAAAGATTTTGTTTTTTCGAAAGTTGTTCTTTGTCCAAACAAAAAAACAATTGAGTGAAATAAAAAAAAAACAAAAACAAATAAAACTTGAAAGATAAAAAATAATAATAACAATAAAATAAGAATACATAGCAAATGATGAGAAGGTAAAAAAAAATGTAAAAAATCAAATTTAAAAAAAAGAATAAAAACAAAAGAAAAAGAGAAAAAAAGGAATATCTTTATTTTATTCTGCGTTGCTTGACTAATTTATAGCTATACAATATTTTTACTTTAGACGGGTATAATTAATAAAAAAGGTTAGTTTTAATATATTTAAATCAATTAAAGAATGGGGTACAATACATTGTTTTTAAGACAATAGAATATTCAAAAATTAGTTTAAGTATAAAAGTCCATAAGTGGACCGTGCTAGAACCACGGGACTAGAGGGATGCCTAATACCGCTTCCCCTCGGTCCATAGATCCTACCCGAGGACTGGTTCGCAGACAAACAAAGAGTCTTTTCATTTTGATTAGGGATAAAAAAAGGTGACTTGGAAAAAACGTAACTCAATATCGAGTGGCGAACTCTAAAAAACTAAATAAGCCCTAATTAATTACGTCCCTTACAAATTGAAAAACCCTTACCCGCTGAGTAAAAAGGGGTGTGAATCTTGCGATCCGCCGGGGGAGTGAGGTTCAAGCTTGAAACATGGACTTCTACATGACTTGTTATTATGTATTTAGTTACCTTATGATTTGTGAACTTGTGTTTAATTTTGAATAAATGTTATTGCGTGCTTATTTACCCTTTGATAATATGTAATAATATAAAACTATTTTCCTCACGCATCCATCGGAGTCTTTGAAAACTGTATTTGGAGAGTGATTACGCATAACGAATCCTATGAGATACCAGAGATGCAACAACACTCCGGGGAAGGATTCTATAGTAACAGTGAAGGACTAACATGAGGCAGAAAGTCCTGACTACTGGTAAAGTGTCCTTATCGACTCGAGTAGTCGCGCGTGTTAGCAAGCTAGCACACCTTCCCTTTAGATTGCTTACCATAGTAAAAAACAAGCCTAAACAATGGCTATCCCTTAATTGATTGAGTTAACTGCATCATGCATAATGTTTGAATAAGGGGAGCTCGACACAAGGGTCGAGCCTGTCTAGAGAAGTATCCAACTGAGACTCTCAGGTACATTATTTGTTTAGTTATTTGTTGCATTAGTGGGAAGACGCTACAAATGTGATCGGCTTTAGATGAATGATTATAATGAAAAAAATAAGGTATAACGAAAAATATCAAATTATAAGTTTGACGTAATCCTTTTATTACACATTTGTTTCTATCAAAATCATATTTCTTTTACAAATAAAAAAATCTATTATTACCATCAAAAATTTTTCTATAAAAAAAAACAAGATTGAAAATTTAATCACAAAATGATAACTACCAATCGAATATATTAATATTTTTTGTTTTGAAATTTAAGGGGCTATTTAATACATATTTTTTGCTCATTCGTCCTCTAAAAACCTATTTTTTAAGCATAAATAGAATAAAATAAAAAAATTGCTTTTTTTGTGTCTATCTGTGTATGAGCATTTTATTAAAAAATAATAGTAAAAAAAAAATTTTGTTGATGTTTTACGTATTCTTGCTTTTTTAAAAAAAATATATATTTTATTAAAAAAAATTACTTTTTTTGTGGTAGATTTTGCGTTTATTCTTGTAAAAAAGGTATATTTTATTAGCCTAGTTGTCAATATCATAATATAGGGAAATATGAATCATAGTAGAGATGAGATAGAGAGAGAAAGAGAGAGAGACATACTATTTTAAAGGTATTTGTTTGTGGGTTAAATGTCATCACATCCGTACAACACAAGATCGAAAGAGAAACAGAAAATGGCCCCCAAGAGACGGAATGAATAGGACCATGATGAGGAGATCCAAGACCAGATGACTCAAAGAAATAGGGACAACAGAAGAGATAAGGGCAGTTAAAACAACAAATAGTAGAGATGTACGAGGCTTGGTGAGGGACAACCTCACATCATCTTCAATCGAGACTATTTTAATAACAAATATGTCTCACCATATCCAGGTGTCGACAAGCGATCGATATATCCCCGTGGATTCAGACCCTATGCTAACCACATCAATGTCGACTGGAACTTCTATGGTGCGCCTTCGAATACGCATGTGATAAGTAATCCACTCTTTGTGTCAACTGCCCCGACTAACAGGCATCCGCAGCCAACGATGGTGCCCAAATCCAAAGCGATCCTCCGCCCAAAGTCGGCGTGATCAGAGTACACTCTTGAAGAGGCCATTAAATTCCAAGCTCTCATCCCCACATTCCTCAGTATAGTTCCCCTGTCGAATATGAGAACATGGTACACGAATTATGAACATGAAGAAAGGACTAAGGAAAATGAAGAGTTTGGAACAGAGTAGAAGAGATATGCAAGGACTAGAGGACACAAGGCATCTCGTTCAGTGACTTGTGTAGTTTCATCAGTCATTTACCTGCTGGTTTTAAAACCTCCAAATTTTGAAAAATATGATTGGTCACGGAGCACCCCATAGCTCATCTAAAGAGATATTCAACCAATTGAGGGGTGCAGAGGGAAAAGAAGAGGTTCCTTATTGCCAATTTTGGGGAAAAATAGTAGGGTTGCATCTGATATGGTTCATAGATAAGGAAGCACCAACTGGACCTGGAGATTTGGCCTCAGTTTTGTAAGCAATCCAATTAATATGGACCAATTGTGCCCAAATCACTCTCGTTAGCCAACATACGAAAAAGGACCACGGAAAAATTTCGTGAATATGCTATCAGATGGAGGAACAAGCTGCTAGGGTTAAACCACGATGAAGGGCAAGATGATTGACGTTTTTCTCCCAGGCGCAGAAACCTGATTTACTTCACGATCTACTTTCGGCTGAGGGAAGACATTACGCTGA
Source organism: Solanum habrochaites (assembly GCA_027704765.1). Lineage (NCBI taxonomy): Eukaryota > Viridiplantae > Streptophyta > Magnoliopsida > Solanales > Solanaceae > Solanum > Solanum habrochaites. The sequence goes on from JAKWJA010002500.1 coordinate 21,872,822, forward strand.
AGTTATAAGGGAGGGGAAATGGTGGAAAATGCATCAAAGTCTGGGGAAGATTGTAAGTCTAAGCTGTGTAACGACCCGTAGGCAGGTAGTGAGTACTAGAGTTGTTTATTTCTTGAAATACTTTCTATAGGTCTAGAGTATTATTTTGGGACTATGTAATTTTATAATTATGAAATTAGAGGGGTAGTTCATTAAATATACTTAGTTAGTGGTTAAAGAAATACTAGTAAAACAAATGTGGGTAACTTTTGGATTTTTATAGTTGTTTTTTTTCAATAAAATAATGAGGTTGGTAGAATTATGTAGAAAAAAAAATAAGGGTTTTAGGTGGAGAAACTCCCATGTGGAAAGGGGACATGTGAAGCATGACTTTGGCGGCACCAGGTAAGGCAAATTGTCATTGAACTTAGTCCTCTGCCTATGTTGAGAAATTACATGGATCATAGTGATAGTATTCATTGATCTTAAATTGAGGGAAGAGATGAAAATGTAACAATGAATTATCACGGTCGGTTGTTGCACGTAACAGTTGTTATGATAGGATTATCACTTACCTGGTAAGTCACAGAGGGTCATAATTTAGGAAAAGTAGAGGATAGTTAATGGTTGGGGTAGGGATATTTATATTATTTAGTTAATGTTAAATTAGATTATTATAGTGTGTAATTGCTAAGAGGCCAAATGAGGACTCCCTCTCTACTCGTGATGCCAATTTAAAAAATGAAAAAACATATGGCCAATAAAAAATTAAGAAAGTAATGATAATTAATGATTTTTTTTGTGTTAATTAAGAGTTAAGTAGAATCTATAATGATTTGGAGTTCGATCAACAGTTGGCACATTATTCCAGTGTTTAAGTTCTGGGTTCTGCTTTGGATTGAGGTAGGAATTTTATTTTATGGTTATCACATTATGACCCTAGTATAAATGTTGTTATAGGTAATTAAATATTACAGTACTATATTAATGAATGTCTTATAAAATCTAGGGAGAAACAAAGATTAACCTTAGCTTTAAATATAAAAATAAAAGACTTGAATACCAATTGACCTCAAGATTAGGGAAACTTGAATATAGATTTGCTTGAGATTTGCGGATCTAGCAAAAAGATAGGTGATGGATGTCTTGACTTGTTAATTTACAATTATATATAACTGGATAGGCATTGGAACGAGTTCAGAGGCATTGAGGAAGGAAAAGTAGTGGAGAAGTGAGCTGGTTCAATGCGGTGCTTCTAAGGAGGTAGGTTACGGTTGATGATTTTGAAAGTAAACTCTTAATAGTGAATGATATGCATTGAATGATAGTGTGAAGTTTCTATGTACTTGATTGTGTGATTGTGTGGCTGGTCGTATTTTTTTTGTGATTGATCTGAAATCCCAAGACACCGTGGGAATCGTATAATCTCAACCATCTCTATCGAATAATTCCTTGAAGCAAAAGAAGGCTAGATGAAATATCATTACCGACATGGAAAGTGGTGATAACTAGAAATGATAACAACTAAATCGATAGTAATAGGATTAGAGGTCACGTTACGACACGGTATTCTGAGGAGTGGTCACGTTCCGACACAGTATATCTTGGATCGGAGTGACACATTCCGACACATAAGATTAAACGAAAATTATGTTGAATAATGGAAGATACTCCAAATCTCAAAGACATCAACTCCCCCCCAAAATGGTATCATTGGAGGCATGGAGTCCTCATGTGGTAATCTGATATCATGACTATTACGAGCTTACTTAATGTTGTTGATATGTCATGTTGTTTGTGTTATCCACTGTTAAGTTCTAAAGTTGAGGTCAGTACTATTATTTATGTATGTGAGTCCTATGTTTTTGGTTGGACGATGAGATCTACAACTCAATTAAATGTTGCCCCCGTACTAAGTCCTACTTGTGTTTTTTTGTGTTTCTTTTTATGAAGCAGCGAGTTTACCTATGAGTGCTTCAGATTTCCCTCAGCTTAGCCACCCTCACGCATATCAAGTTCACGGTGAGCTATTTCTTCAAGTTCGGTTGGATCTTTCGGTCATTACATGATCTCCTATACTTCTCGGCACATCCATTTTATCACTTGATTTTGGTGTAGTGATAATCTTAGACTTAGTATTAGAGATTAGATGTCCTTGTTGTGAGGACTTCAGGTTGAAAACGATAGTAATAAAGTTTGGAGCTTCCGCAATTTTTTGTTATTTACAGTTGAATGTAGTGGTACATGTTGGGATTGAATTTCTTAGGTTCGTCCACCTAGGTAGTTAAGATGTGGATGTCACTCACGGAGGTTTTGGGTGCGTGTCAACTGGTATCAAGCTTTAGGTTTGTTGGTCTAATCACACAAGGACAAGTCTAGAGAGTCTGAGGAACTTATGGGGCACACCTCACTTTTCTTCGAGCGGCTATAGACACTTAGCAAAACTCCATATTCTTTCTTTCGTTTGCAATACTTGAGTCCAATGGGTTCTAGGGGATACACACTTGGTATATGGCATTGTCACTTATTTCGCATATGATTAGTATAGAGTATAGAATAGAAACACCAGAGCACCAGTAGAGGTATGGCGTCTTTAAAAATCGATATAGTCCCATATTCCACTATAAAATGTAATTACTAGTGATAGACGATCTTTCATTAAGTTCTAAGGTGGAACCACGATTCTTCCATGGTAGCATATTTAGCTTTTTTATGTAGATGAGTTAGATTCTTTCCGGATCTAAGTGATGATGGTTTGACGATGTGTGAGTAAGATGACTTGTCAAGTGGTGATTCAACATGGTACCAAAAGTTTCTGTAAGTTGAGGATGGTAAATATATCATTACTTTGAAATTATTTAAGTTTATGTTGTGATAAGTCTCATTTAAAAAAAAAAGATAATGAATGCTTAGTGAGGGGGGGGGGTCTGGTTTTTTGTGTAATGAAAATTTTATTAGTCAATTGAGGAGGAAAATCTTACTAGATTAATAGAGTTAAGTGTGTGTGTGTGTGTGTGTGTATTATATATAATATATAATAATTATATAAGGTCATGATGACTACTACAATAAGATCGAGTTTTGCTTGGGTTTAAAGTTATGAGTATGTTATTTTGTATCGCCATGATCTAAGAATGAATGTAATAATGTTGGATTTATTAATGGTGAATGTGTGATCAGTGGATTGCATTATTTTTAAGAAATATTTTCACCAAAGGTGAATCTTTGGTACAATACTAATATACTTTAGGTTGTGAAATGTTATCGTTGGGGTTATAAATGAGGATGACAATTTGATCTTAAGCTCAAAGGGTAGATTGGAACTAGGATGACAACTTATAGAGAAAGAAAGTCTTATTTCGTTATACTTCGGTGAAATAAATTGAAAGATGTAAGTAAAAAAAAATGCTTATAAAATGAGTTAGTCTTTAAATTGGAATTGGTAATTACCTGAGTTGAAGGTGTTCATTGTCGAGGAAAAGGTTCACTTCGTGATGATGAAAAGGCGAGCCTAAGCATGCTTGGTCTTTCTCCAAAGAGAAAGTGATATAGGACTTATGATTTATGTTGTTTGCTACTAGTATCGAAACTCTCATTAGAATCAGTTTTAGTGGCAACAAAGTCTTGAAAGTGTTATCGGTTCTGATATTCAAATTAAGTATTGCTAAGTTGGACACAAGACCTAATACTCTTTAAAAGGATTGAAATATTTCTTATTTTGATTCCCATTTTTAGGAAAAAGATTGCTAAATTGTAAGCCTATTATAGTGGTTTTGACTTTGAGTAAAGGCAACAATGTATAAATAGGGATGGTCTTGGGAGAAAAATTGAACTTCTCATTAGTTTTGTTTTCCTTAAAAAACATGGGGAAATAAAGGGTTTTGAGAGAGCTTCGCCAGCAGAGAAGAGGGAAAGAGAGAAGAAAAAAGATTTATTTGCTGCATACTTTTGCTTTGAACAGCAACCTTAAGATTGTGTTTCTTCAATAAATGACCGTGGATCGGGTTAAAATTTGAGCTAAGTTTATCCGACATCTTACTGGTTGATTTAACGGTGGATATTTGGATAGATGTAACGGAATTAGATCATTATTTTTTTTGTCTCGAAAACAGCTGCGTTGGGTGGTGCTTGCATTAAACTATAATAGGCATGTAGTTAGAGTGTGATATTATGAGATTTTGTTAATTAATATTTAATAGGAGGAATCTTAATTAGAGAATGGAGGTGATTGCAGTCTCAAGAATGATGAAATGACAACGTTATCATTTTGACAAAGTGAAGGTGATAGTAGATGTCTTAGGTTGAAAACACAGTGTGTATACGAGTCTACCTATGTACATGTGGAAAGAGTGCCCATGTTATGGGATGCTTAGGCCTAGCTAAGAAATTTGTAAACTGTTACTTTAAAATCTGGTAGAATCTTGGCTCCAGGGAGGAAAAAGAAAATTCTTATGGAGCCTATGGGTTGAACGAGTGGCGTGGTTTTATCTATTTTGTTTTGGTTAAGGCAAAATGTAACCAGTTAATATATTGGCCTCAAAGTTATGGATAAAAACTAAGGAGGAAGTGTTAGACGTTCATCTGAGTTGGGTGATAAGCTTCTGTTGTAGGGTGAATTTATTTAAATTGAGTAGGATTGGATTTTAGTGTAAGGTATGTTAAGGTTTTGGAAGGTGATCATGATAAGTTAAGGTACAATACTTAATAAACTTCTAAAGTATAAGAAAATGTAGATTAATTAAGGGCATTGTGTTAACTCCCCCCCAATTGGAATTATAATTCAAAATTTTTTGTTTAAGTCTGAATTTCTGTGAGTATTATTTGGTCAAAGTTATGAATTAGCTTTTGTTAAAATGAGAAATGATTGCTTGCATCGGATTGAGGAACGTGAAAGAAGTATGCTGTTTGGACCATATGTTTGGTGACTTTGATGTTAAAGATCTATAAGAATGGTTACCCTCAGGTTTGATTTAGCAGTGGAAGTAAAATGTCATGGATTAGTAGTAAAAACATGAGATCGGTAAGAAGCTAGAAAACAAGAGTTTGTATAGGAAGGATCGAGATATTGAATTACACCAATAAAAAAATTAGAAGAGTGAAGGCATAAGACCCTCGTATAAATTCCATGGGTGTATTGATGGTGTTTTAATTTTATGCCTAAGAGTATGGTTAGATGGTTCTGCATTTTGAGTGTATCCTTTGGTATTACCAGATATCGGTTCTTATGTGGGGGTTTGTGGTGTTAGATAGTGTGATCCTTCTTGATGAATAAAATAGATGTGTAAAGATAATATTTTTATCAATTAAGCTTGTGATGAGATTGTGTGATGAGATAAAGACATATGGAAAGGTTTAAGATGGGTGTGTTGTCACTATGGATGTGTGGTGTTTGTAATGTCACTAATGTTATGGACCGTATTTGTTTGAATTTTATCATGGTTATGTGAAATATTTAACTAATGGTTGTGTTAAGGTCACTGAGAATATATTGCATATTGTGTGTACAGTTTAACTTGTTACTATGAGAATACATTTGTTGTAGGTGCGTTACAAAAACAATGCTAGCAGTTGACTAGTGATATAACCCTTATTGAGACATAGTATGAGAGGAGTTGTAGATATCCATAGTTGGATTGGTTAATTTTGATATGGACGGGTTACGTATTATATTGTGATAGGATATTGTGAGGTTTCATGAGCTACTTTGACTTTTTTCTGTAATTTCCGGAGCCTTCCTTTCAGATAACAATGGTAAATTCGGTCATTACTGAAACGACCTTAGGGTCGTTATGGCGTACTAGAGTTGTTTATTTCTTAAAATTACTGTGCTATATTTTTGAGTCGTAGATTTGATTATTTTGGACTATTTTTTGTTAATTTTTTATTTATTATTTATTGTGAAAATTAGTTGTGATGAGGTTTTTGTATTGTGTTTGTTATTATTAATTATTTAGTTGTGGTTTTGTAAAAGAATACTACTAAACAAATGAGTGGGTTCACTTTGTTCATTTTTATAGTTGTTTCAATATAATAATTAGGTTGTAGATATCTATAGGAAAAAAAAATTCAGGTTAGGTGAGAGAAAACTCACATGTGGACGAACAATGGGGAAGAATACTTTGTGTAGTTTGCATTTACAGATGTGTAAGCATTTAATGGAATTGAACTTATTCCCTGCCTATGTTGATAAATTTAAGGATATAGTGAGTATTACCCTTATATAAATTGTGTCTAGCCACTCGCAGACTGAAAATTGTAAAACTTACATTGTAAGGTTCGGTTGTGGCACTGAAACGTGTATTGATAGGATAATCACTACTTGGTAAGTCACATTGACGTTCAATTTAGGAAAAATAGAGGACTAGTAATGGTTGGGGCTAGGGAATTTATTTATTTTAATGTTAATGTAGAATAGATTATTATAGTGTTAATTGAAAGAGGCAAATTGAGGACTCCTCTCTTCTACTGTGATTGCCAATTTTAAAATGAAAACATTAGGCCAATAAAAAAAATTAAGAAAGTAAGACTTAACTAATGATTTTTTGTGTCAAATTAAGAGTTATAGAATTTAAATGGAATTTGGAATTTCGATCAAAGTTTTAGGCGTATTTCAGTATTTAAGCTTTATGGGTGATGCCTTGGGATTAGGTATGGAATGTTTTTATGGTTATCACATATGACCCTATATTAAATATGTTGTATAGGTAATACATTATTACATGTACTATATTATATGAATGCTCATTTATAAATCTATGAGAAACAAGCTAACCTTAAGCTTAATAAAAACAAATAAAATACTTGATATACAATTGACCTCAAGATTCGGAATGAATATAGATTTGTTCTTGATGATGGGGGGGGGGTTTTTTGCGGATATAGGCCAAAAGTAGAGAATGATGGTGTCCTTGAATGTTAATTTACAAATTATATATATACTGATGATGGAGAGTCAGAGGCCATTGAGGAAAGGAAAAGTAGTGGAGAAGAGCTTGTTCACTCGGTGATTATAATGGAGGTAGGTTAGGGTTGATGCTATTTGATAGCTAAACTCTAATAGTGACTGAATGCATTAAGATATTGTGAAGTTTTCAGGTACTTGATTGTGTGTTGTGTGCTTGGTCGTTTATTATTTATGTATGAAATCGAGACCGTGGCATGTATAAGATTAAACCATTCATCGAATAATGCCTTAAATAAGAGGCTAGATGAAATATTATTAACGAATGGAAAAATGGGTGATACTAAATGATAAAACTAATGAATTATAGGATAGGAGTGTCACGTTCGACACTAATATTCTTGGATACGGAGTGGCACGTTCCGACACGGTATTCTTGGATGGACGGTCACGTTCCGACTGTATTCTGATGGAGTGTCACGTTGCCGACCGGTATTATTGGACGGGAGTGTCCGTTCCGACACATAATATAAAGGAAAAAATGTTGAATTAATGGAAAGATACTCAATCCAAAGATCTCCAACTCCCAAAATGGTTCGTTGGATGCAGGTCCTCATGTGGAATCTTGAATCATTGAACTTATGTACGAGCGTACTTAATGTATTGATAACCGGGTTATGTGGTTTTGGTTATCACCGTTAAGTCTATAGTTGAGTTCATACGATTATTTATTGGATGTTAGTCCTATTTTGGGTTGGGCGAGATATATACTTCAGTACAGTGCCACCGTACTAAGTCCTATTGTGTTTTTCTTTGTTTCCCTTTTATGAAATGCAACTGAGTGTTACCTATGACTTCAGATTTCCCATAAGACTAAGCCACCCTCCCGATATCAAGTTCCAGGGTGAGTATTCATATGTCGTGTTGGATTCTTTCGGTAATGGACAATGGATTATCCATTACTTATCGGACACATACCATTTATTCTATTTATTTTGGTGTACTGTGATACTCTTAGACTTAGTAATTAGATATTAGATGTCCTTGTTGTGGATGACTTTCAGGTTTGTGGGAAAAGATAGTTAAAAATTTTGGAGCTCCGATATTGTTATTTACAGTTGGAAATCTAGGTACATGGTGGGATTTGAATTTCTTGTTCGTCACCTAGGTAGGTAAGTTTGGATGTCAACTCAACGATTCGTTTGGTTGCGACAACTTCCTTAAAAGCACAAAAACAAGTGCCTCAAAATGGTTCTGGAATAATTGGAGGCAATGAAGAGAGGAGGATGTGGCCATATGTATAGGCCTAGGGACTCAGTTGGTAGGTCATTCCCAAAACACTATTTTCCTTCCAAGCTCCAACAATATGTCTGTCCAACCACTCCATCTAAAGCTTTTAATGGCACAACAATTGCACCCCCTTCTTATCCCACAATGGCGTGCACAACTCCACAAAATCATCCACCACCCCCAAACATTGTCAAAAAAGACTGCTAGAATGCCTTTCGTCCTAGACCACAATACAAAATAGAAATGGCGTTAAAGATGGGGGGGAAGTTCACTCCTATTGGGAGTCGTTGCATAGCTTGTTCCATAATTAAGGAGTTGAATGTTGGAGTCATATGAGAGAAAGATGTCGCATCCTCCCCGAGAAATTTGGATGATTCTCAACATGCGCATAGTGCTAATGCCCAGGGCACAACATAGAGAGATGTTGCTATTGAAAAGGGCATTCAGGATTTGATCGATTCTAATGGAATTAAGTTAAAGTCCGCTGTGGACCAAATCTAATCAAAATCCATTGCCGAGCATAAATGAACAAACATGATGGAAATGATGAAGGGTCATGAGGAGTTTGATCTCCGTATAGGCAATTACTTAGGGTGGGAACTGGATTGGACAAGTCAGTAAAGTTGTCGATTTTAATCAAAAAATAATGACTGGGGGCGCGAACATGGTGTTAGAAAAGTTGAGTCCATCAAACACACTCGATCTTAACGTGAAAGGGCCTGGAAGAGGTTTGGGAAAGTCCGAGTAGGCCAAAATCGTTTGTTCCAAAAAGGCCAAACAAACCATCTTGATCGTGCAAGGGCCGTATTCTCATGGTTATCATGGCCAGTATCCCAGCTCCCAATGACTACAAACCCAAAGCGTTCCTGGAATTAGGAACCACTTTCGGGAATACAAAGGAAAAGAAGCTTGATGAAGAAATAGATGAAGTGGGAGGGAAATAACCCGTTCAGGAAGATGTATGTCCCGACGGGAATTAAGGAAACTAAAAAGGAGCAAATACAAATAAATGAGTAGGGCACTGAAGGAGAGGCAGAGGAATTCCTAAGGAAGATGAAATATCAGACTTACTCCGTGGTGGAACAATAAGAAAACTCCAGCCAAATGATCTTGTTGTCTTTGCTAAACATTCGATGAAAATCGTAGGCTGTAAGAAATTTGAATGACACACATGTTCCTAGTAAAGTTACAATGAGTCAGGTAGAGAAGATTGTTGGGGAGAATATGTGAGGTAAACCGCATGCACCTTTTCAGATGATGAACTACCCAAGGGAAGGTACAGGACATAAACAGGCTAACATATCACGTAAAGTGGAGCTTCATATGCACTTGATTCTAAATTGATGAGGATCTGGGCAAAATTGCCTTTATCAACTATACAGAAATTTAAGTTAGTGCTGAAAGGGTCCGACCCACAATGTATGTGTTAGAGTTTTTGATGGTCAAAAAAAAAGATGTTCATTGGTGAGATAGAGCTCGTACTAACATGGGCCGGGATTTCGTTGTGAATTTCATGTGTTGGAGATCAACCGCGTCCTACAATCTATGTTGGGGAGCCATGGGGGCATGGGCTGGAGAGTCAACTCAACGTTTGCATCAAACGATTAAGTTTGAATACGACCGACAAGAGGTAATTGGTCATGGAGGGGATGGTCAATCTCAACGACTCTTCCTTCCCTTTTATCAGGCGTTAATGAGAAGAGGCCTAGGTATCAAGGCTTCGAGGTAGTGGGATTGGAGCATGTCCCCGAGGGGTAGTGTCATTTCAAAACCCAAAATATGCCCATCGAGTCTGTAAGTGGGGATGAATGTATTGCTGAAACATGGTTGAGCCGGGAAAGCTTAGAATCTGCTGCAAGGAAGTCTTCTTTTATTATCAGGTAGTTACGAAAGAGGCTGGGACTTTTGGCTTAGGCTACCACTAGAGTCGAGGACAAAATGAAGGCAAAGAAGCAGAGAGAGTGATGGTCACTTACCAAGTCTATACAACCAATCTACAAATCTTTAATCAAAGAACACGCAACGAGATCTTATGCAATTATATTTTTCCAGAGGTCAGTGATGAAGTGAGCGAAGAAATGATCAAACTATTTCAAGATTATTTGTGCGAGGTTGATATGATGGAAACTCGGAGAAAAGACTCCTAGCCGTCCACATGCCCTCCCATCCACCCTTTACACTGCCCCCTTTTTTTTTCGGCCCTGCGCAAGTCTTTATCCCCTACTTCCCCCCCACTTCCAGTATATTTCATCGCGACTCCTTCGCGAGTTATCTGGCGGCACTAACGACGCGATGTGCAATTCATTGAGTCTGATGTCCCAAGTTAACTAATGTGGGGAGGGCACCCCCTCCCCATTAACGAAGAGTCTTGTAGTCGATTTTTTTCTTTTGTGGTCCGTCCATTCAAGGATTGTAATTCGGATTTATCGTGGCGTTTTATTTCAAACATTTCTATTTCCCTTTTCAAAGGATGTAATGCATTCTTTCTTTCAGTCTATTATATTGTAAATTTTTATACAGTTCGTTCTTGTCGATAAAGTGATATGACGCATGCCCAGAATTTTTTGCCAGAATATTAATATCCACTACTCTTCGAACTAATAGTGAATAATAAGTCAAGAAAGGAAATCAAATATGATGAAGACAGAGTATTGAAGAAGTATAGGAGGGATTTCAATATTTGAAAAATAAGTCAAATCCAAAAAAAAAAACAACAAGAGAGAAACTGAGACGATGTATAATTGAGGGATCAGGAAATTGTTAAGGAGTTAAGATTAAGTGTACATGTTCGACATCAAAAGTGACGAGATAATCAGGCCCTGTTGATTGACAAAGATGTTTTTGCGTCAGCTGATGATGACATGCCGGGATTAGGACTGACATGGTTGTTCACAGTTGCCAATTGATCCTAATTTTCCACGATATAAGCAGAACGTTGAGAAAACTAAAAACCGAAATGAGTGTACTAATTAAGAGGAGATCACAAAACAAACGTGATACCAAGGTCATTCAAGTTCTCAATATAACTATTGGTTAGCCAATATTGTACCCCCCCCCCCCCCCCCCTTTCCCCCCCCCATCCCCCCTCCTAAAAGACGAAAAAGTTCGAATTTGTGTTGATTATCGTGATTTGAATAAGGCAAGTCTGAAAGATGATTTTCCTTTGCCTAAATCCATATTTTATTAGATAAGTTGTGCAAACATGAGTTGCATCGTTTGTGGATTGTTAGCGGGCTACCCAGCAGATTATTATGGATGATGAAGAGGTAGAAAAAACATCCTTATCACTCCAGGGGGTACATATTGTTATGTGTTATGCCTTTTGGATAAAAAATGCAGGGGCACAAATTATTGGGAGTAATGACAAACCATGTTCACATTAATGCATACGGAGAAATCGAAGTGTATGGGATGATGTTCTCATTTAAAATTTAAAAAACCACTCAGCTCATGTGAAAGATTAAGGAGATTCTCAAAAGGCTCGCAGGTATAATCTCAAGCTTATCCTGCCAAAATGTTATGGAGTACCATCGTGCGAAACTTTGGGGTTTAGAGTCAACAGTTGAAGGGGTATAAGTTGATCCTTCAAAAATAAAACAATTCAAGAATTCCCACCTCCAAAGACCCCCCAAACTGAGGTTAGGAGCCTTCTAGGAAGGTTAAACTAATCAGTAGTTCATGACTCAACTCACAACAAACTTGTGAGCCTATCTAAGTTGTTGAAAGAATGCCACAGTCGAGTGGATCCGAAGAAGTCGAGAAGCTTTTGAAAGAATTAAGAATTAACCGATCGAAATCCCCCTGTGTTGGTTCTCACGAGCTGGGGGAAGACCTTTGATATTGTATATGTCGTACTGGATATTCTTTGGTTGGGTACTGGGTCAGATGATGGACACTGGAAGAAAGAGCGGGCGATTTTATTACCTCAGCAAAGAAGTTACCCGTTTACGAGCCGAAGTACACCCTTCTTGACAAGAACGTGTTGTTTGCCCTTAAAACTGGGTAGCACAGAGTTGAAACATTATCTTTCATCTTACACTCATCTATATAATCTCTCGATGGATCCGTTGAAATAGATTTTTCAAAAGCCAGGCTCACAGGCAGGCTTGCGGAGAATGGCCAAATATTGCTCACACAGTTGACATTATCATTCACGCGGACCGTAATTAACGCTTCAAGCATTGGAGAAATTTGGAGAAGGAAACCTAATGATGAATAATATGAACACTTAAAAAACCTATTTTCCAGATTGAGGAGATATATTGTACGATGGAAGTATTCACGCAACGATCAAGGTTGGAAGTTATTTGGCATGGTGCATCTAATAGGAAAGGATTGGAATAGGAGCGTTCTGATGTCTGAATCGTGGAATATACCCTATATCAGTCTATAACTTAGATTCTATTTTACTAATAATATTATGAGTATATAGCTGTGCATTTGGATCTGAGGTTAGCAGGTTGAACATGGGCATCCACAAACAAATTGTTAGTGTTAGGAGACTTAGACGACTAGTTTATCAAAGCCAAGAGACATGGGAAACCGAGCCCAAAAGCTCAGACAAGATCAACATTTTACTCAAGGTCTTTGTCCACGGTTCGTCGATAAAGTGTAGAACATTCCCAGAATGCCCACAATAGATTGCAGATGCATGGCCATTTATATCGATGCTCAACACCGATGACGCCATATCGCCCATTTATACATAAAAAATTCGTGATCAACTGCCTATGGCAAAAATGATGATGAGGAATGTGATGTTAAGCCTTGGTTTCATGATATCAAAACATATCTTCAGTATGGAGAATGTCCGTCAGATGTAAAGTAATCAAAAAAGGGACTATTTGACGACTAGCCAGGGGTTTTTCTTAGCGGAGGCATACTTATACAAGAAGACACCCGACTTTAGGTCTTCTAAGGTGGTAAACTTCTCAGAGAGGATTCCTACAATCGTGATTAAGTACACTCAGGAGTTTGTGGACCTCATATGAATGGATATGTTCTAGCCAAGAAGATACTTCGAGCAGGATATATTGACTCACCAGGAACGTATTCCATACGATTTGTTCGTAAAGGTAATGAATGTCCAAATACATGGTGATTGATACATTTCCCCCTTTTGAGTGCATGCAATGTCTGTTCCATTGGCCTTTCGTGGCAATGGGGCATGGATGTGCATTGGACCGATAGAACAAAAAGCACGAATGGTCCACAGGTTCATCTGGTGGCCATGATTATTTACAAAAGTGGGTGGAAGCAGTAACTTTAAGTCGGTGACCAAGAAGGTCGTGTGGATTTCATTCCATGCAACATCATCTGTCAGTTTGGTATTCCAAACTGGTGATTAAACTGACAACGCCACCAATCTCAACAACCACTTAATGCAAGAGGTATGATAACCCCCATTAGGATTGAGAATCGAATTAGACTCCGTTGCCCAAGGCAAAAGGGGTTGTGAAGTGCTACAAAAATAGAAAAAGATACTAGTAAAGATGGTGCAAGTTTCGACAATGCATGAAAGTGAGCTTTGCTTGTTGTGTTATCGCACTAAAGTGTACGTCAAAAAAAGTGGGCGCACCCACATTCACTGGATACGGGACTGAGGCAGTTATACCGCAGAGATTGGGATCCATCTTTACGAATTGTTGTGGAGGCTGAAAGGAAGATGATGTGAGTGATCAAAACTCGTAGGTAAGAAAGTAAGTTGAGTGATGAGAAGCGTCTGACATCAGTATGTCATGGACACTTATATCAAAAAAGATAACACGGGGGCATACAACAAAAAAGTGCATCCCCAGACATTTAAAGAGGGTAATAGGTTGAGACGTATTTTGCCACATCAGACGAAACCAAAGGCAAATTTTCTCCAAATTGGGAGTACCAGTAGTTGTTAAAAGTGTATTACCCAATGGTGCTTTTACTTAGAGAGATAGAAGGCCAAAGTGACAGAGACGGCGTCAAGGTTGATGCTGTGAAACAGATATTACATATGATGAGTTCGACATTAGAAAACCCTTATGTTTGAGCTCGACATTTCAAGGGTTGATTCAAGGGATCTCTTGGGTTAGTGCTGTTTCCTTGACTTTCAAAAAAAAAAAACAAACAAATTGTATGAACCGTCTGACCTGCTTTTGTTTCAGCAGCTACGAAGGCAGCCCTTAATGTTGCGGTTCGGTCAAACCAAATACAAATCCAAAAATTCGTATGAGTATACTGGGGCAAAAGTCGTTTGTTTCTTACATTCGATTCTCATCTCAAAGCTCAAATCAACCCCATCCTCTAAGTAAAAAAAAAAGTCTTTGCATCAACCTTATTGTGAGACCTAAGTTGGTTAAGGGTAGGTAAAATCCGGAATGGGCCACCATAAGACAAATGGAGTAAAAAGACTAAAAAATGAGAAGGGAGTCTTATGTGAAGAACCATTAAGTGGGCACCGTAAGGCCGAAAAGGAGTTGAAAATATAAGAGGAGTCTTATGGTGAAAATTCTGACATGCCCATAAGGCAGACGTGAGCTGGAGCAATGACATGATTGAGTTTTAGCGGCAAAGGCCTCGTGAAATCACAAAGTTTATAAGGGTTTCAATTCTTTATGGCTTTCATTAAGTGTTTGCGGATTCGACATCAGTTAATAATCAATAATGGTAGATGAATAGATTGGATAGCCAGTATGGAAATCAATTCAAATTGATGGCATGATCAGGTAGACTCGGCTCCCACACTAAGATACGTGTTCTTTCTTATTCTTACAAAAAAAAAAGTCTTCATCGAATATTTTCTTGTATTCTCATATAGTTCGCCAATTTTATTATACTTTTTTGGGTCACGTTTTTGGTATGCTATTTAGTCGAGTCTTGTCAAAAAAAAATATAAGGATATTCAAGACTTCTACCAAGTCTCTAACCAGTACTAGGCAAAGCATGCAGGATACTTGAGTTAACTGTCTTTAAGTGTTGAATTGAAAATTCTCTGATCCCTATGAAGGCCACCATTCGGTGTTGGAGATAAAGACATTGGATTGAGGTCCCCAAAAAAGTAAATTTGATGAAGGTACTATCAAATCAATAAGAAGTATTGACCGTTGGAAAACAACCAAAGCGTATAAGTGTGATCCGCCCTTGTCGAAAGATGGAACCACAAAACAACACCACATTTTCAAACACTCACACAAGTTTCTTTGTTGAAGCGGACACTAGTTGTTTCAAGATTGCGGATTCGAGGGAAACCTAGATGTTCACCCTAGTCATGCAGCGCTGCGAAATGAAAACCCTACAATAAAGACTTGTGGAATATGATATGGAAAGGTGACTAAGAATATCAAAATAGCAATTACTTGAATGTTGGAATATTTATTTTTATTATTCCTTATATTTATTATTATTTGAAGGTAAATTCCCACTAATGAAGATAGCATTCAACAAGTGTTCGTTGGTATTATTAGTTGTTGAAAAATTTTATTAGCCGGACCCTCCTGGTAATGGGATTAGCAGGACCTCTGGATAATGAGACTAGAAGGACCCTCCTGGATAATGGGAACTAGTAGGACCACCTGGATAAATTGGACTAGAGGGACACCCTCGCTGGATAATGGACTAGCGGGACCCTCCGGATAATGGGACTGCGGGAGACTCCTGGATAATTGGGACTGCGGAAACACTGATATGGGACTAGCAGGACCTAATGGACAAGCGAACTAGCAGGACCAACCTGGATAATGGGATTAGCAGGACCCTACTGGATAATGGGGTAGCAGGACCCTCTGGATATGGGATTAGCGGACCTCGATAATGGATAGCAGGACCCTCTGGATGTGGGATAGCAGGGACACTCCTGAATAATGAGGACTAGAAGACCTACGGGATAATGGGACTAGCATGAACTCCGAATAATGGGAGAGGATAGTCGTTCATAGTGATTAACACTTCATAGTCTAGATTTTTAGTTATTTATCCGAAATAAACACTCCTAGCGAAGTTTATCGTTTAGATTTATATTGCTATAACTCACACAAAATTTCCCAGTGGAAAAATGGGATTGTTTTATGTTTGTGGTAGTTCTCAGGTTTCTCAAGCGAATATCTCCCGCTTATCCTCCGACCCCCCAATCCTTCCTGATATCATCTCGACATTTTCAAAAGGCTTTACCGACGCCCGTCCCCCCTTTCGTTCGGCAGTGCGGGCCTATCTATAGCGTCTACTTTGCGAGACCTGGATTTGAAATTCAAGAACAAAGGTTCAATTTTTTAGAATATCAATTCATGATGTTAGAATTAGTTCTCAATGCATGTAGCGGCATGATTTCCACACATCTTTTACTAGTCAAATTTTGATCAAGGAAAACACGCAGTCATTCATGAGCAGTTTGACGTGTCAATTGAAGAATGTCAAAAGTTCCACTAAGTGGCAACGTTCGCCTCCATTCCAATTCTAAGTTAGATATTCACTCAAAAATTAAGGTGATATCTTAAGTCAAAATTCAGTGAAGATTCAAGAAAAGTGCATGGATAGAAGTTTGTACCTTTGTTTTCTTTTGACTACTAGTTTTCAATTTTTATGTAAGGATAAGGCCTGCGATCTGGAGCCTGCAATGGAACCTCCACTTATACTCCCAACTCATCACTTTATCTCTCGAACTACATGTGGCTTGATTCCCTTATCACCCGGGATAGATAGGATGTCCAAAACAAGACTCGATTCGCACAAATTTTGGTCTTTCAAATTAAGAGTTTGTGCGGTAAAAACTGACTTGGTCTACTTCTTCGTCTGAAAACAATGATATTCCAGTCAAAAGAGGGGCAAACTGTAGACACGTAATTTTTGACCGAATTTAAAAGTTTAACAACAATTTTTAGAGCATAACTAATTTTATCCATCTAAAATTACATATATTTTTGACTTTTTTATTATTTTCATCAAGTTTATTAAAGATATAAAAATAAAACAACATAAATCTAATTTTATAGATAAGTTTATTTTGATTGTTTAAAAAAGAGGATATATATATATATTATATATATATATTAAATACTATATATATGAATATATTATGTAAATAAACTAATATTTCTAAATATGTTGTTTTTGGTTTGTTTCAATTACCATTTATCTTTATTTATTTATTTACTCCAAAGCAATTAATAATGGTATAATTATAATTTTATATATATTTAATATTAAAAACACACACAACACACACACGGATCCACTCCCCATCACCCCCACAGACAGACACACAATACACTAAACACAAAACATATAAAGAGGAAAAAGACGAAAAAAAGGAACACGAAAAAAAAAGGAGAGGAGAAGATCAAAAAGAAAAGAGGCAGAAAAGAGGAAAAAAAAATCTGAAGGTTTTAAAAAAAAAAAAGAGAAGAAACACCAACGAATTTTTTTTTTCCGAAGCACACACGCACAAAGAAAAACACAACTAAAAATAGTGGAGTGCGAGGTTTCAAGTTCGTGGTTCCTAAATCTTTCTTTTCGTGAAATAATTTCCAAAGAGGTAATACTAATTTTATTTTGTATTTATGTTACGTCGTGGATAATGCGAGAATGAATTTGCAAATTTATTAAAGGTAAATTTCGCATGTGTTTAAACCATTAATATTTATCATGTTAGTATGAAATATGTTCCAAAATTCCTTATCAACTATATATTTAGATCCTTGTATAGTTATATTTAGTGTTGAAATTATCATAACAAACATGATTTATTTTCTATGCAATAATCCTAGTTTATTTTATATTAAAGTAAAATATTGTCAAATTAATGTAATGTTTAAATATAGTTTATAATGATAACATGGTAGATATTATGAAATTCAAAGAGAAGATTTTTATTTTTTTTGAAAGTTTCTTTGTCAAAAACAAAAAAAAAATAAGTGAAATAAAAAAAAAACACAATAAAAACTTGAAGTAAAAAAAGTATAATAACAATAAAATAATAATAATAGAAAAGAGAAGAAGGTAAAAAAAATGTAAAAATAGAATTAAAAATAATAATAATACAAAAGGAAAAGTAGGAGGAATAAAGAATATCTTATTTTATTCTGCCTTCGCTGATTTAATTTATATGCGTAGATATATTATTTAAGTGAAAGGCATAGATTAATAAAATAAGGTAGTTTTAAATATTTAAATCAATTAAAGAATGAGGGGAAAAAAAAAAAAAAAAAAAAAAATACATGGTTTGTAACAATAGAATATTCAAAAAAGTTAGTTGACGTCATAAAAGCCATAAAGTGACCGTGCTAGAACCAAGGGGGGGAACCTTCGAGGGATGCATATATTCCCCCAGTCAATAGAATTCCTTACCCGAATGGTTCGCAGACCAAACAAAGAGTCATTGCCTTTGGATTAGGGATTAAATAAAAAGGTGACTTGGACACCGTAACTCAATTCCGATGGCGACTCTAAAAACTAAAATAATCCCCTAAGTAAATACGTTATTTAAATTGGAAAACCCTTACGCCGCTGAGTGGAAAACGGGGGGTGACATCATCTAGACCTTAAATCCAGAAAAATGATCTCAAAGGGCCATCTCTATTCATCCTAGTTGGGTGAGAAATCTTAGGCTCTGAAACCCCAACTCTTGAGACAGTTGCAGTAGCAGTGAGTTTCTAGAAGTGTCCAAAAGATCTTCCCGGAGGCCTTCCGAAAAGGAAATTCAACTTTGAATGTGATCTTCCGTCCAAATACCCAACCTATTTATATTCATTCTTACAGCAGGATCCAGCAAAGCTTAAGGAATGAAAGAGCAGGTTGAAAACCTTCTAGATATGAGCTTCATCAGACCTAGTATTTCATCCATGGGGTGCCACCACTGTTGTTCGTAAAGAATAAACGATGATTCTCTCATAATGTACATTGGACGAGAGACTTTGAAACAGTGTCATAATCACGAATAAGTGTCCATCGGTAGGAGTGATTACGTGTTGGACACGTAAAGGTGTTAGACCTCAGATGGGTATCATCAAAATTAGAGTCAAAGATAGTGATATCCCAAAACAGCCTTCAGGCGGAGTATGGTCATATGAATTTTTAGTTATGTCATTTGGACGAACCAATGCCCTGCAGCCTTTCATGGATCTTGATGAATAGACATGTTCAAGCAGGACTTAGGGACTTGTTCGTTATCGTCTTCATTGATGATACCTCATTTAATCTAGGAATAAGGAAGAACATGCAGTCATTTAAGAATTGTTCTACAGACTCCTCAAGGAGCGACCATTATTTGTTAAGATTAGCGAATGTGATTCTGGTTGCAATCCGGTTCTTTCCTTGGTACATTGTATCTCAGGAAGGGATTCGAGTGGAATGGCCCAGACATACCTCTGCTATGATATCAAATGTTTATTAGTCAGCGGGTTATTACAGAAGGTATGGAAGGATTCTCATCCTAGCCTCACTATTGACTAGGTTAACTCAGGAGATGGTCAGTTTCAATGGTCAAAATGATTGTGATGAAAGATTTGCAAATGCAAACGAGAGTGACTTACAAAGTCCTATCTTTACTCTACCAGAGAGTTCAGATGTTTATGTGATCTATTGTGCTGCATCTAGAGTTGGCCAGGTTGTGTGTTGATGCAGCGAGATAAGGTATAGATTTGTTTCTAGACAAATAAGGTGCCATAAGAAGAACTATCCAACTCATGACCTCGAGCTTGCAGCAGTGGTGGTTTGAAAGTAAGTCTGGGACACTACTTGTATGGTGTTCATGGTAGATGTGTCACTGACAATAAGAGCCTTTCAGTATTGTGTCACCAGAAAGAGTTGATCTTCGCCCAGAAGGGAGCTTGAGTTCTTTAAGGTTGGATATTAAGCGTGCATTACCACATAGAAAGGATAACATAGTAGTACATGGCTCTTAGCACATTATCTATGGGTATAGTGTAGCACATTATTTATGGGTAGCGTTCCCATGTTGAGTACAGAAAGGAAGGATCTAGAAGGATATTCACAGGCGTGATCGCTTAGGAGTTGCCTTATGAGCACATCCGATAGTGGTGTAAGAGTCAGAATGGGAAAATCAACTGTGGTGACGTTAATGAAAAGCAAGACATTGAGCCAATTTTGCTGAACTAAGAATGCAGTCACAATGCAGAGAGTAGAGGTTTTCTCCCAAGGGGAGATGGTTTCGTTCGCTAACAAGGAGATTGTGTGTCCTGATGTTGGGTGAGTTTAGAAACTTATTCTGCAGAAGGCCCATAACTCCAGATATTTCTATTCATCAGGTGCACTAAGAAATACCGCGATCTGCGGGAAGTTATTGGTGGAATGGCATGAAGAGGAACATAGGATACTTAGTGAGTAAGTGCCCCAATTCAAGCAAGTCCAAGGTAAACAGGAAAAACAGGGAGGTATGACTAAGAGAATTGATATTCTTCCTCCACCCCTGGACAGTGGGATGGGAATCAATATGGAGTTTTATCATCAGGTTTACATCTCGTACTTGCCAGAAACGTGACTCCATTTGAGGAATTTGAACGATGGACTAAATTTATCTTCTTTTTGGTGGTCAAGACTAAAGATTCAGGTCGAGGACAGGTAGCTTTCCATTAATGAAGATTGTGAGGTTGAGGGTTCTTTATTCTATCATCTCAAATAGAGGTCCTCTGTTTACCGTCTCATTTCTGGAAGTATTTCAGAAGGGTCGTGATACTCAAGCTAACCTTAGCAACAACATTCATTCCACAAAAGAAGGCAGGAAGAGGTACCATGAGACAATAGAGGATATGGTTGAGAGCTGTGTGATCGATATCAAGGATAGTTGGTATGATCACCTTTCTCGATGAGTTTCTCGGACAAAACAAAGATACCTTCCAAAAAATTGAGATGGCCCTTTGAGTATTTGTATGGGAGTCGATGTAGATCTCCTATTGGTTGGTTTGAAGTAGATGAATCAATTGATAGGGCTGATTGGTCCTTTATGGCATGGAAAAAGTGCAACTCCTTAGGAACAGACTTAAGACAACTGAGTCGTCATAAATCTTATGCAGATGTAAGGTCTAAGGGAATTCGAGTTCCAAGTTGATGATGAGTTTTTTCCTGAAAGGTCCCTATAAACGAGGATGAGGTTATCAAGGAATGGAAAGCTCAGTCCTAGACTGGTGTCCATTACAGATCTCAAAGGGGTTGGCAAGGTGACAATATGAGTAGATTGCCAGCAGAATTAGGAGCAGTGCATCCAGCCTTCCACTATCTCACTCTTGAAAAAAAGTGTGTGGGTGATCCAGCCTCATGAGTCCAATAGAGAGTGTGGCGGGGGAAAGAGTCTTATTATGAGAGGATGTATAAGTGAGATTCGGGTCGTCAGGTTAGAATGGTTGAGGAACAAAGAAGTCGCTGCAGTCAAGGATTGTGGAGGAATCAGCCCATATAGGGGCTACTTGGGCAGCAGAAGCAGCCATGAAATTCAAGTAGTACCTGAACCTCTTCCTTTATTCCCACTCCAGCTTGAGGTATAGTTCATCTTAAGTTTTCAGTCATTCATGCATGAATTCGGTCTTAGATCATGTTCCCTCAGTTGTACTTGTATTTCAGGTATTTGCATGTTTAGGAACTCAATTCAGTCAGAAAATCAGTTCTCAGGGTTTAGTAGTAGGAGTGGAAAATACTGCCCTCTATTTCAGCTATTTAGTCTTTATTCGAGGACGAAGTTCCAAGGGAGATAATATAAAAACACCACGTATCCTAAATAAACCAAAAACTAGCTTTCAGAAAAATCTGCATGTACATCGGACGGTGACTTTGACAGAACAGTAGGCATGGCCCAGGGTCCGTCTGCACATTTCATCGATGGAGCCAGAAACCCCAAAATTTTCGTTTCCAAAAATTACAAGTGTCGAACGACGGAGGACAACGTGTCCGTAGGTTAGGACACGGTCAACAGTCTGAGTCTGTCGATGAAACACCTCATTCACCGCATTCTCTAATATGAACCACGGTGACCAGCACGGACCGTATTCGATGGTTTACAGTTCGTAGGTCTGATTGTAGAGGAAACTAGAGTCAGTTTAGAGGAAATAAGTTGGGTTAACAACAGGGTCAAACTTGAGCAGAAATGAATAGGTGTCACATGGAAACTACCAGGATAGCTAATTAGAGTAGTTTTACCCAGTACCACAGGACCTTGATAAATAGAACTTCGAGTAAAAAAATTTATGCCCATATAGTAAAGGCCTGTTCGAATTGGACCCAAACCCAACGGACCCAAACAACGACGTAGATGAAACAAAGTTCCAATGTCAGGTCGTCGTTGATTCGACAACAATTAACCCAAGGGTCTTTGGATTTTCCCACTTCGTTAAGACTTAAAGATACATCGTTGACACTAGATCATCGATTTTAGTCTGTTAAGCCTAGAAACTAACAAAAAACTTACCTAAGTCAACTCATTTACAAAACTTAGAAAACTAGAAGCAACAAAGGAGAAAAGGTCAAGAATCTAGTTAAAGACGCATAACAAGTTCCAGAAGTTCAGCCCTGGAAATCTGAATATTTCTCCATGAAACTTTATCACCAAACCATGTTGGATTTAATCTGGGTTCCTTCACCCATTAGACATAGTTTTCATGTCAGTTCTTGATTCTCTTATAAATGCTAAGCTAGGTTTCTAGAATACATCGGACATTCATCGTAAATTAGTTAGATATAAGTTTCAAATCAGATGTAAAGTGGTTATTTGTTTATCGCATGGATTTCCGAACCCTAGATAGTATTTCTTGATTCTTGAATAGCATATGCTAGTCATATATTTCAGTAACTCAGTATACACGCCCTCAATTAAAATTGCATCATTGTCAGGTAAATGTTTCATCAGTTTGCAGGGTCAGTTTTGAGCTATACCATTATTTAAGAAATTATACATAATCAGTTAACTACAAAGTAATGGGAGTACTCATAAATCCAAGTGGAAAGGTGTGTTTAGCGTTACCCAATTAATCCCAGAATACTAGCAAGTAGGTTATAAGTCCCCTCTGTTGGGGATCAGTTTAGTGACACGCCACCATGCATTTTACCTCTGGTAGTGTAATATAGAGGTCCACTTGAGGGGGCATATGCATCAAACACCATATTTAAGTATGTGATTTTATATCGGTATAGTAGCTCCCCACGTTCAGCTCAGACTTGACGCATTGCCCATTTATCAGTATATTAGCATTAGTTCAACATGTTATAAATTGGTCATTACATAAGTTAGCTCAGGTTACTACATCATGTTCATGTTAGATTAGTATACTGCTTTTGGTTTGTCAGTTTTAGTTTTATTGCAGCGTGTAGTCTATCATTCTGCTCAGTACCCTTTAAGTATGACGCATACGGCGCTGACATCTTCTTGTGATGAGGTTCAGGTTTCAGCATCCATATCACACATAGATTGATTTTCAAGATCTCCACTTCAGCAGAGGTCAATGGGAGTCGTCATTTCTGAGACAATAGTCATGAGGTGCATTGTAGTATTTAGTCATTAGTTCTATTTTTGCTAAGAACTTAGCTGGGGTTGTCCCAATATTCTAGCCGAGCTTTAGAGGCTAGTTTAGAGATAGTCAGTTACATCTGAGAACTGAGTTAATATTTTTTTTTATTAAAAAATCATCAGTTTTCATATTCTCAATTAGCACAGGGTATTTCCACATCTTTCAGTCTAAAGTATGATTAGCTTCCGCATTTAGTTTATTATCTTTTAGTATGCTCATGATCTGCCCGCAGGGTTAGCTTGGGATCACTTGTGCGGCAGTAGGTTGTGGTCCGCATCTCGGGGGTAGCTTGAGCGTGACAAGAGATTCTGGTTCTATTTTTTAGATTGCTAGGGCTCACAAGTGTGGAAAAAGAGTTTGCCTCAGTCCAAAATATAGTGAGGAAACAATTCTTGAAGAAGATAATGGGAACTAAGAGGATATGAAGGAAGAGATATCCACGTTGGCTTTAATCAGTAGAAAATGTTGAAATTGTAACGACCTGTTTAGTCGTTTGAGACAGCAGATTTATTTCTGAAAAAAATGGCTGGCGACGGATCCCACGACGGACGTTCATAGGCACGACGGACCGTCGAGGGGGATCGTCCAAAACACTTAGAATCTGAAAATTGGGTATGAGATCGACTCTCGAACTTACGAAGGGATGCGCAGGACGGAAAGTCTCAGCATGACGGGCTCACAGATCTGATGAAATTGAGTCTCTGCACTTGGACGGAAGCAGCAGGACGACCGCGCAGGCACGACGGCCGTCACAGCTGCGTGACCCTGATGGTTCGAATTTCTATTAAATATTTTAAGGGGGTTGTGGACTATTCCGCTTATAATTATAAATGTAGGGATTAATTGTTATAATTCAATTACTTGGGGTAAAGTGATAACCTTGAAATACATAGTGGGGTTATTTGCTCATCTTTTATACTAATTATATGCTAATTAGGGTAACAGATAAAAAGGGTTGAATAGAAAAATAGAAAGAACAAAGAGCGAGAGGAGAAACGAGCGAGAGAGAGAGAGGAAGAACGCATCTTTGGGAAGATAGCTTGTGATCGCGATTCTTCGGTGGAGGTAGGTTATGGTTTATTTTTTTTTTTTTTTTTTGGCTATTTCATAGTTAACTCTTAATAGCGGAATTGATTATGTTGTGGGTAGTATGTAAACCCTATCTATATGCTTAATTGTGGGTAGCATGATGGTTATAATATGGTGATAAATAAACATGATGGTCCATTGAATCCAATCTGAAAACCTCTGTTAATGCTGATACTTAGAAAAAGGAAGGCTTGATGAACTAAAAGAATGAGGTTAGAGGATCGGTGTCACGTTCCGCACCAGGATAGTATATGGATCGGGGTCACGTTCGGCAACAGGATATGAATATGGATGGAGTGTCACGTTCGACACCAGGATAGTATGATGAGAATCGGGTCGAGAGTGTCACGTTACGCACTAGGATAGAATATGGACGGAGTGGGTCACGTTTTTTCTGACACCAGGATAGTGACGATGAGGTCGGAGTGTAAGTCGGCCCAGGATAGAATCGGATCGAGTGTCCGTTCCGACACTAGAATAGAATGAGGAGGGAGTGTCAAGTTCCGGACACCAGGTAGATTATGATGCGGATCGAGTTCACGTCCGACATAGGATAGAAAGAGAAGGAATCTTGAAATATGATAATATTCTCAAATAAGAACCTATTTCCCAAATGGAGTATGGTATGCGGCGTTGAGTCCTTCATGGGTGACTGGCGTACTTGATTAATGATACAGTATTATTGTTGCTACTGTGGAGTATTGTAGTTGATTGATGATATTAACTTGTATTATACTATTCATTTGAGTTGGCGATGATACTACTCAGTATTAGTGTTTGTACTGACCCCTACTGGTAATTATTTTCTTGTTAGTTGTGGAGTCAGCAAACGGACCATAGTATTCAACTCACCAGCAACTCTAGCCAGTCTTATCACGTCGGATCTCATGGGTGGCTAACACTTCTAGCTTGGATGGATCTTCTTTCATGTCTTGATGCCTTGAAGTTCCGGCATGGACTAGCGTTTTTTTAGTTTCTAGAGATCTTAGATTTCGTATTTGAGGATAGCGGTTTTGTGGGATGATTCCAGATTTGGGATATACGTATTGAATTTTAGAGTTATTTATTGATGTGTCAATGGTTTAGTCTTCAGCATTAATTATGATTATTTAGGTTGAACTGTTGGGGTTAGATTGGTTGGTTGCTTCACATAGTAGGAGAAGTTGGGGCCAATCGGGCCCATTTTGGGTCGTGAAAATAAGGTGATAATTGTCAGCTCAATACTCTTAATATTATGATGAGCATGGGGTTTGTGCATTTGCTTGTGGGTGTTTGAACTAGATGTTACCACTGCGTTTAGACATAGTGAGAGTAATCTCATTGCGTACGAATGATCCCAAGGGGACGGATAGTTCAATATCTCTAAAATTGAAATAAGAGGAAGAAGCTTAAATTTTGAAATAGTCATTTTGACAGACTAAAAATCTGAAATTTTGTTTAAGTAGGCCAAGTGAGTTTTGACTCAATGCAACAGCCATAACTCTATCTCAGAATGATAGGTATACCTCCAGATTGGTTTGGAGCTCTTGCAATAAATCCTTCGAAATCCACCAAGTTTGTGCAAAATCCAAGTTTGATGGGGAATTAATCCTTTGGAAGTTGGATTGTTGCATAAGAAAGCCAATCTGGATTGTAAGGGGCAATTTGGTCTTTGCCTTACCCAACTTAATTGAGGCATTTTGGTAATATTTTTAGGTGATGAATTGGGTTCAATCTATGCTTTGAAAAATAGATTTAAGGTTTTGGAGAAAGAACACAGAGAAATAACAGCGGAAAAGCAAGATTCAGCGCTTCGTTGGATTTACTGTGGTTCTTCAAGGATTGATCCCACAAGGTACGTGAGATGTCAATTCTTGGTCTATTTCACCCGCACGCGCAAGAATTGATATGTAGGGAAATCATCCTAAAGGAATTGAAAAATTGATGTTCTTGGACAGTATTCTTTAATTCGATGTGTTATTGAAATCGGATGAGTGAGAGTTTATAGACCTTAACATGAGTTTTAGGTTGCTTTAGGTAGTCTTCACTATATCGCTGGTCATCGTGAATTAAAAAAGAGATGAGAAAAATAGACGAGTTACGAGAATGGGGGATGAAAAACCAAGATGGAAAAAAGTTGAGCAGGGTCCTTGAAACAAGTCCGTGTTGCGGACTTTTTCGTTAATGAACAAATTTTTCTTCTGCATCGTGGATAGGATGTGCACTCCTCTCTCTCAAAATTTAATTTCACGAATATTTTTCTAGGAACATCTCCGCCTCGCGGACTTGTTCTAAGATGGTGATTTCGTATTTGAAATAATTCCTATACATCAAGAGACCCTTCTTATCACAAATCATAATCCTTGAATCTAAAATTAAAATTCAAGGAAAGTTAAGAGTAAATTCAAGTAAAGTTAAGAGTCAATCCAAGTAAAGTTAAGAGTTAATCCAATTAAAGTTAAGAGTCAAGTCAAATGAAGTTCATAAAAATTTTTAAGGGTGTTTTACAAACGTTTTGACTTTGTTTTAAGACTTAAAGTTTCAAGTTGAGCTAAGAGTAAAGAGTTGAGTTCAATTTTCAAAAATCTATAAGGAGCTATGTGTTCCCAAAGAATTTATGAATGTTTTCAAAGTTAAGATAAAAGGAAACTGAGCTTTCCAAAAGTGTTTTGAGCAAGAAAAGGGAACATCAATTCGAAGGGAGATTTTAAGCTATGCATTGAGTAATTATCTCAACCTAAAGAATGATGTTTGTTTAAAAACCATATGAGCTAAGTATATTTTTGGAGTAGTATTTAGCACCGATATGGAGACGCGAGTTCATATTAACTCAAGCCCCCATAAATCATTTATCCATCATAGGCAAAGAAAAGATCATACTTTTTAGATGATTCTTTAGTGATTTTTAGCGTAGACAAATTTATCAACTTAGTAGTTTAGGTTCTATAACGATGGAAAGGTATACGACGGTTCTTGGCAACGTGAGATAAAACATTTTATCACCACTTACTCTCATACTGATGGTTGTCGGTTAGAGAATCTACTGCAGAAGTTATTGTATTTTTATATACATCACTTTATTTTATTTTTACATACAGTTCAGAGTTATGTTGTATCTTTGTATATACACAAAGTTGATATCATATTTTTTTAAAACAAGCATTTCTTGATATTGCATTTGTTGTAAACTACTTTATAATGAAATGAGTTTAGTTAAGTATTCATGAGTTGAGAAGAGTCAGGTAAGTGTTTCTTTCAGAATCTCTTTCAAGCCTATGTTTGTTAGCATACCAACTCGCAAAGTCGTACATTTAATGTACTAATGTAAGTTGGCTTGCATAGTATTGTGCTAGAGATGCAGGTAAACAAGATCAACATCCAGTGCTTTGCTGATACAACTTGAGCATTTAGAGTCTGTTGGTGAGCCTCCTTGCATTCATGATGACTCTTTATCTTATTTTCTAGTTTATTTCATTAGGATGTTGTGACATTTGTCCCAAAATCCATCTTATTCATGTTAGAGGCTACATAGACAGTCAGATGCTAGTCCTTTGGGGATTTTCATTATTAGTTCTATTGTTAAGACTTGGGTTTCCATTTTTTATCCAGTTGAATGTTTAATCTTTAAAATATTCGAATTATTTTAATATTCAGTTTAGTTAACTTTATTGATCATTATAGATATGAATCTTTTCTTCCATAGAAATAAGTATGTTAGACCAAGGGTTTGTTGGAGGCCAACAATGGCCTTCGAGTTCTAGCAATGTCCATGGTGTAGACTTGGGGCGTGACAACATCATCCTCGGAATCATCCCAATCACTGTCAAAATACCCAAAAAGCTTCACAAGTTGACTCTTTTGAAACTTGACTCCATACATGATGATTCCTTTGATGTATTACACAATTATTTTGGTTGTATGCAAATGGATATCACTAGGAAAATGCATGAACCATAATAAAAACTTAAAATATAAAATATATCGGGTCTTGTTGTCGTAAGATACATTTAACACCAAAAGAAACTTCTGATGTATGTGTTATTAACTTTTTTGGTGTGATCATTCATTTCCTCACCTTAATTTTAATCTCCTACCAAAGAAATTATAGTTACAAGTAAACTTATTCTCAGTATTTATGTATGATAATTTCCACACCTTCTTAGCCTTGTGTTGTTTTTCAATAAAAGAGAAGTAGCATGATTTTGGGTTTGAAAAGCTCTTAAAGGAAAATGAAGAGTTGGGATTTTTCTGAAAGATGGTGACTTTGTTGACTTCTGGGAAAGGTTGTAATAATTCTAAAGGATTGTGGCTCTTCCAAGCGGTTGTGACTTTTACAATAAAGTACAATAAGCACATGTTTAAGCTATTATTTTTTGTTTATATGTGTTTGCTCTTTTTTTTAACAACAAATTTTCTGAAATTCCTCTTATTCTTCGCAAAAAAATTCTAATGTGCTTCTATGTTGTTGAGTGGTTAGTTGATGTTGTGATTTAAGATTGCAATAGTAATATACTTTGAACCACATGACCCACCATTATGGCACCTACGAAAGTCTGCTTATTTAAAACATCCCTTAGAAAAAAACCAAATATTGAGAATGTGAAAAATTTGATAGAATTAGTAAGCGAACTTATGCTCTTATTGTCCAAATTCTTTATTTATTGTCCATAACAGACATGTTCAGAACATCTACTCTCTCTAAAGATTTCCAATACTTATGGAATTCTATCAACAATGTTGTTTATGACAATGAGGAGTATCGTCGCTTAGATATCTCAGCAGTGCAAATATTCATTTCCTTCATAGATAATGTACTACCTCTCCTTAGCCATTAAAATTTTCAGTCTAAACTTTGTGTTCAGATATGATGATGGTATGTCATATTTTCTTGTAATTGAAAAGTGGCTTGAATATACATTACATAATTGTTTATCTGACTGAGCATGACCAACCCTATAGCTAGAAATTTTTTGTAGTAGTTCATCGATTATAAAACTTATCTACAATGATTGCATAATATGAGGATATTGTGTACTGAATTAAACACCTCTGATGAGTTTAATACTGAAATTATTCTTTTTCCGAGATGGAGGCATTAAGCAAATAATGTCAAATTGTCATCTTTTTAAATAATTGAATCTATAATGATTTTGTGCTTTTAATCATTTGCACAAAATTAATACCACCAAATCCATATAGATTCGATGATCCCAATTAAGGACACTTTGACATTATTTTTTTGATGTGTTCATTCTGGATTAACAAACTTTCCACCGTTAAACTCTTAAGAGATGTCCAATTTAGTGTGCATTATTCTAATGTTCTGCATTTATTGCAGCTGAGTTTTATAATCACTGAACTACTATTGAGAACTTCTAGCAAGCCATAGGGTTGATCATGATGCCCAATTGGATAGGCAATTTAATAAAATATATTCACGCGTCGATCCTCCACTTTCTTATTCACAACAAATTCAATCCTCTTGTCAATTAAGAGAAAATAAGAACCACAATCATTGCATTTGATCATTAAGTTTGACTAATTTTTTTAATTGTAAAGCAGCTAAGGAGAGGCAGTACATTTTCAGTTATGGAAATGAAATTTTGCACTGGCAAGATTAATAATGACTCCAATTGATTCTTCATGATCATCCTGGGGGGAATTCACTCGAAGGAGATACATGCTGGTTTGAAATTCTTACTCCATATGCTGAAATTTAACGATTTCCTAGGTTTAAATCTTATGAAAATTAAGCTCAGGGATTTGTCATCTTTGAACCTCAGAAATCTGGATCTCTACTGTAATGAATTAGATGAAATGAAAGAAAATATAGAGAAATATCTATTTCCAAGTGTTCGTTGTGGTATTGAGATAATATTGTCATCTTGGTTAACTTAAGTCAGTTATAAGTCCCAAATGTCTCCAAGTCTTTTATGTATATTGTGAATAGAGCTCTTGTTTTCTACCTATCACTTGGATTGTACGATAGGGGTTATGATTATTTCAATTAACGTGATTAATTATCTATTGGTTTACTTCTTGTTAATTAACTCATATAGTTTTAATTAGTGTGTGAGGTTAAATATAAGTTCCTTTTATTTTTCTAATCTATCAGGTGTTACATGTATGGGAAATCACAATTGGTTTAGTTTGTAAGCCATGCAAATCAATGTACGTACGTTCATTATGCCTTATTCTTCTATTTAGGTGATTTATTATTTGATACTTAAAGAGAAAGACATCTCCTTATTCTTGCTGGAATGCAGACAGTTTACTATAAAATCTTGTATTTCAAAACATTCCTTCCTTAGACAACCTCTTAATGTTGCTTCGTAATTTGGAAAACCTAATGATATTTCCTAATATGCCACAACATATTTATTTTAAATGTAAATTGATCCGTTACAACATCAACGACTTTAATTTCATTACTATAGTTGTGAAGCTTACCACCTAACCCAATTTTTCCTTGTTCTGTATTTGTAGAACCACTCTTTTTTTAGGGAAAATACATTGATTTGCTGGAACACAAGTATCTGTCGTTTGAACTAAACATATTCAAAGTTTCCTCCTACAGATTTGAAGAATATGAAGGTTTTGCCATTTTGAGTTTGTATTGTAGTTTTAACCGTAATAAATCTCTATCAATTCAATGAAAGTTCTTAACTCTTGAGCAGCAGAAAATACCGAAAACTTGTTATAGTAACCAGAGCATAAGACTGGGCAACACTTGTTCCACTAATACCTCATATCCAATAACTTTGTTAGTTTTTTCCAACAGTGCAATTATTTCCTCGAACCAATTAGTCATTATGTTTTCTATACCTAGTTGTTTTTCTTAAGTTTTTGTTGACATTTCTTTTTATTTTTTCAGAAAACTTGGTTAAAATTAATAATTATTTATTCCGCCATAAATTAGAACAAAAATAGCTTATCGTCCCCATAACTTATGGTTTGTGCTCTTGAAAAAGGAGAGCTAGTTTTTCCATTACCTCTACACGGATGGAATAAACCTTCGGTTTTTTTAACTTTTTACCACCTTACACATCCATTTAAGGCATTACCATCGGTGGACCAACACAAATTTGTCTAGTTGATGATTGCTTCTCTCTTAGCAGAAGTCCCTCTAGTAGCTTTTGAGTAAGAAAATCCTTGGGTAGGAGTCTTACCACCCACCCCTACCCCCATCATGGGCCCTAACGGAGGCACAGAATCATTTAGCTTCATGTTGATATAAACCACCCCTAACAAATGTAAAAAAATGAATAAAATGAAAAGCCATTTTCTATGAAATTTTGGCTATCTTTTATCGTAGAATTAGATAAAAATACCCGTGCAAGGGCCGTGCTTTAAGTATTGAGACGTAAATATAGAAAAATTATCATGCCTATATACACATATTTATTTGCATCATATGTGTACATTTAGTTTGCGGAACATTATACCAATGACTTGCAAGAAAGGCTACCACATATCAAGACTTTTTTGAATTTATTTGCTATGCCTGAGGCTGTGAATAGGCCCACCACCAACTTCTGTTCGAGGGTCCCCCGTATTCGAAGGAGTCGATCTCTAATACACTACAGTGTAACTGTTTTATACGTGGCTGTCTAAATCACACGAAGGAAGAAAAAGGGGCTTTCGGACATATAAGTTATAAGTAAAGTCCAAAATGAGGGATGTTTTAGCTTTGTATTTAACCAATTGGATCTACTGAAATGCAACAAACATGAAGTGTTGGTATCATGAACTTAGACCCACTCCGAAACAGGGATGATAGATGAATCGCTATGGTTAAATAAACTTTTCACCAGAAAGATAAGATATTGCTATCGTTAGTCATTATCATTGTCCATTGTTTGTTGTATGAGGGATTAAATGACATCCCTATAAATTTTTTCTTGTTTGTAAAAATAGTTGTTTAGTGATTCATCTATAGTTGGCAACACTTACTGATAAACTCAAATTACCCTCCTTAAAGAAGTATAAGTCAATTGTTTTCCAAGTAACGAATCCAACTTTTGATGTTTGGGGTCGATTCCATGAGGAATATTGATTTAGCTTAAACTTAAATTATATTATATTCCATTTAGTCAACGTAGTTCCTGACAAGTAAGTAAATGGGGGGATTTGTGAACTGATAATTTAATTGTTGTTTGTAACAGTGAGCAGGAATTCCCCTTTGTTTGTTTATCACCGAGAGAAATTAACTACTGGAGCGTGTTTCCCACTAAGCTCATAACGCTGTTTAATTCTAGTTATGTAATTATTTCCTCAGTTTATTACACACACAAGTGATAATATCTATCCTAATTCCATATCTTGACAAGTAGAAAATTTTCACTCCTCACCTTCTGGTCCGCTACGTTTGTAATAATTTTACTAAGCCTTACCTTTATCATATTAGACTCATATCATTGTATGGATAGTTTTCAATCCACATTCACCCGCACAACATATGACATTAGACCAATTAGATAGTATCACCTAAATCTATGTTATAATTCTATCTCATTCAATACCTCCTCTTTCATCGGCCATGTAGCACAAGGCGATGTCTACCGTTGGAAAAGCTAAAAAATGCTAAAGAGGGTTATTGTCATTCAATAACACTATTCAAATTTTACATAGTTTACTGTCATACTCTGTTAATTTTAATATGGTTCTCTACAACCCTATGGGATTTAGTTACCATCAATCAAAATACATCATATTTGTTTGCAGAAGAATCATGAACTTATTAATGAGAAGAAGTTTATCCAAAAATCCACTTGAATTCCAAGTGTAAAACATTCACAACGAATATAGGAATCAATATCGCTTTAAAAAAGTTTCAAGTTAAATCTCCAAGAGCGAAAAACTGTACTAAGATAGTGCCTAACGCTAAAAATGAGGTTTACATGCCCTATTATAGGAAAACATTTCTACCAAATAAAAAGGCGAATAAACTAAGGAAATAAAGTTTCTGGATGCGGTTTAGATCTACAAAACTGATGTACAACCGGGACTCCCTACGGTCCATAATGTCCATTACAAATGGTTACGGCTTGGCAATTTCCAAAGTTTCAACAATCCACTTCACTACAAGAAAATAAGATTTTTAACGACCAATTTTAACGAACCATAAATGCCGGTCGTTAAAAGTGTATTTATAAACGTAAAAAAAAGTTTCAGTCGTTCAAAGACTATTTAATGTAAATATTAGTAAAGCAACAATATCCGCACCTCAAATTTTTTATACCCGACCGTAAAATTATAAAAAAATTACACTTATTTTCTTTAACATTTTTGTTTCACAAAAAGACTTCTCAAGTCCCCTCTATTACCACCCCAACGATGGTCACATCCTTAAAATTCCTTCATAAGAAAACACAAACCGAACACCACCGAGAATTTCCGCAACACAAACCAACTCACCAACGTTTCTTCCAAATTCGCTGTGACAAGAGATATTTTTATTTGCTGATTGAGTTGTTTGTTATGTCCTTTTTTCCCTTCCGATGTGGATAAATAAAAGCCCAATTTGGACCAAGCAACCATTTTTGCCCATAGCCCCTTCTTATGAAGGCAAATATAAGCCTATTCAGGTTCTTATTTTCATATACACAGAGTGTTTTTTTCAAGCGCCAAAAAGAGAGAAATAGAGCAGTTTTTCGCAGTCCAATAAATTCCGCCCTAACAGTCAACTTCAATTGCCGATTCCCCTTCGTTTCTTGTCTGATTGACTGTTTTTGGACCGCATATTATAACTTCATCTCAATCTTTGATTAGGAACTGACACATTGGATTTGGTGGTCCTGCCGCTTCCGTTTTAATGTCATGGAACGTATCTGCGAAATTGGGTGATTTGCTCCCTTTAAATGCTCCTAGATTGGTGCAATCTTATTTTGTTGTGCTCATTGTTTTGAACTTTTTTTGTTGACAATTTTGGAGAACAATATTGTCACTCTTGGTGATTATAGTGGAGCTTTTGGTCCCATGGTTTTTACTCTTCCATCGCAAGGGGTTTTCCTCCTTCACCACGAAATCTTGGGGTGTCTTGTGTGATTGGTTTATTAAATTGCCTTGTTCTATTTGTTTTGGTTGAATTACTTGCTGTCTTAATATTATATTTCTTGGTTGTTTGTAATTCTCTTGGTTCAAATCTAAAAGGGAAAGTACATAACTTGGGTATTCTTCCCTGTTATCCTGTCCATGCATTCTTTGTTATTGCCTTGTCTTTTCCCACAAGTTGGTATCATAGCATTGGTTATTGTGGATGTCGTTTTGAATGAGGAGGCAAAATGAGCAAAAGGTGTGTTTAACTGGTATTAACTATCATATTTGGAAAGAGCAAGATGAAAGTAGTCCTTTTATTGTCAGAAGATGCATTTACCTGTGTTTGCTTCTAATACCTCAGTCTTGAATGAGGAAGAATGGGAATTTGACATCTGCAGGTTTGTGGCTATATGAGACATGGGGTTGGAAGATAATGTTAGAATCATATTGTTAATAGAACCTGCCAAAATGTTTGTGGGACCAGCTCGATACACTTTATGCTTCGAAGACTGCAACAACAAAGTTGTTCCTATTAAAACATTAATGAATATCAGTATATAGAGGCACTCCTATTTCTGATCATATTAATGATTTTATGGGGTTCTTGACCAGCTGTCCGAATGGGTGTAAAGTTTGAATGATAGATTATAGGGACTTTGGCTTCTTAATACTACTCGCTGCCAGACTCTTGGGAACCTCTTTGAGTTTCTTTGACTAATTCTGCCCATTGGTGTTGTAACCATGGAATATACTAAGAGTGGTGGTCTTGAATGAGAAAATGAGAAGAGATCCAAGCCCTCATCTTCTTCAGCTTCACACTCTGATTCTTGGTTACTAAAGATAGTGGAGAAACAAGTCCAAGGTCAGAATGATAGAGGTAAAAGTAAAGCAGTTAATGTCTAAATACCAGAATATTACATGTGACTATTGCCACAAGAATGGGCATATCAGTGCATTGTGATAACCACAAGAGAGATATGAGACAACAAAAGGAGAAGGCGATAATGAAATTGTTTTGTTGTTGTTGCTAATGAAAGAGTGCGTCGTTAGTATCAGGGCATATATGAGTGTGAAGCTCGGGCATGGGAGAGGTGTCTGTGTCCGTCCGGAGGTGATATGTATTGAAGGCTAGTTTAGGGGAGAGGGGGTGTAGTTTGTATGTTTAGGTGTAGTTATCCTTTTCTATAGAGGAGGGTGGTCTGGCACGTGTGGGGAAGTTCTCGCTATGTATGTGGCGGCGTGGTGATAGGGGGGGGTTCTGCGAGTGTGGGTGGTGGGCAGCATGAGGTGGGGTATTATTTGTTAGAGTTGGTTTTCCTTTGGTGCAGAGTGGGTGTGGGTTTGTATATGTGAGGCGTTTTGGTGACTGTGATTTGGGGTGGTGTGGAGATGGGTCAAGAACGCTCTTTGTTGTGTGTATGGGCGCGGTGTATGGTACTTATTGTTGGTAACACTTCTTGTTTCGTGTGAATGCACATATCCTTAATCTTGTTTTCGTGCTGAGTCTAGTTGGTTGTGATTCTGGTGCTACTTCTCATTCACTCCAAAGAAGGAATTTATTTTTCTTCTTATAACTCCAGAGTAATTTGGAACTTACAATTGGCAATAATCATGAAGTTGAAGTTATTGGCATTGGACCGTTTGTTTGGAAAGTAACAATGGTTCCAAACTTTCTCAATATGTCAAGCAATGCTCCAGATGTTGCCGTTGACTTTGATTTCTGTTGGATATATTGATGAATGAGGGTTATGTTAATACACTTGGTGTTGCCGGTGGAAAGCTTACTCGATGTTTGATGGTTGTGGCCCCCCCGTGGTGACAAGTTTGTCTACTTGTATGTAGTTCCGGGCCCATTTCCAGACCTCGTAAATTTTGGTGGAGAATGATACTTCATCAGAGTAATGGCAATAGAAGGCTGAGTCATATGAGAGCGAGAAGGGTATTGATAGTTTGGCTAATAAAAAATTGCTTTCTGGTGTAAACAGCAAAGTTTAAAGAAATGTGTTCATTGCTTGCCGGTAAACAGAATAGAGTTTTCTTTCAAGTCATCCCCTTCCAGAAAGCTTGATTTGCTGGGTTGGTACATTCTGATTTGTGTGGTCCTTTTAAGGTAAGTCTCTTGGTTTTGCCACTTACTTTGTGGACTTTATTGATGCTCCATTCTCTCGCAAACTTGGGTATTTCCTTTGATCCCAGTATCAGTACTTGCATGTGTTCAAGAGTTTTAAGGCCTGGTTGAAAACAAACGGCAAGGACATTGAAATCATCTGTTCAGATAATGGTGGTGAGTATACTTGGTTCCTTTGATATATATTGCATAGACAATGGGTATTAGGCATCAGAAAACTCCTCCAAAGACTCCTCAGTTAAATGGTTTAAGCAGAGATGATGAAACGAACTCTAGTTGAGAGGGTTAGATGTATCTTTCAGATGCTAGAAGCTGTCAGATTCCTTTTGGGGCAAAGCACTAATACTGCTGCTTATGTGATCAATTTTACTCCCTCCTGCTGTTGCTTTAAAGAATGGTGATGTCCATGACAGAGTTTGGGACTGGTAAGAAATTTTTCTTATGATCATCTTAGAGTCTTTGGGTGAAGCCTTGTACTGTTCCTAAGGAGAAAGGTCAAAGTTGGATGTTAAAACTCGGCATTGTATCTTCATTGGTTATTGTCAAGAATTGAATTTTGGCTATCGTTTCTATGATCCTGTTGATAAGAAACTTGTTTAGAAGCGGGATGTTGGTGTTTCTTGAAGACCAACAATCAATATTTGACAAAGCTGTCAAGGCTTATTTTTCAGAGTAGTGAGAGCTTATTTTTATGTTGATCCAGTTCCTTTGACTATTGCACAGGAAGAAAATCTTCATAATGATAAATCAAGTGATAATGCAGATGGTGATCCATGTTTCAAATGACCGCATGATGTTTTGATGCTCCAGTGCAAGATGATGTGGTTGCCCCACAACCTATTATAAAGATGCGTCTGAGAGTTCTCTCATACGATCTAGTAGAGAGAGAAGTCCTTCATCTCGTTAATTCTCCCAATGAGTCTGTACTCTTGACTGACGGGGGAGAACTGGAGTCGTGATGAGGCCGTGGAAAGTGAATAAAAGAAAAGGTGGTTGATGCTATGGAAGATTAGATAAATCCTTGGCCATGAGATCATACCTTTGATTTGGGTTAAGTTACCTAAATTGCAGAAAAGCTTTGAAAAACAGGTGGGTTTTTCGGGTGAAAAGTGGGTTTTTCTTTCGGGTGAAACATGAAGAAGGGTAATTCCGTTCCACGGTACAAAGGCTATATTAGTTGCTGTCCAAGGGGATTTAATCAGAAAAGGTGAGTTGATTTTGAATGAGATATTCTCATTCCTCCAGTTTGTGAAATGTCATCCATTCGTGTGGTTTCTAGGGCTTGGCTGCAGTCTAAGATTTGGAGTTGAGCAAAAAGGGATTTAAAACTGCTTTCCTCCCTGTGACTTAGATGAAGAAATTTATATGGAGCAACCGAGGGTTTTTGAAGT
Source organism: Solanum habrochaites (assembly GCA_027704765.1). Lineage (NCBI taxonomy): Eukaryota > Viridiplantae > Streptophyta > Magnoliopsida > Solanales > Solanaceae > Solanum > Solanum habrochaites. Next base: position 21,911,096 of record JAKWJA010002500.1, read on the forward strand.
CAAGGGGGTTAAAGAAATTTATGTTTGCAAATTGAAAGAAGAGCATTGTATGGTTTGGAAACAAAGCTCCCAGCAGTGGTACAGAAAGTTTGGTTCTTGTTATGAGTCATCAAGTGCCTTAAGAAGACTTCTCAGACCATTGTGTTTTGGTGCAAAAGTTCTCTGATGGTGACGTTTATTATTGTGTTGCTTTTATGTTGATGACATGCTTGTGTTGTTTGGCATAATACTATGCAGGATTCAGAAGTTGAAGCAAGAGTTGAGTAGTCTTTTGCGATGAAAGACTTTAGGAACCAGCAGACAAATTCTTGGCATGCAGATTTGTCCGTGATAGAAAGTCCAAGAAATTGGTATTATCACAAAGAGTACTTTCAGAAAGTACTTACTAGATTCAGCATGGACAAACCAAGGTTGTCAGTACACCTTTAGCTATGGCACTTCAAATGAGCCGAAACCGGGTCCTTTCTAGTGATGATGAAAAGGAAATATGAAGAAAGTTTCCTTATGCGTCAACAGTGTTGGTAGTTTGATTGTATCTATGTTTGTACAAGGACCGATATTTCCTCTCTTCAACAGCTGTTGGAGTTGTTAGCTGTTCTCTTTCATCCGGGAATAGACATTGGAATGCTGTGCATTGGTTTATGAGATATCTCTGTGGCCTTCCTAGTCTTAGTTTATGTTTTGGTACAGGTAAGCCTATTCTTTGTGGGTTATACTGATTCGACATGCTGGTGGATGTGACACTCACAGTCTACTTCAGGGTACTGGTTACTTTTTTGCAGGGGAGCTGTGTCTTGGCAATCTAGGTTGCAAAAATGTTGTGTGCTCTAATCTACAACAGAAGCTGATCTTATTGTCTGTTCGTGGAGCTTGTAAAGAATTGCTTTGGATGACGAGATTCCTTGGGGGAACTTGGTTGTTCTCAAGAGGGGTATTGCTTTATTGTGACAGTCAAAGTGCTATACCCTTGGCAAGAATTCTAACGTTCCATGGTCGGTCAAAACACATTGATGTAGAATCAATTGGATTTCGATATGTGTTGGGTTCTAAGTTGCTTGAGCTTGAAAGATCATACAAATGACAATGGTTCCGATATATGACTAAAGCTTTGCCAAGAGGGAATTTTGAAGATTGTTTGCATGTCGCCTGGCATGGGCGGTCCTCCGCCACATAGTCCGAGGGGGAGAATTATGCGGTTATGGGGCATTTTCCCTTCCTATGTGGATAAATACAGCCCAATTTGGACCCACCACATTTTTTGCCATAGGCCCATTTCTATGAAGCAACTATAAGCCTATGTAGGTCTTATTTTCCATATACACAAGTGTTTTTTTCAGCACCAAAAAGAGATAAAAGAGAGCAGTTTTCGCAGTCAAATTCACCCTAACGTCAACTTCAAATTGCGATTCCTGCTTCTTTCTTGTCCGATGAGCTGGATTTTGGGACAGCCTAGTACTTCATCTCAATATTTGATTATGAACTGACAAAGTTGGATTTGGTTGCCTGCAGCGTCAGTTTGCTGTCATGAACAGTACTGCGAAATTGGGGTTCTTTGCTTCTTTTAATTCTCTAGATTTGGTGAATCTTATTTTGTTGTTGTTCATTGTTTGACACTTGTTTTGGTGGACAATTTGTGAGAACAATATTGTAATCTTGTTGATTATCGTGGAGCTTTTGGTCCGTTGGTTTTTACTCTCACCTCGAAAGGGTTTCCACGTAAATCTGGTGTCTTGTGTGATGGTTTTTATTGCCTTTTTAATCTTTGTTTGGTTGAATTACTGCTGCCTTTATTATATTGCTTATGGTTTTTTGGCTCTCTTGTGTCAAAGCGAAAAGGGCAAGTATCAGACTTGGGTATTCTTTCCGCTGTTATCCGTCAGGCATTCTTTGTTATTGCCTTGTCCCTTTCCAACAAAGGCCACCCCATTACAGTTCCTTCCGTAAGAAAACACAACAAAAAACATCGAGATTTCCACTGCAAAACCCTAACTCCTCAAAACATTTCTTCCAACTTCTCTGCGACAAAGAGATACCTGCGGGAGTGAATAATTGCAGAATCTTGAATCGTTGGGCAAAATCAGCAAATAACCACAATAATGGTGGTACCTTCGTTCTAAACTAAGGTTTGTTGCAAAATTAAGCGACATTCTCTGATATTGAATGTCCCTTTTAAACGAACGCCACAAAGGGGGTTTTTCTATTTTTTTAATGTCGAATCGCCTCTTTCTTTTTTTTACTTCAATTTCACTGAGTTTGCTGCTCCTTACTGAAATTTCACCTAAGTTGCTGGTGATTTGTTGCGGGTGGTTGTAACTTGACATTCTTCTTGGAGTTCTTTCATTCCTTAGTTAAGCTTAGGCTGCTTTTGACCATAAATTTTTATGGTGGATTCTGATTTTTGACTATAAATTTATGTGGGTATTCTGATTTGACCATAATTGTTATGTGGTATTCTGATTTGGACCAAAAACTTTATGTCGGTATTCTGATTTTTGAACCATAAATTGTTATGTGGGTATTTTTGATTTGAACCATTTTTGAGTTAATGTATGGTTGTATATTCATATGTTTTTCTAGTAGGTATTGATCCACACACTTCTTAAATTATGTAATATGTTGTGGGTATCAGGTCCATGTATTTCTCTGTAAAGGTTGAATGGGATGGGTTAGAACCAAATAATCCCAATTTGAACATGTTTCGTTTGTGAGCCACCAGAACCGATTGTTAGTTGGTTTGAAAACTGTCGTGTCTTCGGAGTTCTTCGTATTCATAGATATAGAGTTTTTGGAGGTATTGAAGGAGATCCTAATGAAGGGAGTTTGAGAATTCTTTGTTGTATACTGATTCTATTTTTCTTGCTTGAATGAACACACTTTATGCCAAACTTACCGAACAATTATATCAACTAATAAGAAAATATAATAAAACACTAGTCCATCCTAAGCATTTCCAACAGCTACAACATACACATTCACTATATAATAATCTCTACTATGCATCCAATCTTTTCCTTTTAGGCTTCCTCTTAGTACTTCAAAATGATTCTCACTTTACTTTGAAGTTATATGTTTGCATTATCACTTGTGTTCTTTGCATTCTCTGCTTCCGGATTGCATCATTCCTCGTTTCCATATAAATACCTAGCGCAACCAGTATTACCATAAATCCTCTATGGATTTCCTTGTTACTTTTCTGTCATTCCCTTTGCATAGGTCCTGTGGTCCACTGTTCCTTGGTTTAGTGTTTACCAGTTCAAAATATCCTCCAAGCAGGTGTTTGGGGGGAGAGTAAACACATTCAAAATATAAGTGAGCATTATTAAGTTTTCGAATGAGACCACATAGTGCGATATTAATCTCTTTTCCATTGCCAACTTTCAACCGTCGTCTCTAGTAGTCTCAATCGCATTGCTAGCCGGCGGTAAAACTATGTTTTGGGATTTTAGTACAGTTTAACATTTGCTCTCACCAGTCCCTTTGCTGACCATCATTTTTTTCTACCAAACAATATCCACTATTAATAGTGTACATACCATTAACCGTCAACAACCATTTCCCCTGATCCAACAGCAAATTTTTCTTGACATTACATATTTCTTCTAATACCAACAACTATTGTGTGAGGGTTGTAGGTTTCTACCAATCCCCCTCTTTCAGATGATATTGTTAACCATGATGTTTTTGAATCTTGCCAAGAACTGCGAGGGTAGTGATGAATCCTGATTTTTCCTGATGCAATTAGTCTTTTTCTTGCAACTGTAAGAGTGGTGTCCGAGAATATCTTTAGTCACTTCTTTGTGAGGCAATGAATAACTCATGTTCGAATAGGGTGATGAAACATCTTGGATGTGTCTATAATATGACCTCCTTGTTTATATCTTTACTAGTATATAAAAGTAAAAAGCATTGTAATCATAGATCATTAGTTGGATTCCCCTTCCCTTTCTGGCTAGCATCTCAAATCTTTCTATTTTCCCTTTCCTTCATTTTGTAGCTAATTTTTGTAGTTGTTTCCTTGCCCTTAGAAATAGTTTTGTTTGTGAATAAGACAAAATTGCTCGATATGTCAGAATCACTCTCCACTGCTCTCCATTGAATTGGTTTTAACAATTTTCCTGATCCCATGTTGGCTTTTTGTTTTTAATGTTCCAAAAACGAATGCCTTCATTGTTCAAATTGAGAAGCAAAGTGAAGATGTAGTGCTTTTTTTTTCATTTGAAGTGACACTATGGCAGAAAAAGCAGTGGTGTGTAGTCCAGAATCATCGGGGAATCAATTTCTTTGCTTGTCTCCTTACCTATGGTTGATAGTAACTAGGGATTTTTTTCAATTTTGTAAAAGCATTTCGTGCCTTCTTTCTAATCACTTTCCCTCAGTTTTACTTCTCATGCTATGACACTCTTTCAAGTGACTGCAATTTAAGTTTTCTCATCTTTCTTTTTCTTCATTCTTTCGTTTGTGCGTATTTTCTCTGATTCTTTGTCACAATTATTATTGTCAAACCCTACATTTGCATTTTCACTAGTTTGTGTTTTTCTTGTTGCTGTTGAATCATATTTGCAATTTTATGTAGCCTCTAATCCAATAATGTACTGTGAGACAACTCATTTTGGTGCTGTAATTTAGGCTAAACTGTATATAAAGTACGAGATGATGAGGAAATATAAAAGGAAAATATTAGAGACTGGCAACGACACATCTAGTACACCTACATATAGTATAAATTGAAATGATGCACTCTATTAAAATAGGCAATAAAAATAATATTGGAAAGACTATACTGAATAAATTCAGTCCATTTTCATGTGGGTTTTTTGCTTTTTGTAAGTTCGTTGTTTGCCGATTTCATGTTTTTCTTTTCTGTAAGACATTTATCTCATGTTCACATATTTCTTTCTTTTAGTTTTTGTAGGATTCTGGGTTCAAAATCCTGTCGTGTGGTGCTGCTATTATTGTTGAAAGTGGTCTCCAGAACTATTATTTTGAAGGCTTTTGTTGATTTAATTTTTTAAGGTTACGTTGTTTTGGTTTTCTGAAACTTTCTTCTTTAACTGATGTTCTTTTGAAAATAAATTTCAAATTTTGTCCCTCAATTTTTGTGGCCAATTGTTTTGCTATGTTTATTAATCAAGTTTTATGGCTATTTTCTAAGAGGTATTGTTGGATGCGATCTGTTACCTGTGTTTCACAAATGTTTGAACAATTGTAAATGCATCACAAAATGTTACACTATCATACACTATCAAAACTTTGATGTTTTCCATATAGGTACAAGAAAGTGCCCAAGTGTAACCAATTTTAAATGCTATAAACAAAATAAATCTTCACAAAACCTTTTCTCTTAACCTGTTGATACTCTGTCTTTTAATATAATCAGATTAGAATGATTGTAGGAGTTCTCTAAACCTATAACTTATATTTTTATAAATTAATTTGACTTGCTTTGTATAATTCATTTCATATCATAAACGTAAAAATTATTTGGTCTTTATACTATTAATGTTTACATGTACCTGTAAAAAAATTTATTATTGAATATTTTGTCTTTTAACTATTAGTATGTTTGGATGTTCTTGAATTGCTAGGGTCTTTGTGATGTAATTTGGACTGTTCCAATTTTTATAATCTTTTTATGATCATCTTGTGAATATTTATTTGTGTTACTTGTTTGAAGTATGATAAATTTTTTCTTGACTTTTCTTGAATACAGACATAACAAATATGCATCTAGGTGGTGGTGAATCATACTCTAAAATTTAATATCTAATTAATCACTACTTTGATTGTTTCTACTCTATTATTATTATATCTATTTTACATGCAATGGAGAATAATGGATCCCTAATAAACAATGGATGGAACTCATTTACGATAGCTTGGCTATTGCTATATAGATGGGGTTAGACTTTCTTTGAGTAATGCTTTTACAAATTAGGAGACCCGCAGTTCATACATTGTCCACGATTAATTTGTAATGTAACTTCTAAAACACCTGTTATTGGTTAGGCCACATTTAGTAATCCATGGATATACCAAGTCATAACGTTTGTTGGTAATCAACATGGTGAGATGTCATGTGAAAAAAACAATCACATATTTTGAAAAAATAGATGATAATGACATTAAAAGGATGATGTGAGGATGAAATATTTGGTTTGCTTAGGAGATTTTTACCGTGAATTTTAACGGAGTATAGAATAATGGTGGTATGACTTTCTAGAGGAGAACCAAATGGGAAGCAAAAAGTTTGTAAGGCTATTGAAGATCTTGATCAACCATTATATTACAGTGCAAAAGTTTCTCGCTTTCTACTTTGGTTAAATAACTTCACATTAAATATTAGCCTTGTAGTGATGAGTTCATTTGACCTGTTCTTGAAGTTTTTGAAAGATGATCTATTGTTGTATGGAACAATTTTGCTCAGATTCATATTAGAAGGTTATTCGGATCTTGGGCTTCTTGTAAGAAGATTGATGCATGTACGAATAGTGCATTTATATTGGAAGTATGCTATTGGTATTCAATCTTTCAATGTTGTCGTGTATCTAGATGGAAGGATGGTAAACATACGGGAAAACAAAATTGAACAAAGGGGAAAAAAGATACCATGCAAGATTTTACTTTATTTTCCCATAAATCCAAGTTTTAAGGTTATTTATATCCCTCAAAGATATCTTCTATCCCTTCTTTGATTTCATGACCTCATGACAAAAGATTTGATGATTGAATAATGAGCCATCTAGCTAATTCAATGGCATAGAAAAAATTTGATGACTTCACTCATATTTGGATGCAAGCCATTTAATGTACGACTTGGACTTGCCAGTGATTGGTTTCCAATAATTTGGAATGTCAAAAAGTCCGTACAAAGATTTGGCTTGGTGGTACGTTACTCCTATAGTTTGGCCACCGAGTTGGGTTTGCATGAAGTAAGAGAAACATTTAACTTTTGTCAGATGCTTATACTTGCCCGAGAGTCCTGGTTATGCATTGATGTTTAATCTCCTGCAACCTTTAATAATGGAGTTAATGAATTAATGGAAGAAGGAGTCACAGACACTTGATGCAATCAACTAGAAGAATTTTTACGTTACAATGCATCGTTGTGTGTGGACCATTAATGACTTTCTAGTCATATGCCAAATTTGTTACGATGGAGTACAAAAGAAAAACTCTGCCCATGTTTGCAATAAAAGACACACATACCATGGCTACCAAATGCCAAAAAGATTTTTGTATGGGCCAAGAATAATCTTTCCTCTTAATCACAAATGGATAAATGATAAGCGTCATTGATAACATTATTTGAGCACAGCTACCGCCTGAAATATTGTCCGGTGATGATATTTGTTGATCTGTTGCCTGAGTAGAATGTTGACAATTAACAAAAGATCCACGAAGAAGAATTAAAACATCACACAAGAAAAGGGAAATAATTGGGAATAAAAGAGTATATTCTTTTGATCTTCCATAGTTGGAAAACCTTGTGTTGCGACATAATTTGATGTCATCACATGATAGAATGTATGTGAATAGTATTTTGGTTTGGGGACAATATAAATTCTCATGGACAACAAAAGACACCTGGAAACTCGGTTGGATTTACAAAAAAGGAAATACAAAAAGAATTGCAATCCGATAAAAATGGAGATAATATGAGTTTGCCAGCAGCACCTTACCTTGATCTGATGAAGATACGCGCAAAATTTTCAAATTTTGAAGAATTTAAGGTCCCATAGGATTTTCCTCAAATATTTCTCAATGTGTTTTGGTCAACCTTAAAGATAAAAAATTCTCAGGATTAAAAGTCATGATTTTCATATAAATTTACAACCTTTACCTACTTTTACTCCCGCTTGGCAGGCGTGGTATGCTTTGGCAATTAGTGGTATGACCTCTTATTGAGTTGTCTAATTTTCTTCAAACGTATTCGAGAAAAATGTTTTAGCATAGAGACTTGGAACAAATCGAAGCCTCAAATACCAAAAACATTTATGCCAAATGTGAAAATGTGTTCCTCCTGTATGTGTTGATGTCATGGTGTACTTGTCTGTTCATCGACCTGAATGTAAGTGTTAATATTGTTGACCAATACAGTGATCGATGGTGTATCCATCTGAGAGATACCTACACTTTTTGAAGTTTTTTGATTGGTAACATGGTTTTCACCCTGAGTTCAATTGTAAGGGTTATTAGCGCAGTTGAATGTATGAACATTATTTGCAAGGTATTTGCTTTTATACAATTGCCATTTTTTAGCTTCTTATTATTATTACTGTCTTTTTACTTATTCCTTAGTGTTTCCTTTTGTCTCTGACTTATCAACTAACTTTAGTTGCTCCAATTTTCTTAAGTTAGTGGCTCCCTTTTATGGTAGTTTAGGGGCACATTGTGTCTTATTTTAGTTTTAATGTTTCTATTTTTCTTGTATAAATTCAAACTTTCGCAGATTGTAATCAGCAAGAATTTCATAAGTTCACTCTATTTTTTATTTTTGACTCAATCAATTTCTTTGAGTATTTTTGTTTCACTTGGCATCCAGAGCCTCTATTGATCGTACAGACAAAAAAGGTTTAACCTACACCACAAATGGCAGCCAACCACCTACCTTTAATGCCATTCCAACCATTCACTTCACTGGTGAAAATTACCAAATCTGGTCTGTTAAGATGTAAGCTTTTTTGTAAGCCTATGAACTGTGGGAAGTAATGACTGAAGATAACCACTTGCTCTGCTCTACCACAAATCCTAAATCCCTACCTGGCTCAGACAAATCCAACAATGAGAGAAGCTAAGAAATCTATAGCCAAGTCTCTTATGCAGAATGCTGTGGCAGATACTGTGTTTTTAGATAATCATAGTGTGCAACACTGCAAAAGACAGCTGGATATGTTGAAAGCAGACTAATCAAGGCAGCAATAGAAACAGTCAAATCAAGTGGTTGAACCTAAAAAGAGTTTGATCCTGTATAATAGGAGGATGAAACTATCAGTAAGTATGTTTATCGATATCCTTAATGGTTAATTACTTAGAACTTTTGGGGGGGGTGAAGAATTTCATATAGTTCTGGAGAAAGTTCTTTGACTCTTCTGAGAGATTTGGAATCTAAGATTTCCTTCCTCTTATTGAAGATTCCAAAGACCCTGAAGCAATTTGATTAGGTGAACAATGAGTTTCTCTTCAAGCACCAAGCAAAAGAGGACTATGAGATGGGAAAAAAAGTTCATTGAAGAGGAAACCTAAGGGCAAAAAATGATTGATTAAACCACATAGTGATATGTGAAGCAAGACGTTCCCGCCTTGCAAACACTGTAAAAGAAAATATACGTCTGGAGAAGTATTGTTGTGTGGGAGTCGATGCTATATGTGGAAACTGTAAGAAGACGGGGCACATATCCAAGGTCTGCAAGAATCAAGAGCAAAAGGCCTTTGGTTGCTTGCCAAGCACAATAGCAGAAGCTTACGATGCACATGAAGAGCAACTTTTGCAGTTTCAATACTTTTCATCATCGAATCCTCTGATCATGGCTTCTTTGACAGTGTTTGCACACCTCACTGTGCAATATTTGAACTGTTCAAATTCCTAGATGATACCTTACAAATCTAAGTAAAAGTGGGAAAAACGGTGAGGCAGTAAAATCAAAGGCAGAGATAAAATGTCTATCTCAACAATAAATCAGTTATCAAAACATTTCGATGTTTTGTACACACCTTGATATGAGTCAATTTTTGATGTTTGGACAAATGCTTGAAAATAATTATTCTCTGCATGTAAGAAATGACTGTGTTTGTTTCTGACCCTTCTGAGTAGAGTTATTTTGTGTCAAGATGAGAAACCATAATGTTGTCAGTTGATTGGGAAAAATAACTGAAGCAGGAGTACACTATTAACTTCACCAACATGTCACAAACTTATGTCACAAAGTTTGGTCCACTTCAATCTGAGAAGGCATCGCCGAGATGAAAAAAAGAGCTAGTGGAAAATTGCATGAATTTCTTTTCTTTCTAATGCTCAAGGTGGTGAAAACTTGCCACATGGAAAGGAAACAAAATTCCATTTCAAGCAAATCAAGTACGAAGAAGCTAACCATACACTCTGCTCCTTCATATGATGTTTGAGCCAAATGAATAGATTCGCTGAGTGGTACATATACTTTCTCCTCTTTATTGATACTAGACCAGAATGTGTTGGGTGTATTTCATAAGACTAAGAGTGAAGTCTTTGATGTTTTAAAACATTAAAGCTTTAGTAAGAAATCATGTAATCTTAGTATTAAGGCCTTTAAGAAGGTCCTGACAATGGAGCAGAATACACTTCTTCTCATTTGTGGAGTTTTGTAATAACACAGGTAAGGTGAACGCCAATTGACATTACCATACACTCCCACAGTAAAAAATGGCTTGTCTAAAAGAAGAACAGGACCGGAAATGGAGATGGCCAGATGTCTTTCGCTTGAAAGACTATCCCCAATAGTTTGGGGCTGAGGAAGTCAATACCTCTGTAGATTTTGCTGACCAGATTGCCTACTAATCCTTGCAGGACATTCCTCCATAATGAACTGGTGTGGTAAACCACCATCATCCCCATCTCAGAATTCTTTTGGGTTGTAATATGTTGATTTCGATTTCTAGAAAAAAAAGGAGTCGGCTGGATAACAAGCCCATAAAGGCCATATTTTGGTCTCATAGTTTCAGCCAAGGTTACATGATTTTCTTCTGTTTGAAATCAGACAAACTATTCTAAGAAGCCGGAGAAGTGAAATTTGATGAAGCCAGCTAGTAGGGATTGGAAAAATGAAGACCTCTTATTCTGATTCATTTTCAATAGAGCAGCCTCAACTTTAAGAAAGATGAACGAGTGGAGATGTACCAATGAGGGGAACTCGATCCTTAAAAGATGTCTAATCATGGTGTAACTAGGTTAGCTCTGCAACCCACAAAGCTATGCTGAAGCATAACTCTCAGCATGGAGAGCGCTTATGCCAGAAAAACTAGACATGACGAGAAGATGGAACCTGGCAATCTTGTTTGACAACATAAGAACACCAGATAATGGAACAATTGCAAACATAAGGCTTATTGGGTTGTAAAGGATACACACAACAATATTGTGTGGATTACCAGGAACACTTGCTCCTGTCGAAAGGGTATTACCTAATCACAGCTTCTTCTTGCATTTGCATTCTCATAGTTCCCGGCAGAGTCAATCAACTGATGTCAAATCGGCTTCCTTGAATGGTTGCTTGCTGAAAGAGATCTAAATTTCGAGCTACCTGATGGTTTCCAACTCTTGGAAAGAGGATCAAGTTTTAATCTCTTAACCACGGTCGTATGGCCCCTAAAACAAAGCCCCAAGGCATGGATGAGAGATGTACAATCATCTCATCCACCAAAAACCCGTTTTGGCCTTTATAGAAGTCAAAGTGAAGCCACTTTTGTATGTGAAGTCAATGCTGCGGTGAGTCCTTAATTGTCTTAATTATGTGTATGACATGCTTGTGACAGGAAGCACAATTGGAACAACTCCAAAGGTTCACGCAAGAAATGGAGAAAAATCTTTGAACTGACTATCCCTTGGATTCATGAAGTAACTTTTTCTTCGGCATGGAGTGGTTCAGTCCGGTGATGGAATTTTTAAATGCCAGCAGAAATGACATTGTGGATATTTACAAACAGGTTCAAAATCAAACTGCAAACCTAGGATTACTCCACTATTCTACTCCTGTGTGAATCTGGGCAAGGATTAGGATCCTAAAAAGTGATATAGATGTAATATACTCTTCATTGGCAATCTCTCTATATTTAACCACAAAGAAGGCCTTGAATCTATTTGTTTTTAGTTGCTCTCTAGGTTTCTGCCTTCACCTAGAGACACACACCTCACATCAAACAACAGACAAACAAAAAAACAACAGCTCCTAAAGAGTATTAAGGTTTAGTTAATGACCTAGCAAGTTTGGAATTTTTTCCCCACATCTTCGAAGTCATATGAACCTGATCGGTTAATCTTAAATCGTGAATTGGGTGGTGGGTTGATGAATAAGAAAGCACACTGGGTATCTTTTTCTGTTTGGGACCTTTTTAGTTGGAGCTCTAGAAAACAAAAACTACCGCGCCAATCAACACATAAGCTGATAACAATAGCTGCGGCATATCCTGTGAAAATCAATTTTCTGGCTAGGAAGATGATTAAGGACTTAGGCCATGAACAACAGAAGCTACCAAGAATCATGTGTACAACATTTCAACATTTTCAATCTAAAAAAAATCCACAGTTTTCATGTCAAACTAAACATATCAAGATCAAGTTCTTTTATCAGAGAAGTCCACAATCTAATGAAGTGTTGGCTAGGTTCAATTTCAATGTTCATCTGAGAACCAGCTAGCTGAAATTTTCACCAAGTAATGCAAGGAAAGGTTTGAAGTCTGAGGCAAAAGATTGGGTGTTTTCCACAAAATGCAATGGAGAGTGTTAGACATTTAACCATTTTTTTCCATACGTATTATTATTTTTACTGTCTTTTGACTTTTCAATTTTCGTGTATCCTATTTTCTTCTAGACTTAGTCACTTTAGTTGTTGAATTTCTTAAGTTAGTGGCCCCATTATGGCTTTATGGCCCCCCTTTTATGGTAGTGGGCACATTTTTCTATTAGTTTTAATGTTTATGTTTTTCTTGTATAAATTCGACTTTCCGAAAGTAATATACATAATGGAATTGCAAGGTCACTCTATTTTTATTTTTTCAAATCAGTTTCTTTGAGTATTTTTTGTTCTAACATTTTGAATATAATAAGACAAAGTTTATTGGCCGAAGAAATTAATGATTGGGTGCATTGAATGGGATGTGTTTGGCATATTTTGTGACTTGGGAAAAATTTTAAAGGGTACACCTAGACAACTTAATTCACCCGATTTGGAGGACACCCACTATCTATTTTTGAAGAGTTTAAGAAATTCAACCATTTCCTCTATCAGTATTGGTTTAAATCAATAATTTAATTAAAATATATAACATTAAACCTTCAATTCCTTTGTTAAGAATTTTCAATTTTCACAATTCACTAGTGAGACTCTCAACAAAAGTTCAATGTGGAGTTGAATAGACATGCATTTAGTTGGTTACACAATAAAAGTTAGTAGAAATTAACTTTTTATTTCTTAAATCAACATGGCAATTCCAATGGATTGTATTCTAAAAGCTATTAATGTTGTTGGGTCAGGTTATGACAATCTGATATAGTAGAGAATGGAATTTTATACTCTCTTTATTACGTGGCCTATGCCATTGTCACAAGATTAAAAGGCCCATATTGTTAATGGATATCGATTTTCATGTGAACGAGTATGATGAATATTCTAAAAACTCAAAATTCTTCGGGGTTTGTATAGGTGAGACAACCGGTAAAAGAACAAACCAATAATGGAATTCTTAGGGCTAGTTAAAAACCGAGGTCTTCTGAATTAAAATTTGTTGTGGGGAAGAAGAGTGATTTATTTAATTTCGATTTAATTGGTTATGATGTGTCTATCAAAAGACGGGAGTTTTAAATGGATGAATCTGGCTTTTAAGTGTTTACAGTCAGCGATTAATTTGAAACTAAATGAGTCCACTTTAGTAGCATACTTAGCTAGCAAGCATCACAGAATGGTTTTATATCATTCCAAAAAGGTGGCAGATAGTGCAAAGGTTAACCTCTTGATTCTTTTTGGATATTTGGAAAAAGATGAGTACTTAGAGATTTTAGATAACTCTACACCAGTGAAAAGAAAAAGAACTTATTAACGGTTTGTAGCTTTGTTCGTGCTTTCATTTACTTTATTAATTTTTTATGGTAATGATTATACATATTAATTCCTATGAAAATTTTGTTTAATGCCTTGTTTTTAATGTTACCTTGATCTTACTATAGTAGTAATGGGCATGCTGGAAGCTATATTCCAGTACTGTGTCTTCTTTCTTATGAGTTTCAATCACATTTTCTTATGAAAATTTCCTACCTATTAGAACTTTTGTTTTGAAGACTTAAACGTTTATTTTTATTAATATCTGAGGTTTATATGAATCCCTCCAAACTCTGAAGTATGAAATGGGACAAGCTTCACAATTTCCCAGCATGAACTCATTCAACCAGTGCCCTTAGCAAAAAGACTAAGGTCAAAGTTTGAAATCTATGAGCACTATCAGAGTTAATGCTAAACAAAGGACTCCGATTATAAAAAAATAGAAGTTATTTATACACTACTTCTATTAATAAGCTACAGATATTAGTTTTCATGTGCATCCTTGTTTTTTGAGGAAATGAAGACAATGCTCCCCTCCATCAAGAAGATGAAATGAATCAATACACTTTGACAGTGTTGGAAAGGTAGGGGGACAAAGGTATTAAGGATTACTGCTGAAAAAAGACATATGGGCAAAATAGATTGACTACACCAACTCTAGTCGGAAATAAGCCTATAAAGAAAGTATCCATGTGCCTCCGTGATTTTTTTATCCATGGAAGAAAATGACAACCACTCTTTCGAGAAATGGCAATTTACTACTTGAGATCCTCCCAAAGAAGTGATCACTAGGCTTCCAAAAGAGTTATTTTGTTAATCTGTTTAATCAAGAACTTCCTGCTTAACTTTTTCTTTACTTATATCCCATCATTTTTTTTTGTTACTAATTTAAAATAACTTCTTATTTGTTGAGTTCCATCAAAATTTGTAGTCCAAGTAGATTTGATTCGTCAAAAAAGTGATTGAAGTGCCTCGAGTAGGAAAAAAAAGTGATACGCAATTTTATTTATTTGTGTCAACCTTTTTTGTTTAGTTTGAATTGTAGTCTTGATTGTTTTTACTTGGCACTTAAATTGCAGGTCCATTTGAATCTACAAAATCAAAACAGTGGTTGAGTGATCTCCAGTTCTAAGGGAATCACACTAAGGTATTTTTCGTGTTGTTACATGTAAAGCAACAAAAAATTATTTCTGACTTTCTTTCTTCGGAATAGGATTTTAGCATATGGGCGAACATTTCAGGATAAGTACCTTCGAGATAGGGTAATATAGTTTATTTGTCTTAGTAACTCTCGATTCTAGAAAATTCTATCTTTATTCAACCTCTTTCTTCTGTTGTCCCTGTCCCCCTTTCTGTATCACATTCTATAATTTTTAGGATACAATGATGGGTAGTCCTTTCTAAGTCGTACTACTGTCAACTGTTTTCTCCTGCGTATCCATTTGGACAATTGGGATAGTAGACTGATGATGTGAACAAGCAGGTGCATTGTGTTGTGGTATTTTTCCAGCTGAAATAATAATGTTTTTTTAAGTATGTTTAGCATTTGAACTCTATCTGGAGTAAACATATGTTTGTGTTTTCAAGTTTGTGCGTGTGTGTTTTAGTTTCTTGTTAAGAACTGTATGTTTATGTACTAATAAGCCGACCTGTTTAAGAACTTTATGTTATGTACTAGTAGCTAAACCTGTTTGGAGCCTCCTTGTTGCTCCACACTTAAGGACTTTTAAAATTTGTTGTGGAACCCCTTTTCTGATCTTTGATGAACTGCAGGAGGACTCTTAGGTTTACCTGCAGTCCGTCGTTTGGAACCATGGTTCCGCTCTTGTTCACAATTCCTTTATTTCCTTCAACCTTGACTATCACGTATGCGTGCATATTGTCCATAGCCCAAATCAGATATGTATTATTGAATAATTGTTTAGACCTTCTGGATGATGGATTGAAAAGGTTCCCTGTTTGAAAAGATAAAAACATCTACTCCTACCATCCACGGAGACTAATGGACCTACGTTACGTAGGTCATTTTCTGTAGATTCCCTTTTCGCACATTCTCTGTTTTGTCTCTACCTTCCACGGGAACTTATTTCATGCAAACATGAGACAATCAAAATTAATAAATATAAGAAATGGCACTATAACACAATAACTCTTAAGTTGTAATTTATTAAAAAAAAACTCATAAAATCAATGATATAGTCAACCCTAAACTTTAATTTTCCATGTTTGTCCCAGATACACACTTAGACTCTAAATGACACTTTATAAAAGCAAACATTCAAGCACAAACTCACATAATATTTATTCCCCACTCAACATCCCTTTTCAAAGTGCAAATATTTTCTCTTAGACTAAACATGCAAACGCATGCGGATCAAGACCGATGAGCAAAGACGGCCAATAGCCACATGGACATCCACTATTTGCGATCACAAAGTACCAACGCTCAATAATTAACAGTGCCCTTAATTCAAATGAAATCCCTTTTTCATTTTCACACTCTACACTTAGAAGGAAACTTCAAGTACAAGTAGTGCTCAATGTCATAGGCTTGCCCTTTTTTTTCACTGCTTAGCTCTCTTCTCCAAAGTAGTTGCGCTAGGATTACTATAGTACCTCTTGAACTTGTAACGTAGGCTCAGGGTCAGGGTGTGTACATTTGGTACTTTGTATTGCACTTTCGACCCTCCTTGCCCTTACATTAGGCTTTTTCCCTCTTTGGCACCCTTTTTTTGATATCCTACCTTTTTACCTTCTGATCTCTTTGCTCTTTTTTATAACTATATTGCAAAATTTTACTTTGTATCACTTTTTTTTTTTTGTTTTATTTCTTTCATTTTATTTCTCAACAATTTTAGTCTCATCTTTTGCTCCTTGAGCAAAAAGTTAACTCCTCTCTTTTATTTATTTTTCTCTTCAACCACCAACGCTTTTGGTTTTCCTTTTTCATAGCCACCCTCAACTTATTGATTTTCAAAATTAAGGGCCCAATTTCGCTTCGGACCAGGTTAAAATATTGAGGTCACTTTTGCATTAGCCAGCGTCAACATTAGGCTTTTGGCCTAAGTCCTAGGTAAAATTTCCAAGTAGGGACTGAGGACCAAATACTATATTAAGGGAAACGAGTTAAGGGGTTTAGAAAAGAAATTGTCTCTTTCCAGTCAAATATTTGGAATCATGGGAACATCTTTTTTATTCGTTAGGCACTAATGGACTAATTAGGAAGGTCCTATGATTACTTCCTATCCTCTAGTGTATATTCTAGCAGACTAACCGGGCAAGTTTTCCAGATAGACACAACTGTCTGAACATTCAACTCTTCTTACTCTCTTTCGGCACATTGTTATATTACATAATTATGACCGCCGTTTTAGTTCAAGTTTAGCTAGGGTCATGATGCCCAGATAGTTCATTATCATGTCTGTTAAGAGCCACATTCAACTCCATCTACTTTAGGTTTCATGACATACCTCTATTTGTGGATGGTATCATTTTGTCAATAAACATGCCATCATGCTGTTTTTTTTTTTTTTTCTTTCTTGGATCTGAGGCTCTCATGCTTATGTCCCATAAAATCCTACCACATTCAAATTTACATAAATTAAATACGTGTTTCTTAGGAAACAAGAACACATGAAAGAAAAACCCCCACAGAGGATTTGAGTGTGGCAACTCAGACTTACCCCCTATTCACTCACATCCATTTAACCCCCACCCCCTAACAAAATTAGTGCAAGACTGCTTTCAGTTTATACAATTAAAGATTAAGGTCATGTGAAGAAATCTTTGTGTGCATAACCCCAAATAATTACAATATCAGTGGGTAGGTCCTTGGTTTTCCTTGACTTGCTAAATCACATGGAGGAACGCCATCATAGCACTATACTCCGTCTATCATCTTAGAACCGTTAGTAGTGCTCATATCACTTTCCACAGTAGCATTGCCTATGAGTGGAAACATAATCGAGGCACCACATCACTCGCACAAAAAGAACCCTCTGGCAGCGCAACTCCTTATCCCACAATGGAATATCTCTTTGGTGCTCATCCTTACTACCTAACTCTTAACTGGGGCGCTTGCCCTCTTCGGGACCTTGAATTATTAGTAAGTACAGAAGTGAGACAAGAGAAAATACCCACCGGGGGGTGGTTTTGAGTATTGGAAATCCAAAGGGTGTATGCCTCTTTTCCTTATCTTCCCCCCCCCCCACTTGCTCATGGCTGGATTTGGGCTGTGGTAAGTATCTCGAAATAATGCATCAAAAATCGTATCATCGACTGATAAGTAAGAGTTAAATCTTGCCCATGCCTCCGTAGGTGGAACAAGTATATTATCAAGATCCTGCGGCTAGTGATCGCCACAGTATATCGTGTCCACAACTACTAACTCCTTCTCGAGAAAGAGACAAAAAATTCATTTTTGGTGTCTGGTCTGGTCGCCTCAAGACTCTCAACTGAAGTGTCATGCACTATTAAATGGACTTGACCCTTCAGGGTGATCATGTTTTCCATCCTGGCCTTAGACTTTGATATAGACCGCTAATCCTAGGCTTCACATGCTAAAACATTATTTCCATTTGTGCCTCCAATTTTTGAATATGAGTAAGGCGAACAAGCGTAGGATCGTGGTGTCTTTAGACGAGATATGAGACCGATTAGTGGCTTGAGATGGATAGGTCCTGACATAATCCAAAGTGACTTGAAGGGTGGGGTCTGCATTCTGCTTTAAATCCACATCAGCAACTAAGTATTCTCCAATAGAGATATATCGACTTGTGGCTCTCTATGTGTGTGCCGCCACATTCTCCTTATCCTGAATCAGGCCTATATCTAGGGTCTTTATCGCCTATATCAACATATATCAATACAATATAGGCACTACAAAATCCCCGCATAATGGAAAGATGAGACAAGGGAAATGGTAAGTGGTGGAGGCCTTGAAGGCCCTCTCATGAATCTCCTCAATTGGCATGCGTGTAAAGTCTATCTCAAACCCAGCCACCAAAGCAACAACCATCACAACATAGTCCTATGTAAGAACATTGTCTGCAGAAGTAGGAGACATCCGATTTTGCAGTAATAGCCAGAAGAACTTTGTTAAAAAATTCATATTGGCCTTATTTATTAATAAAGTCAAAGTACTGACCCACTCGGCTTGCTCTCTGTATGTAACAATGTGACTCGCCAGCCAGTGTAAAACAATCTCCTTTTTCTCTGTACTTTGTTGGAACTTGTCGCTTCGCATAGTGTCTCATATGTATTACAATTCGACTGTTTTTAGTGCCCAAGTGTTGGATGGGTCATCGAGGAAAAACCATATGGTGATCTCAGATATATTTACAGAAACACCACGCAATAGTGAAGCTTTGAGTGGTGGTCTAGTTGCTAGTCTGTAGGCTTGGTAATTATTTAAATAGAGCCTCATATAGTGGCTGCGTAGGAAGACTATAACTCCCTTACAATCTCCTCGCTATATGTCTTTAGTTCCCGAGACATCGACTCACACGTATGCTATTTGAAGAGTCAGTGGATGTCGTGCATAGTATGCAAGCTGCCTGTGAGTACCCTTCCCTCCTCTGAAATCATCAAGGTCAATCTCTCTTTATTCGAGATCATTCAGGAAACCGTGTAGATCTGTTACTCTCCCTCAAAGCATCATATATTAGGCTTCTAAGCAAGTGTAACATCCCTAAAAATGAATAAGTAAGAAAAGGTTAATGTGTCAAGAATGCTTGCGATTAGACCAAGGTTCACACGGATTGATGCGCGCAGAACCAGACCTTAGAACCCTTACTACTGCCAAGCCAACTAACTTGGGGAGTTAGATGAGCTTAGTAAGGTTGGAACCAACCATATAGGGCTCTCGAAAACGAAGATTTAATCGAAGGAGTCTTTACCAGACTTAAAAGAGGAAATCTTAAGTTTTGATGGTCTATGGGTAAAATGATCTTTTACCAGGCTAAGGGTGGTATCGTAATTATGATAAATATATAATTAATTAATTATTTAATAAGATGGAGGGGAAATTTAGGGAGAGAGAGACGAAATTGAGCTTTTGAAGTGAAGTGTTCCTCCACCCGGGTTCAAACCTAGGTGGAAGCAATGATTTAAATTGTTTTTATTTAAATTGATAAATAAATTTAATTAATTAATATATTTTTAGCTGATTTAAGAAAATGTAAAATCAGATTTTTATTATTAATTATTCAAGTATTAAGGAGAGTCCTAAATTGACTAAGTCATTATCTAAGCCTAAACAACTTCACGCGTTTCACTCTCTCATGATCTCTCTCTCACGTTTCACCATCTCTTTCACATTGCTCTCTGCCCAAACAACTACAATAACAAAATTTATATTAAGAGTTCTTCACACTTTATGAACTCATATGAAATTACGAAAAACAAAGTAGCCAAAAATGTTAAGGAAAAGAGAAGTTGTCCGTCGAGTGGTGTGGACGTTGAGGAATCTTGGACTGATTCTGGAGAGGGTTTTGAGCAGCAAGATAAACATTTGAACATCAATTAAGGTATGGTTTTATTCTCTCTTGGTCCCTTTCCCAAGAGACCCACTTAAGATTCAAGATATTTATTCCGAAAACTAGGGTTCCCCGTTATATGTCCCTATCACTAGCTCCCATTGAATCATAGGTTGGGTATGTTTGCTGGTACAAGGTAGGGATGAAATGTGTTTTTGTGATGTTTATGTTTAAGTATGCATGTTCAAAATTTTGTGAATTTTGATTATGTTGTTCGAAATCATGTGAAAAAAGTGATGTGCGTGTGCAACGTGTGGCAGTGAAATTAGTCACTTTTGGAGATGTGTAATGGCATGTTAATCTTTGTATTTTATGTACTAAAGTTGTACACAACGTTATGTTCATATGGGGTGTGAGGTTACTAATTTTTAATGAAAACGCTTGACTAATGTAACTACTAAACTAGACCTAACAATACACTAAAAATGTTTTGTGAAATGCCCCAAGGAAACTAACATGAAAAGGTTGATGAAAGGAAGCTATAGTTGGGATTAAATTTCAAGCTTAGTGTACTCTAGTTTCGGTAAAAAATAAGGCTAAAAATATAGGTTTTTAAAATTAAATAAAATAGGTGAGGTCACTGGGGATTGAACCCAAAACCTCATATGTGAATAATGCTAAAAACGTCAAGGGGGAAAACGGGGTTAAGGGGAATCGAACCCGTGTAGCTACTGTGATTCACGAAAAAAAAATGAAAATGGGGCTGGGGGGAATCGAAGTCAGCTATTGGTTGGGTAAGGAGAGAACAAATAATTTAAGTAAATAAATGGGAGGCGTAGGAATCGAACCCACGACCTCCAGGCAGCGAGTTAACGAAGTTAAAATAAACAAAGGAAAATGTGAGGCGTGGGAATCGAACCCACGACCTCAAGGCTGGATAGGAGAAGGCAAATAAATAAGAAAAATTAGGTGAGGGTGTGGGGTTTCGATTCCACGACCTCACTGAGAAACGCCTTATACTAGGGAGTTTTAGTTTAAAATTTAAATAAAGAGACTGTGGGGGTTCTCACCCACAACCATCAATGACTAGTGAAAGAAAAAAAAAGAATAAAATGAAAGAGGCTGTGGGGGTTTTATCCCACAACCTCTTGGTTTTGGCGAAAATGGGCAATGAGATGTTAATGAAAAATAAAAAGGGGTTGTGGGGGTTCGAACCCACAACCCTTCGGCCAAATTAAGAAGAAAACCAAGTAGAAAATTAAAGATACAATGTTAATGTTGGGGTTCAATCTAGAGTCCCAATGTCATGGAGAGTACAAATAAAATCAATAAAAAATGTAAATGCTATCCAAGAATATCCAAGAATAATGCCACCTACTTAGATTCACATCAAGATCTTGACATATATACAAGATACATAAGTCTTGTACTACATAATCCTAGGAATATATGAATTACTTAGCGAACTATGAATGAAGCCTCATGGCTTGTGTGTATAGACTCATAAGTCTAGCATACGTTTAAGTGAATCTAAGATGTATGTAATGAAATGATGTAACCCTAGAATGGTTAAGTACTAGTGTAAAACACCCTTAATAGCCAAGTGCATTGGCATACGATGAAATGATTATTATGTAATGAAATGATGAAACCCTAGAAAAGTTAAGTAAGAGTGTGAAACACACAAATATCCAAGTGCATCGGCATGTTAGGAAATGAACATTCATGTAAAAAGGGGTGAGTAATTATGAAGAGAAAATGTGCAAATGTTAATGAATGTGGTGACAACATGCGACTAATGTAAAAGATGAGAACAATCTCAAATGAGCCTAAGTAAATGTTACTAAAATGTATTCACCTTTGAAAGTGTAAGTTAATGAAAAGACCAGTCTCTATGAACACTCTAATGGAGGTATTCAGATCAACAAACTTAATACAAACTATTAGATGAGAAATCATCTGACAAGCTATGATGTTCTCATATTATAAGCCATCTTCCATGACGTATGAGATGAATGAAATGGAACTTTATACTGAGCCCGATAGACTATCTATGAGTTGTAATGCCTTCTTTCGGGAAGGGTGGAGGTTCACGTAACTCTCATGAGATAAGACTGTACGGCATGCCAGGTATGAGTCTCCTTATATCTCCTAGTCTTCGAACCTATACTGCCAATATAAGGATCTAGTGGGGTTCAATTCCCATGTACCCTAGCATGTTTGGGGTCACTTTGGCTGGTGATTCCACCTCTTTTAGGTGTGTGGTTTCATTACACTGGATTTCATGATGCTCACATGATCTATGTCGGTTAAATTTAAAGTTCCCCATGAATGAATGAGGCCAGCCTCAAATTATGTACATAATGAAATGAATGATACCAAAGGTGTTAGAATAGGATAATCAAAAGGTGAATTATATTCAAGTAATGACATTAGATCATTCTTGGTCATTGCACAACGAAACTAATGAAAATCTTAAATTAAATCCTAGGTATAGCTGGTGTTTACACTGCTCTATGAATGAAATGAAATAGAGTACGTACGAATGAAAGACGCCCACTCAGTGTTTGCTAATGAAGACTCCCTAGTTGAGGTCCCATCTATTGAGCCCTCATTTATGGGATGTCTTTTTGTTAATTCCATGATTGTAAGGTGTCATGGCATATGAATGAATGATATTAAAGAAGTTATATGCTACATACAAAATGTGTTGTATGCTATATGATATGTTCTATGTGTAAATGTTATGTGCTGTTTGCAAATATGTTATTCTCATGGCATAACTTTCCAATTCCAAATCTGGAAAGCTCACTGACTTTCCTAATCCAAATTTGGAAAGCTCATTGACTTTTCTAATCTAAATTTGGAAAATTTCATAATGTCAATTTGACAAGTCCACTGACTTGACTTCCAAAAATCATGTTGTTAGCAAAGAGCTATTCTTTCTCATGCATGTCCTTGGTGTGTGCTTGAATATACCAATACTTAGTACAAGTGTGTACTAACACTATACAAACTCTACTATTTAGGTGCAAGCACAGGTGGAAAATAGAGCTACAGGATCATCGCAGCAGTCATCCGGACGTCTAACATTCATTTGGAGTTGGTAGGTCCTCATGCTTTCGAGGATGCTACTATTTTATATTCTAGCTTTGTTTTAGAGTTGAGTTAGTGGAGTATGTTCCACTAGCATTTCTTTCATTTGGCATTGATACACTTAATAAGAATTGAACTATTTATTTTAGTTTCTTATCTCTTAGTGCTTGATAGTTGATGGTGAATAATTACGTATTAATGAGAATGTTTTTATAAGTATGTTGAGAAATAAAGAGTTTCAAATTTTCTGCTAAAATTAACCTATGTAAAGTAAGAATAACAAAGTAGGCTTGTCTGCGATCTTTGAGAGGTCAATGATGCCGGTCTCGTCTGGGGTCTAGATTCCAGTCGTGACAACAAGCAAAGTAGGATCGATGTTTGGTGGCACTTAAAAATCCCCCACACTAGTAGACTTATCAGACGAGACAATCCTACCATATGAACTCGAGTCTGTTGTAGAGCCACAAAGGATCGTGAAGCAAAGGCGGGCTTAGATGTAGAAGCATACATACCATGTGATCTTACCAATTTATACTTTTCATTAGACTGAGATGTATTGATTACGTCAGGAACCACATGCTTGGATTTATTCCAGGTAGTCTTAGGTGTTGTGGGGGATGTCCTTCCTGTAATGGAGGGGGGGGGGGACAAATGCGGGGTCATTCTCCGCATCATTATCTTTATTTATGAGTTGGTGGGGTGGTGCCACTAATTCTGACCTGCCTTTTGTAGCAATGCTCTATGCTTTGTTTGGAGCCATGGTGCCCATGGAGGAAAAATTAGTACCAATGTAGGATAATAAGATACTCGAAAAAAGTAGAATTAAGAATGAACAAAAGATAAAATCAAAACATTTCTGGACAGTAGCTAAACTATTGACCCACATTGGGTACATACGGTCAATAGAAGGATCCACAGTCCGTAGGTATGGAGGTACCCAAAATAGGGGTCTCTAATGTGAACCACAAATGTTGAGAAGGAATTAAGGAACATAATCCACTTCCATGGCTCCACACTTAGAATTTTTGTTATGTGCAGATCCACGGACCTAATCTACTATCCGTATATTGACTTGTGGTCTATAGACGATGTCTCATGGGTCAAGTTTATGCTTGATTTTAGACATCCTTCAAATCTAAACAAATATTTACTAATTCAAATAATAAATCTAAGTCTAATCATTCATTTCAACACAATTTATGGTAGTTTGTCATCCCTAGGTTCTAATTACTCAATTTTTAACAGACATTGCATACAAAACTAGCAACCCTAACTTGAAACTTGCATTTAGACTCTTTTTCTCAAATTTAAATCTTTATAGATACGATACATTCACATTCTATCATCCCAAGGGTGTTTCTAACATTAGTTTAACATGTATTTTCATATAACAATAAACCAAGGTCAAGATCCACTTTATGACTTCATATTATGAACAATGATAATCAAAATTCATAGTTAAGTTGAAATCGATTACTTTAGAAGCAATGGAAGTGGGTGATTTTGTCATGATTAAACTCCTTAAACCTTTTGGTCACCGAACACAGACCTTGAACTCTTCTTTGAAATGGGAGTGATTAGATTGTGGGGAAGAAAGGAGTGGAAATCCGGCAGGGATGATATGTATGGGCGATGGAATGATCAGACTGAATAATGGAAATAATGAAAGGAGGGTATGTATAGGAGATGGAAGTTATTTGGCGATATAATGAGGGAGATATGGGATTTGGAGGGGTTAGAAACTGTTAGGAGGGGATATGGGACGTGTGGGATGAAATTTAAATTGAAGAGTTTTATTAAAGAGGGGGTCAAGGTAGGGTGAACAACACTTGCTTTGGATTCATAAAACCCCATATACGGGTTGCGGGTCGACCTACGGACCGTAGATCATGTATGTAGGTCACTAAACACTTAGAAATTATTAGAAGACTTACCTAGAGTCTACCTATAAAATTCACGGTCCGTGGTTTGACCTACGGACCATCGGTGGACTCCGTAGACCTCTGCACCACACATTCAATAGATTGCATTTTTTGACCTTGCACATATAGCGACCGTTATGCCTTTCCTTTTACATTTTTTGAACACTTTTTAGGCACAGACCCTATGCTATATCTAGACAACACTAAAATAAAAAATAAAGCACCTACCTAAAGGAATATAGAAAAGAAAATAAACAAAGAAAACTACTAAATTAAAAAAATAAAAACAAATAGTTTGCTAGATTTTACATCTTGGGTTTCTTTCCAAGAAGTGCTTCATTAACGTCGCGGCATGACACAGTCCTTTTGATTACTGAGATTTTATCAAGATAGTAGGAATCAACCACTTCTTGCACATTTTCCGCATTTCCTGCATAGACCTTGATCTTTTACCCCTATACCGTAAACCCTTGTCCCCTCACTATTTTAGAGCTCGACCGCTCCATGTTAGAGAACTTGCATAACTAAGAATGTCCCATTCCACGAGGACCTGAGATTGCTCGAAAATAAGTGCAACTTAAAGTTTCACAGAAGCACAAAATCACCCATAATAAATTCTCCCTTTTTAAGCCTTTGATCCTAATATTTGTTCATATTCTCCTTGAAAAAGGTTTAACTTTCATAAGCATCAACCACATTCAAGTCACTAATTCCTTGATTGGATGTGGCGCCCCAATCCAAATTTTGCTTTTATAGCACCCGCATACCCTTGTGATCTAGCTCTACCGGCAAATAAATAGACTTTCCATATACAAGTTGGTAGGAAGACACACCTATGGGAGTCTTGAATGCAGTGTAGTAGGCCCTTAGTGCATCATCAAGCTTCTTTGACCGGTCATTTCTATTAGCATTTACAGTCTTAGCAAAAATTTGCTTGATCTCTCCATTGGACACTTCAGCTTGGCCACTATACTAAAAATGGTAAGGAGTGGCCTCAATGTGGAGGACGCCATATTTCTCAAGTAGCGCCTTGTAAAATATATTACAAATGTGGGAACCTTCATTGCTGATAACCTCCCTAAGTGTATAAAATCTAGAGAAGATACTTTTTCAGGATAATGGTGACACTTTAACATTCATTGTTTGAAAAATGCAATTCCCTCCACCCACTTTAACACATACACAACCGCAACAAGAATAGACTTCATCCAATATAAAATTACAAATGGACCCATAAAATCAATTCCCCATACATCAAACAAAACTATCACTAATATCAGATTCATAGGAAGTCCTTGCGTCTTTGAAATTCCTAAACTCTTTGGTAATAATCAAATGACTTGGTGAAATGATGAGCATCTTAGTGGATAGTAGGCTAGTAATACCAACACTACAGATTTTATGTTCATACTGAATACCACTGTGATGCTCACTAACATGTGCTGAGTGACACACCTCTAGTATACTCAATATCTCAACCTTGGGCACATAGCGGCAAAAAATCCCATCAGCACAACTATGGTGCAAGTAAGGCTCATCCAAAAAGAACTTCTTCACATCATGCATAAACTTTTTCCTTTTGTGAAAAGACAAGTCTTATAGCACCACATCACTTACTAATTAGTAAGCAAAGTCTGATAACTAAGGAATTAGAACATGAGTACCAGACAATACTTCTTCATCCGGAAAAGCATCAGTAATTTCAGCCCTATCACCAAGCGTGAGCATAGCGTTTTCCTCTAATCACGACAAGAGATCAACAACCTAATTTTCAGTCCCCTTTCTGTCTTTCACCACAAAGTTGAGCTCCTTCAAAAAGAGCACCCATCTAATCAACCTCAGTTTTGCATTCTTCTTAGCCATCAAATACCTCAATGTAGAGTGGCCAGTATGCACTATGCCCTTAGTACCAAGAAAGTAGGATGGGAATTTTTTGAATGCGAAAACCATCGTGAATAGTTCTTTTTCTGTCACTGTATAGTTCTTTTGAGCAGTATTTAGTGATTTTCTAGAATAGTAAATAGGGTGAATAATCTTCCCTTGCCTCTTACCCAAAACTACACCAAGCGCCACTCCATCTGCATCAAACATTACCTCAAATGGTTGCCCCCAATCTTGTGAAATAGTGATAAGTGTAGAAACCAACTTTTCCTTTTAACTCTCCAAATGCTCTCAGAGAATCATCATCATAATCAAATTTGCACTCCTTTTGAAGCAGTTTGCACAACGGGTGTGCAATTTTAGAGAAATCCTTGATCAACCTCCTATAGAAGCATGCATGCCCAAGAAAACATCTAACACCTTTAACATATATAAGTGGTGGAAGCTTTTGTATTACCTCTACATGTTGTATATCAACCTCAATACCCTTTTCTGAAATTTGATGATCTAAAACTATACCCTCTTTCACCATAAAGTGTCACTTTTCCCAATTGAGCCCAAGATTAAATTCTTCATATCATTTTAGTACCTCACCCAAATGGTCTAAACAATGATCAAAAGAGTCACCTATGACAGAGAAATCATCAACAAACACCTAAATAGTGTCCTCAACATGTAAAAAACATCAATATCATACAACGCTTGAAAGTCAATTGAGCATTAAAACAACCCAAAAAAACATTCTTTTGAAGGCGAGAGTCCCATAAGGGAAAGTAAAGGTTGTCTTCTCTTGGTCTTTTTGACCTACAGAAATCTGATTGTATCACAAATAACTATCAACAAAATAATACCAACCCTTACCCACAAGTCTTTTCAACATCTGATCCATGAACAACATAGGGAAGTAGTCCTTTTCTGTCCAAGTATCTAATTATTAGTAGTCTATTCTGACTCTCCATCCAGTCACAGGACGCATCAGAACCATCTCATTTTTTCCATTCAAAACTATTGTCACCCCGCCTTTCTTAGGAACACACTAAATATGGCAAAACCCAACTACTATATGCAATGGGATAAATAACTCGAGAATCTAACCACTTGATGATTTCCTTTTTAACTTGCTCTTGCATAGGTAGATTTAGTCTTCTTTAGTACTCAATATTAGGCTTGTTATCACACATGATTTGGATTTTGTGAGAACTAATATAAGGAGATATCCAAAAAATGTCTGGTCCGCTGAATAGTCTGTTGAACCCCATCAACACGGAAACCATTGCCTCAACTTGTGTCACATTCAAATCTTCCGCAATGATGACCGGTAAAGTACCATCTCTCTCCAAGAATACATACCTCAAATGTGATGGTAGAGCCTTAGCTTCAATTTCAAAACATCTTCAACAAACGGTGTTGTAGGTGTAGAGTCACAATTTTTCATGTCTAACTCTAATATCTTGTTTTTGATGTAATTCAAACCTATCAATTATAGCGACCAATTAATCATAGTCTTCAATACAATCACCCTCAAGGTTCATCATTACCGCTTTTAGTGCATCATCACCTAACCTCTCTTTAGTAGGCATCTTAGAACCACTCTCTACAATATGATTCACGACAGATTCACCAATAATACCGACTTTAGCTCAATAATTTTCTCCATGGATCTGCAAAATATATAAAGTTAGCTCTTTATTATTAAAATAAAACTTCATCTTCCTTTATTCATATCGACCGAGGCGAGCACAATGGCAAGGAATGATCGCCCAGAGATAATGAGAACCTCAAACTTAACCTCACTATCAACTATCACAAAATCCACGGAAAGATAAAAATTCTATTTTCACTAATACATGATGAAGGACACCAATGGGCCTCTTCACAGTTCTATTGGCAATGAGAAATCGCATCGTAGTCATTTTTGGATCTCTTAAGCCCAACTTCTTATAAATATACAATGGTATCATATTAAAGCTAGAACCTAGATAACATAGCGCCTTAGAAAAGTATGACAGTACACTTCAGATCATAGGAGGATCATATGTATGCTAACCTCATCGATTTGTGACTGTTATACAATGTCCATCATTCTTCAAATTTTTGATGGTGTTTCTAGGAGGTGTAATAGGCTGATGCGGGTTTACTGTAGTAGATTAATAATTCATCTGCTGCTCAAGATGCTTGATCAACACTGTATGGGCGTGGACTTTTTAACCAAGACTAGACACATTGTTTCCCATCTCCTTCACATTCTCATCAGTCAAATCAAACCTCTTCATCATCTTCTGAACTTTAACCTCAACTTGTGCAGGAGGACAAAACAAAATCTGCAGAAAATGGCCTGTTGTAGAGGTCTACAAACACCATCGATTGTCTGTCGATCACTCGACAGAGCGTGAATAGTGGCCATAGATCAAGGTAAGCCTAAACTCTTTTCTAAGTATAAGAGTGATTGACGATCCTAATATACTAACCATTGATCAATCCATAGACCGTCAATGGGGTATCATGGATCTAGTCTTCCAGTTAATCGACCTGATCCGGTCTCCATTATTGAAAACACCACCATTCAAATCCTTCCCCCTTTCAAATTTTTTTCCATAGCTTTCTCACCTCCTTAATTTCCTTCTTAAATCATAAACACATCTCTAAAAATCATATGTCTTATAACTTTCCCAAAATTCCAATCATCTCTCTCCAAAATTCTATCTTTTTTCATACCCATAATTCTAGTGATTGGGTTCAGCAAGTGTCGACATGTTCTTTGGGTCACACACTATAGTAGCCACACAATCACAACTCTCTTCATCACATGAAAGGTAATTCAACATCCCCTCAATTTGAATTCTCATTCATAGTTGGATATAGGAAGTCGAGAGTTAAATCTTGACCATAGGACTGAATCAACTAACATGCATGCTAAATGTTAAGTAGTGTTCACCCTTGGTATGATATAAAGTGATCGTGTAGAATTATAATTACTCGTAATATATGTATCTAAGTCTACATGTCAGTTCTGACCTAGGGTTTCAATCTTTATACAAAGAAGGGGTAATTTTTTTTACGAAATTAGAACCATAGGAATGAGGAAGTAGCATATATTATGTTGAAATACATGAATATACTAGGTTGTGGTTATAATTTGTCCCTAAAATTTGAACTTGAACTGAAAGAGGCCTAAAATGTGGCATAGACATTAGTCACGAGACCCCTTCTACGTACTGTCGTTTAATCAACGGACTATCGATTGGGTCCATGACTTGCCATGCATATAAAGATGAATGTAAAATATGGTCTGTTGATTAATCGATGTGCTATTATATATATCCTTCATTTTTATTAGAGAGTATGTTTTAACCCAATTGAAACCACAAAAGAGTTTCACGGACCGTCGATGGGGCCCGTCAACCTGAAACTGCAGCCAATGAAATTTTTATATTTTTTTCTGTTATGTTCTTATTATCCTACAATTATTTCAAGTGTGTTATTAAGATATTTTGGTACTAACAATTTCTCCACAGGTGCCATAGCAACCAAGAGGCAAGTGGTCTACTCGAAAAGAGGCATATTCAAGTTAGTTTCCCCATCCCTCTGTTTAATTGATGAAGACACCAAATTGGAGAGGGACCCAACCTAAATTCCTTCGGGCATAAGAACACCAATGACAACATCCGAAATAAGTAGGGGCATACCCAGATGGTGAACCTTAAAAAGTCACTGCCTTCCAGTCTAATGAGGACAGCACACTGATAGGCTCACCAAATGGGGCTGACTCTAGTGGATAAATGGGCTCAATGTATGGCTCCGAGTCTTCCACTGTTTCAGGCTCTGGGTCCACCAAGTCTTCAGCGTCCAAGTCGGCCAATGCATCCAGTTCAAAATTTTTGGGCGACACCGGATCAACCCATAATAAACAAAAAGCCTTGTGTGATGAGGCTAGTAGCTTGGAATATGCACCCGCACACCGAACATATAACCCTTGTTCATAGCCTTAAAAGAAGTTGATTAAATGAAGTGAATGCTCCCTTTGATCTAAATACTTTGAGACTTAAATAGACTATTTCTTTCTAACTCACCAACCCACCTTCCCAGGGTCTAATGATTTGGCCCAAGTCCCTCTTTAGACATGTGTACCTCGACTTAGGCCAAATACCTAAGTTGAGGGTGGCTAATGCAAAATTTACCTCGTCTTGGCCCTGACCCAACATCAGGTATTGTGCACCTCGACTCATGGAAAAGTCATGAGTTAAGGGTGGCTATTAATAAAGAAGACTCAAAAATGGGTACGAAAATAGTTTGATTTTTAAAAGAAAAGAACAAGTAAAGAGAAGGATATGACTTGGTGAAAATGAAAGAATAATTGAAAAAAAATAAAAAAAATACAAAAGTGAATCACAGCTGAATCACACCTAAGGTTGAAATCAGTTAAAGGAAAGAAAAGAAAATAAATAGGGAGTCAAAACAATAAAAAAAGGTGGAAGGCCTAGTTGTAATGTCAAGAAGGGAAGATAACCACTAAATGTATCTCAATGCACCAACTTGACCCTAACCCTACGTTACAGTCCATAAAGTCCTACCGTGATTCCAAAGTCTAGTTTGGTGAACCTAAGCAGCGATGATAAGGGAAAGCCTATGGAATGGAGAACTTAAACTTATTCCTGAGCATGAATGTTGAAATAGATCCTTTACCCAAAATTTATAATCACTGTGTGAAAATTGAGGACTTGGTTTGAAGTGAGGGAACTAGTTATATTATAATAAATTGGTACCTTGGTGATAGGAAAAACATTAGAGGTGTTTGTTGACTAATGATATGATCTGCATGAGTTAGCATGTCGAGTTTGAGGCGTACGCATGCACTCAAACAAGAAAGAGTCGGGATAGATATCCATGTGATTGCTTGAGCTTAAATTGCCTGCCTCTATGCAAGTGTTGTTTAGGGTCATAGTGCGTCTCTTGAGGACAAACACAGAATTTAATTTGAGGGTGTTGATGTACCGTGAGTTCACTGTATTTGTAATGCATTTTACTTAAGGGTTGTGTGTCTTTTGTGCATTTTTGTATTGGTTTTAATAATTTTTGTGTCTGATTTTGTAGGAAAGATGTTCAGCCATAAAATTAAGGAAACAACTGAGAAAATGCAGAAAAAGGACCTACAAAGGAAATTGATGGACCGTCGATCCATTAACATTCCGTAGATGATGATCGTAGATGAGAAGCCCATGAATTGAAGGAAATCAGGGAATTCTAACCATGTGTGGAACCACACTAGCATCGATGGTCCGTCGATCAATCGAAGGACCATACTGGTGAACTGTAGTATGAGACTGCGAGCGTTCTCTTGCAGATTCTAAGTGTGGAGTCACGGGGGAGTATCAATGGACAGTAGATGGGTCGAAAGACCGTGTTTTTTGTCCATCGTTTCATTTACAAAAGAGTGCATTCTAGAGGCTGAAATATTTTCTATGTCTTGGTTGATGAAAGCATTTAACAGACTGTTGATTGATAGATGTCCCATAAGTTGGTATCGTAGATTGAAGTCGTGTACCTGAACAAACTTTACTTATTTGAATTCCATTTTTATTAGGATCTTGTTCTCTATTTATAGAGTGTTAGCTCCTACTGCCATTGTTTTAGTTGATGTCTTAGAGATTAGTTTTTGCAACTTTGGCAAATAAATAATTTTCGAATTTCGTTTTGAAGCTTTTGGTTGGCAATTCAAGTGCAATTTTTGTGTTTACTATTGTTATTACTTAAGTTCATGATTTCTTCATCTATCTACAAGGGTTGTGTTCTTACGAATATGGGTAGCAAGATCCACAACTAGGGTTGTGGGAACAATGAGTCATTAACAAGGTATAACTAGTAATTAAACAATTCTTGAATAGTATTTTTGCATGTACTGATAATTCTTTCTCGTAGAAGTCTTTTAACGAGTGCAAACGTTAGAATTTATCTTGTTGCTTCTTGCCGGACCAAGAAGGTAGTTAATAAGAAAATATTTATCATCATAGATTTAGTGTGATACTATTTAATATGCTAGTAAATTGTTGCAAGGGTGAAAATTAGGTCATATATCGATGTGATGTGTAATGTGAGGTAATGATAAGGGTTTGTCAATTATACACATGTAGCCGGTCCAATGTGCGGGGTAGAATACTCTAGATGCCAGACCAAGGATCTAGAGATACCTAACTTATCACTTTTCATGTAATACACTAGGAAATGATTGTTATTACTAGGAATGTTATGTTATGAACTTGTGGGGAACACACACACCCTAGTTACTTTTTCTCTTGATAGCTACCAAAGTTTACTCTTGTTCGAGTACTAATCATACAATTGAAGGATTATGTTTCACAACCCCCCTTTATATCGTTCATTGCATTAGTATCCTCTTTATAGAACCACTCCTCAACCGGTGGTGGATTTCTAGTCAAATAATTCACACCATTTATCTTTTCACGACCTCCGCTCACATTCTTCAACTCCATTTTGAAATTCTTAAAAATTTCCTTTACGTACTTTTTCCTGGCAAAAGAAAAATTCATATTTTCCTTGTGTAATCTCCATTCCAAGGAATGTGTCATAGTACCAAGACCAGACATTTCAAAAGCTTGCATCATATTTTTCTTAAACTCATCAATTAGCTTTTCACTTCTCCCTTTAATCAAAAGGTTATCCACATAAAGAGAAACAATAAGAATCTCACTTCTATTATGTTTAACATATAATATGAGTTCTGAATTTTTTTTTTAAAAGAGAGACCAAGCAAATAATCATCTATTTCACTATACCAAGCTCTTGGTGCCAGTTTTAAGCCATAAAGAGCTTTATGTAGTCGATAGACTTTATCTTCCTTTCCGTTTATAACAAACCCTTTAGGTTGTTCAATATAAATTTCTTCTTCAGGAATTTCATTAAGAAATACTGATTTGACATCCATTTGATGCACTTCCCATCCAGTTTTTTTAGAAATATGATCATGTTGAGCCTAGAAACTGGAGAAAAAAGGTGTGATTAATCTACACCAAAAATTTAAGCATAACCCTTAACTGGAAGACTTGCTTTATGCTGATTAATTGAACCATCAACATTTAGCTTGATTCCGAACACCAAGTTTACCCCAAATTACTTTTTTTCCTTGAGGTTTGTAACAATCTACCATGTATCATTTCTTCTATCATAAACAACTCCTCCTCCATTGAATTTCTCTACTTGGGGTCTTTGAGAGCATCGTTAGGGTTAAAAGGTTCATGAATCACAACATTATATCTCTCATATATATCGGAGTGCAATCGAGTTCCCCTAAATAGTGGATCATTTTCCCTTTCATTTAACCATAAGCTCTTTATGTAGACTGATTTCCTTGAGTCATCCCAATCCGATTCTTCATTTTCTCCATGATGTGGACATCTCTGCTGATAACTATCTTTGTATTGTATGCTTTTGAAACATTAATCTACCTAATAAGAATGCCCGGGGCAGCCTTCTTATCTAATTAATCCCATTTGACATGAGGTGCATAGACAAAACAAAGACAACAAACACTTTTAGAAAATACAGCGGAGGCTTGTACCATATCATGTTTCAAAAGCTGTTTGATGTCTCTTAGATTTTGAGGGAAGATGATTTTTTCGGAATGCAACTGTATTTGCTGCCTCTGCGCAAATCATCTTTGGCGAATTCTTTTCGTGCAACATACATCTTGCAATATCCATGATATACCTGTTTCTTCTCTCACTAATTCCATTTTGTTCTGGCAGCAAATTGGCGTTCAATCCCCACTTCTTCACAAAATAGAACAAATTGATGGTAAGTGTACTCCTTGCCATTGTCAGAACGTAAAATATTAATTTTTGAGCAACTTTCATTTTCCAACTTCCCTTTCAACTTCCAAAAAAATGCTTTTGACCTCAAATTTATAATTTTAAAAAATAAATCCAGCATACTAGGGTCAAGCATCAATAAAATAATATAATAAAAGACTACCTTTAAGTGAGGAAGTCCTTTGGCGTCCTCAAATATCGGTGTGAACCAGCAACAACTTTCTTGTTGCTCTCCAACTAGCCTTTGGGAATGGAAGTCTACTTTTTTTTGCAAATCGACAAGACCGACAATTTTGAGAACTCTCTCCCAGTATATAAAGGTTCCCGGCTATAACCAATTCTTGCATTTTGAAAAGACCTTGATAATGATATTTCCAAGTCTCTTATGCCGCAACTCAGAAGCATTTTCTCTTGCTGAATAAACCACTTGTTCTTCCTCAAAGAGATTTAATCAGAAACTTATGCTTCTCATTTTGACATTAAACAAGTCATGTCCAAAAGAATCCTTGATCAAGAAATGTTTATCTTCGAAATACAATTTGAAACCTTTTTCAAACAATTGACGATCACTTAAAAAGTTTTGATCTAAATCTTGTACATAAAGAACATCGAAAATTGCTTTAGTACCTTATTGTATTTCCATTGTAATAGTTCTCATTCCTTTTACCAGAATTTAACCGCCATGACCTATTATGACTTTTGTATCTCCAGTAGGCTTCATGTCTTTAAAGATCTCTTTATTGATTCATATGGGTTTTTCATCCGCGCTGTCAATAAGACAAGTCTCAATTACAACATTGCTTGTAAAACACGACGTCACAAAGAGTTTATCCTCTTCCTATTCATTAACAACCTAGGTGACTAGGCTGGTTACACTTAGTACATTTAGCATCAGGCCTTTTTCAACACTAATGTGACGTACTCGCATTCTTTCCACAAATCTTACAAGGAGGATAGTTTCCTTTGAAGTTACATGCTTTGTTTTTTTTTGTTGGAGAGATTTGATCCTTGTCCATTTGTTTCTTTGTTCTTCTTATTGTTTTCTTTTTGTATTTTCCTCTCTTGTCATGTTTGGCTGTCAATGCTCCCTGTTCTCTCATAATCCTTCTTTATTCTTGAGGCTGCAAGGAATTCAATCATTTCGGGGAAATGATTCTTGATAGATCCTTGTTGTTCTCCAAAGTGGTAATGTTGGCTTCAAATCTTTCAGGTAGAGTAACCAAAATCTTTTCAACAGTATGCGAGTCTTTAAACTCTAAACCAGGTAATCTTTATGTGTTTGCTTTGCTAATAAGATTGTCAGAGTATTCTTTGATGGTTTCGATTCTTTCATTTCCTGCAACTTAAAGTCTCTAATGAGATACAACACTTGCATACCTTTGATACATCATCTCCTTCATATTCTTCCTTGAGATAATCCGAAACGACCTTTGCTTATTTTAGAGACATGATACGAGTGAAAGTTGTTGAAAAAACTGCTGAAAATAGATAGGCCTTGGCCTTGGATTTTCTACTTTCTTTTCCTTGTGATTTTGAGTTGAGGTTTTGGGTTTCTGGGTAGTTGAAGAACTTCATAGCCTTCCTCGATTTCCTCCCAAAAATCTAAAGATTCGAGATAATCTTATATTCTCGCTGCCCACATATGAAAATTTTCACCATTGAAGACTGGAGGTTTAATTGCCAAGAAACAAGAGATTTCTTCAATTTCTAATCTTTTGTTGTTTCTTGTTGTGGTTCTGTAATCACTTGAAACAATCACTCAGAGATATAACAACAGATCATGCAAGATAAAAAATCTCTAGATACAAATTGTTTGTAAATTTCTGAAGTATGAGTTATTATAATGCAAAGAAGTCAAGAAGAATATCGGTAGAAGAATATTTTAATTGATGTCTTCATATTACATTTATTAGACTAGAGTAAAAAAAGAAAGCAATAAGCAGTAAGAAGTAAGCCCATGACTAGCAGATTCCGAACTCACTAACTTACTCCTATGTAATAAGAATAGATGGGTAAGAACTATTTGACTAAGTCTTATCTAATATAACACAGTAAAAGTAATATTAACTGCAGTTGAAAAGACAAACTCCTAACAGAGTCTTAGAAGACTTAAATAAATTCGAAAGACCATCCCTTTTCGCATTTTTGTACCATATCCCGCGAGAAACAAAACACAACCCAAAGGGCATAAGATTCACATCTCTGTAGTCCAGAAAAAATATTTGAATTATCTTTTTAGACAAAACAAAAAGTAAATGAGAAGCGTAATTTTCTTGACCTTCCTATACATGCTTTCTTAGCAGATCACAAAAGGCAAGATGATATAGTAAAGTAAGTGAGACCAAACATACATTATATCCAGTTAATGCTAAAGTCTTGAATCTAAATAAGAAATACTAGAGGTTACGAGAGGTGAAACTTCTTTCATTTTCCATACATGTTCTCATAGCAGAGTCATGCTACACTTGATATCTCTGTCTGTTCCTAGGAATGGAATATTGGGTGAAAATGCCAGCTATTATAGGGTCAATATGCTTCTTCCTACCTTCTAAAATTTCTAAGAATTTTAATATCATTATGTTACTTTAGGTTTTCTTATTGATGAATGTTTTTCCTATACCATTTTACAACACGCTATTCAGAGCACATGAGTTAGAAAGTTGGAGGAAAGTCGCCCTTAAGAAGGTGCTATTTGATAATTTTGATCCAGAAAGTGTTAGATATATGGCACGAGATATTATGATCCTCTGCAAGCTTTATCTCCCCAATATCATCAAGTTAGAGGATCTAGCTACCTCGTGATTGTCTTGTAACGTGTATCTTGTGTTTGAATATATGAAATATGATATTTTAGGACATATGTCTTATTCAGAAGTTGGGTTCAGCAAATAAGGAATCTTCTAACTTTTCATAACATTAGCTTACCAATTGCTCGCGGGTGAAACTCGCGAAAAAACTATTAAGGATGATACATAGATTGTGATGGAGATGGTATGAAAAAAAAAGAGAACAACTACTTGTTCACGTGTGGAACTCTCGTAAAAGTGATATTTATAAATAAAAAACTTACAAGAGAGTGTTCTTACTTTACAACTTCAAACCTTAGGAACAACGATCTGTCTGGTTCAGTCATTACCCTTGAATGAAAATGAACTCTCTGGAGCGGTGTCCTTTTTCTTTGAGGAAGAAGCCACTTTAAATGAGAAGAATAATTCTACCAAATTACGAATGAAGTTCAATTAATATCATTAGATAAATGAGAAGGAGAATTCTATTTTTTTTCTTATGAATTTTATAGGAAGAACATACAAGATATACTGAAGAACCTCGACATTCAACTTACAACCCAGAACCAAAAGAACCATAAAAAAATTGAAAGAAACAACACAACAATTAAACAAAAACTTTACTAACAAACATCCTAAAACAAAAACATAAACTTTAATAATATATATAGGAGCCTCAACTATCCTAGTTTGAAAGCAATCAGTTGCATCACTGTTTGGTCACTTGTTGGCCTTATCTTCTACGTCAAATGAATACTCTTACATGTATCCCCCATATGTATTTCCAATCAGCATAACTAAATCAGCCAATAAAACACTGACATGTACTTTGAAAATCAAGCAGATGACATCTCAAAAGTCTACGCAAAGATGTTTCGTCAAACTTTTTCAAATGCAGTGTGGCCCAAGTAACTTAAATATCGGCATAGTTAATCAAAGCATGACTAATATTCTAAAAAATGTATTAAAGCCTACGGATCTTCAATTTATCAATGTTTAAATAATTGTATGCTTTATTGTATGTACCCTGTGATGGTTTGTTGTTCTAATTGTGTTATTGTTTGTATGAAACTAAGATTTCTTTAATAAAAGATGGTGGATCTATGTTTTTTGGAATAGAATATTGAAGGCACTGGATCTTCGAAGCACGGGGCAAGCCAAAAATGAGAAAATCAACTAAATAAAAATTAACTTTAAGTAGAAGGTGATAATTTATAGCAAGGAGAACATTGAAATGCATATAAATCAAACAAATTATGCAAAAATGCACCTCCGATAAGGAAGATATGAAAATCTTAATTGCAATATTTTAGATTGAAGGGAAAGCCAACAATATTCATGAAATAAAATGGGGAGAGAGGTGTACGCTTTCCTTGTTGTTGAAAAGATTAGACCTCTCTTGAACATATGACTAGGATTTTTGGAATGTAACATGTGGAAGGCGGTGGATATCCATTGTTTAAATAGAAGATGTGGAAGATGGTGGACCTTTGAAACATGGGGGAAAGCACAAACATTGACAATTTAACTAAATGAAAACAAAACTTTAAGTAAAAGAAGGTAATTTATAGAAAAGAGAATACCTAAAAACATATTATTCCAACAAGTCCTACAAAAAATGCACATCCGATAAGTAAGGTTTGCAAATATAAATAGCAACACTTCATATTAAAAGAAAAACCAACAATAATCACCAAAGAAAAAGGGGGAAATAGGTGTACCTTTTAATTTTTGTTTAAAGGATTAGACCTCTACACAACATAAAACAAAGATTTTTGGAATGAAGATGTGGAAGGTGGTGGATATAAATATTTGGAATAGAAGATGTGGAAGGCGATGGACCTTCAAAACACGCGAAAATCAAAAACACTAACAAAATTAACTAAATAAAAATTAACTTGAAGTATAATGTTGTAATTTACAGCAAAGATAACATTGAAAAACGTATGAATCCAACAAAAAAAATGCACCTCAATAAAGGAAGATTTGCAAATCTAAATAGCAACACTTCAGATTGAAGGGAAAACACACTATATTCATGAGAGTAAACGGGGAAAGAGATGTATTTTTTTCCATTTGTTGGAAAAAGTAAATATCTCTAGAACATAAAATTAAGATTTTTTGAATGAAAGATATGGAAGGTGATTGATCTAAATTTTTTGAATAGAAGATGTGGAAGGCAATGAACCTCCGAAACAGGCGACAAGCACAAACTCTAACAAATCAAGTAAATAGAAATTAACCTTAAGTAAAAGGTTGTAATTTATAGTAAAGAGAACATTGAAATCATATAAATACAGAAAAAAAGGCACCACCATTAAGGAAGTTTTGCCAATCTGAATAGCATTATTTCATATTGAAAGGAAAATCAACAATATTTATGAAAGAAAACGGTGAAAAGAGGTTATGCCCTTTACTTATTTTGTTGGAAGGATTAGACCTTCTTGATAATAAAACTAGTATTTATAGAATGGAAGATGTGGAAGGCGGGGGATCTTAATTTTTTGAATAGAAGTTCTGGAAGACGATGGACTTTCAAAACACACGACAAGCACAAACACTAACAAATCAAATAAATAAAAATTAATTGCAAGTATAATCTTGTTATTTATAACAAAGAGAACATTGAAAAACAAAGAAATCTTACATATCCAACAAAAAACACACCTTCGGTAAGGAAGATTTTCAAATCTTAATGGCAACAATTAACATTGAAGGGAAACCCCATAATATCATGAAAGAAAACGGGGGATCAAGGTGGACATTTTACTTGTTATTAGGAGTAGACCTCTCCGAAAGATAAAACTAAGAATTCTGGAATGGAAGATGTGGAAAGGGGGGGGGGGATCTACATTTTGGAACAAAATATATGGAAGATTGTGGACCTATAATACATGCAACAAGCACAAAGGCAAACAAATCAACTAAGTAAAAAGTATATTTAAGTTGAAGGTGGTAATTTATAGCAAAGACACAACATTGAAAAACATATAAATTAAACAAATTCTTTGAAAAAGAAAAATAGACCTTCGTAAGTAAGATTTGCAAATCTAAATAGCAATACTTCATACTAAAAGGAAGGAAAACAAACAATATTCATGAAAGAAAATTGAAGAATGGGGTGTACCTTTTCTTTGTTGTTTGAAGGAGTACCTATCTAGAACATAAAACAAATATTTTTGGAATGGAACATGTGGAAGGCGGGGGAACCAAATTTTTTGAATAGAACATGTGGAAGGCAGTGGATCTTCGAAACATGCAGCAAGAACAAACACTAACAAATTACTAAATAAAATTTTACTTTCAGAAGAAAGTGGTAATTTATAAAAAGGTTAACATTATAAAACATATAAATCGTAAAAATACTGCAAAAAACGCGTCTCTGGTAATTAAAAGTTGCAAATTTAAATAGAAACACTTCATATTGAAAGGAAAACCCACAATATTCCTGAAATATATCACGACAAGGAGGTGTAACTTTTCATGTTTGTTGGAAGGTGTAGACGTATCTTGAACATAAAACTTTGATTTTTTGAATGAAAATTTGAAATGTGGTGGATCTAAATTTTTTGATTAAAACATGTCGAAGGCAGTAAATCTTTGAAACATGTAGGCATCACAAACACTAACAAATTAAGTAAATAAAATTAAATTTAAGTAGAAGGTGGTAATTATAGAAAAGACAACATTGAAAAACATATAAATCCAACAAATCCACAAAAAAAAAAAAAACGCACCTATGTTATGTAGATTCACCAATCCAAATAAGAACACTTTAAACAAAAAGGAAAATCAACAATACTGAAGAAAGAAAATGGGTGAAAGAGGTGTACCTTTTCCTTGTTGTTGGAAGGAGTAGACCTCCTTATAGAATAAAACTAAAGTTTTTGGATTGGAAGTTGTGGAAAGAGTGGATCAATTTTTTTTGAATAGACAATGTGGAAGGCGGTGGACCTTCAAAACACGCGGAAAACACAAACACTAACAAATCAACTTAAGCAATTAACTTTTAGTACAAGGTGGTAATTTATAGCAAAGAGAATGTTGAAAAACATATAAATCCAAAAAAGAATGCAATAAAAAACACACCTCTAGTAAGGAAATTTTGCAGCCTAAATAGAAACATTCAAGATTGAAAGGAAAACCCACCATATTCATGAAAGAAAACGAGGGGGTAGAGATGTATCTTTATCTGGTTGTTGGAAGGAGTAGACCTATTAAGAACACAAACTATGATTTTTGAAATTGAAGATGTGGAAAGGGGTGTATCCACATTTTTTGTATAAAATATATGGAAGGTGGTGAACTTTTGAAATACGCATACAACACAAAACCTAACTAATCAACTAAATAATAATTATATTTAAGTAGAAGGTGATAATTTATAGCATAGAGAACATTGAAAAAACATATAGATCCAAAAAATCTAGCAAAAAAATGCACCTTTGATAATAAAGATTTTCAATACTAAATAGCAACACTTCAAATTTAAAGGAAAACCCACAAAATTCATGACAGAAAAAATGGGTAAGAGTTGTACTTTTTCTTTGTTATTGGTAGGAGAAGACCCTTTGAGATTATAAAAAAAAGATTTTTGGAATGAAATATATTGAAGGGGCTGGATCTCAATTTTCAAAATAAAAGATGTGGAAGGCGATGTACCTTTGAAACACGCGGCAAATACAAACACTAACAAATCAACTAAATAAAAATTTAACTTTTAGTAATAGGTGGTAATTTACAACAAAAATAACATTCCAAAACATATAAATCAACAACATCCAGAGAAAATTGACCTTAGGTTAGGAAGATTTACCTATCTAAATATTAACACTTTAGATTGAAAGGAAATCCCATAATATTCATGATATAAAAAAAGGGG
The DNA here is from genome assembly GCA_027704765.1 of Solanum habrochaites. NCBI lineage: Eukaryota > Viridiplantae > Streptophyta > Magnoliopsida > Solanales > Solanaceae > Solanum > Solanum habrochaites. The sequence continues at coordinate 21,953,746 of JAKWJA010002500.1, forward strand.
GGAAAAAGGTGTACCTTTTGCTTGTTTTGGAAGGTGTAGACCTCTCTTGAATGTAAACTGAAATTTTTAAATGGAAGATGTGGAAGGCTACAAATATATATTTTTAGAATAGAAGGGATTGAAGGCGTCCGACCACCGAAACACGCGAAAATCACAAACACTAACAAATAAACTCAATAAAAATCTAATTTAACTAGAAAGTGGTAATTTATGGCACTAGAACATTGAGAAACATATAAATCCAACAAATACTGTACAAAATACTCCTTAGTTAAGGAAGATTTTCAAATCTAAATTGCAATGGTTCAGATTAAAAGGAAACCCACTCTATTCATGAAGGAAAATGGGGAGAGTGGTGTACATTTTTGTTTTTGTTGGAAGGAGCAGACCACTATGGATCATAAAACTAAGATTTTTGAAATGGCAGATATTGAATTTGTTGGATCAACATTTTTAGAATAGAAGATATTGAAGGTGGTGGCCTTTCGAAATGCGTGGCATGCACAAACAAGAATTCAAAAAGTAAAATTATAGAAAGACCCTTTTGGTTGGCTGAAGAAAATACTCAAAATTACATATTTATTTATTGTCCATAATAGATATGCTCAGAACAACTAATGTCTCTAATATTTGGCAATACTTCTGGATTTAGACCAAAAATGTTGTTTATGACAACGATGAGTAGGGTTACTTAGATAGCTTGACAGTGTTCAAATTGATTTACTTAACGGATAATGTACTACTGCTCCTTAGGTGCTCTACCATTAAAAAGTTCAGTCTAAACTTTGTGTTCAAATATGACGATGGCGTGTCCTATTTTCTCGTGTTTGACAACTGAATTGAATTTACTGTGAATAAGAAAGTGGAATATTTATGCTTAAATATACATTATAGATCTGTTTATCTGATTGGCCTTGACCAACTGTATAGTTTGCAAGAATTTCTCTGTAGTATTTCATAGATTATAAAACTCAACTACAATGAATGCAAAATATAGAAGATCGTGTACCAAATTGGACATCTATAAAGAGTTTTACACCAAAAAGTTTGTTTATCTGGGATGACCACGTTAAAAAAATATTGTCAAATTGTCCTCAATTGGAATCTTTGAATCTATAAGGATTTTGTGGTTTTAATTGTTTGCACAAAATCCATAAATTAAAACCACAAACTCCATATAGATTCAATGGTTCCAATTGAGGACAACTAGACATTATTTGTTTAATATGTTCATCCCAGATTAAAAAACTTTGCAACGCTAAACTCTTCAGAGAAGTCCATTTTTGTATGCAATATTGTAATATTCTTAAATTATTGCAGTTGAGTTTTATAATCGATGAACTATAAAATATCGACAACTTCTGGCAAGTTACAAAGTTGGTCATGATTCCCATTCGGATAAACAGTTTTATAATGTATGTTCAGGCGTAAATCCTCCATTTTCTTATTCACAACAAATTCAAGTAAATTGTCAATTATGCCAAAATACAACACATTATCATCATATCTGAACATAAAGTTTACACTTAACTTTTTAATGGTAGAACAACTAAGGCGAGGTATTACATTATCCATTAAGGAAATGAGCTTGTGCACCATCAAGATTGATAATGACTGAAATTGATCAATCACGATCATCCTGATGGGAATTGGTATCTACTAGAAGGTGATACCTATTACTTTGAAATAGGTTGCCCCATATGTTGAACATTTAACATTTTTTGGGGTTTCTAATCATACGAAAATTAGTACTTTTAACCTTTAAACCATGCAAATCTTGATCCCTACAATTATGAATTAGATGAAATGGATGAAAACACAGAGAAAGATCTTTTGGTAAGTGCTTGTTGTGCTAATGAGCTAATATTGTCACCCTGGTTTATCAAGGTCAGTTATCAGTCCCAAATGCCTCCAGTATTTTTGCGTTGATTGTCAATAGAGCTCTTGTTTTGTACTGATCAATTTGATTCTAGGATGTGGGTTTATGGTTTTTTTTGAATTAACCTGATTAATTATCTCTTGATTCACTTCCTTTTTTAGTACGTCAGGTTAAATGTTATTTCCTTGGATTTATTAAGCATAATTATCTTATCTTATAATAATTTACCATTATAATTACTGCTTTTATTATCTTTAGAAGGCTCCTCCTACTATACTAATTTAATGTTATTGTATGCTCGTAGAAAATTCCTCAACGGTTTAGGAATTTATGCAACAATTAGCTTGCTTAAGTTTAGCTACATGTTGTTGTACTTGGTTGTATTTAACTCTTTAATGTTGAAAGAATAAAATCATATTTCTTCTACTTTTGCCTATATGGTATCAGAGTCTCTAGCCTCTTACGAGTTAGATCCTTATTTTTTTTCTCTTCCCATCTATGGTTGCCTCTCAAGGAACAACCCATCATGATGTTTTTAACACTTGTGATGCTACTGCCACCAACAATAGTTCTTCTTCTGCTTCACCTATAATTGATGAGATCAGTTACCTATCAAACTACAAGGTAACCTCAGCTTTTTTACTTGGAAAGCACAACTTGTGATGCTATTCAATGGCCATCAACACATGGAACATCTTGAAGGATCAAAATTGGCACCACCAATGACTTTAACATGAGATAACCTTACAATTCTAGATCCCAGACACCAACTCTTGTTCCTCAGGACCAACTGATCAAGAAAGCAATGATAACATCTTTCGATCCAACCATTGCACCAACTACTGTGAAGACTCCATTTTCTAAGACAACCTGGGATGTTTTTTACAGCTTACGTAAAATAAGAGCCACACTCACATTTTTATCCTGCATGACCAACTACAAAATATTTTAAACGTCTTTAAATTGGTTATAAAATACTTGCATGAGATTCGATCTATTTTTTATGCTCTCAAAATATTTGGTTCACCAACATAAGACGAAGAACTTGTTGTAAAGATTATAAGCAGCTTGGGCCATGAGTACCATGAGATCTATGCTGCAATACGAGCACGGGACACTTCCTTCAGTTCTAAAGAATTTTTCACAAGCTCACAAATCATGAGATTTTCCTCAAGCACCAAGACCTTGAGAAGCCATCTCCAACATCACATCTGCATTAGCACAGAGGAAAAAATTGCCAGCCTATTCTATCAGGAATAATCATCTCTTTAACAATCAACAACGGAACCAATGTATGTTTCGACATTCCAACTTTAACAATCAGAAATATTTTAAATATTATTGGAGACAACATGTTTTATGCCAATTGTGCCAAAAATTTTGTCACGGTGCAGATGTGTGTCTTTTCAAATCGCACAACCATTTTGATGTTAAGCCCAACTTTTCCTGTAATTTGCAGTCAGCATACAACTCTTCGGTTGTCGATTTAGGTGCGACTCATCATGTAACCGCTGAACCTCATAATCTTTAAGAGTATATAGGAAATAAAGGAATATCTATGGGTGACGGTAAAACCATTCCTATAACTCATACTGGTTCAACTCAAATACAGGTACCTAACACTACATAAAAATGATCATTAGCCGCAATTAATTCATTATTGCCATTAAATATGAATTTTTATTGACAATTAACACTCTTTTAATGTGACCTAAAGCTATTAGCGATAGTGGTTCTAACGACACTTTAATAATATTAGAAAAGATTTAATCAATCTATATTAATGTCAATATTTATTGTCGTTAAAAGGTATTTTTATTCTAGCGTAATTATGCTTGCCGACATTCTAACACTCTATGTGCTCCATTTATTAAAAAGACATTATTTCTAAACCCAAGTTTTGTAAAGATAATATCACATTTGTTGAATTTTTTCCTTTTACATTTCTAGGGAAGGACATGCATACTTAGAAGTCCCTATTACAAGACCGGAATAAGAATGGACTCTATGAATGACTACATCTACCAACCAAACCACAAATATAGATCAATCTCGCTTCCACAACGGTTCTTTTTCACCTATGGCATAGTCACTCGGGTCATCATGATTTAACAATTTTTAAAGATTGTTTTGATTTTTTTTTACCTTTGTCTATTACAGAGAATTTTGAAGTGTTTAATGCATGTTGTTATAATAAAACACATCGTTATCAATTTCAACGACTCACTTTATCCAATAATGTATTTCTTCAGGTAATCTTTGGGTACCGTCCCGCGTTTTATCACTAGACAAAAAGTTATAGTATTATATCGTTGTTGATCAGTACAACATGTATACTTGGTTGTACACACTTACAAATAAAAGTGAGGTCACCTCTTTGTTCAAAACCTTTCGTCCTTTAGAAGAGAATTTTTTTCAAAGCGAAAAAATAAATCTCTTCATACTGATGAAGGAAGTGAATAAAAAATTCGTCAATTTTGTAAAACCCAGTATTGAAAAACGGACCTCAGTGCGTAATTTTAGAAGTTGCAGGTGCAACTCAAGCTCGCCACCCGCTGACCGTAGGGTGAGCCATAACCTATATTGATTAACGGTGGTTTAAATCTGTGACCCCCTCCCCAGAACATAGCCCCAAAATTTTTTCTAAGGGTCGAGCCCTAGAAGGACCCACGGAACACAAGCCAGACCATAAACCGTGGTTCACATCTATGGATCAGACCCCCAAAAACCACCCTCCAGTCATGACTAATGGTTGACCAGCAATTATTGTCAGTCAATTGATGGTCCATCGGTCCCATTCATCAATAATAAAGATAGTAGTTATGTCAGCGGTGTTTTGGCCTTTTCCTTATGCATTGGACCCCTAAACTATGTCGTTTTGATCAGGTCTAGCTTAGAAACATTACTAGAATTTACCTAAGTCATATCATTTATCAAAATATACGAAAATAGATAGTAAGAGAAGAAAGAGGTCTAGAACCCTATTTACGGAACGCAACTAGGTTCCATCAGTTCCATCTTGAAAGATTCTCCGTGAAATTTGTCCCTTAGGTATGTGGGATTTCACTAGTGGGTTACTTTCACCCATTAGATCCCTAGATTTCAGTTACACTCTTGATTCCCTTATTGTTATCTAACTTAGGGTTTCTACAACTTTAGTAGTGTATCATGAATTAGCTATTTTTTTTTTATCCAAATCAGATTATCATGTTATTACTTAGTTTTTTAGGATATTTAGAACCCTCGTTTTATATATTTGTTTTTTCATGAATTATACATAATAGGTTAGATTTCCCAGTTAGTTTAGTTTTACACATGCTTCAGTTTATAAATGTTACATTATCAATTATAATTGTTACATTCTTAGAGTTTGGATGGCAACATTTGAGCTGTCCAACACTACCATACTTCAATTATATAAATTACTTAATCATATGGAAGGCTTAATGCACAGTAGACTAGGGTCAGACATTCTCAAGTACCAGAACTACATGCCTCGTAGGTTGTCAGACCCCTATGTGGGCATCGTTTTAGTGATGATTCTAGCATGCTTCTCTTTTTGCCGGGCATATTGGTTCCTCCCAATAAGTCGTACATATAGGACTCCACATTTGGCCCATGTGGTTTTATGTCGGTTATTTTTGTTCCCGTACAGTTTTGTCAACTTTTATTGCATTGACCATGTTATCAGTACATATTAGTATTCAGATAAAACAGGTTATAAACTTGGTCATTGCTTTCAGTTTAATCATGTATATTATTTTAACTTGTTATGTTCTAATTAATGTAGATCACAGGAATTAACAAACCATAATACTAGCAGCTTAAAGTCATAACTCATATTATGGAAAACAATACAAATCCAAGACCAAATGAAATCTAGTATGGATTTTCAAAGCACCCGAGAACGGCAAAAGATCTTAAATCAAGGAGAACAAAAGTCTAAAGAAGGAAAAGACATTCACAGCATAATCAAATACAACTTATGGAAAAGAATATCAACTCAAACAAATTCAAGGAAGATAAGACAAGATCTCAGGGAATTATCTAGCAAAGGAAGGAAGTCACAACTTATGGAAAAGATCAACAACTCAACAAAATTTCAGGAATTATCCAACAAATGAAGGAATTGATTTAATTATGAACATATTCAATATGTACATGATTCAGCAAATCAATTAAACTAAATAAAGATATCATCCAAGGATCCTTGATTTACAATTCCCTTGGGTTTTCAATAGAGCTCCACCTCTCTCCACTATTTAAACATCTCTACGCCATGGATGAAGATTACACAACTTCTCTTGACCTTATAGTACAATCTTCTTTTACCTTTCATAAATCTTTTTAATCATGAGAGTGAAAAAAATTGAAAAGAAAAGAGAAACAAAGATTTTGAGTGTAGGTTTACGAGTAGAAGAAGTGACAAAGGTAGAGTCTGTGATTTACATATCAGAAAGAACCAAGTTACGGAAAAATTGTAGTACTCAGGACACACTTCAAACACTCTAAATGAAACCCTTTTAACATAAGAGGACTGGACTAGACACAACTTTGTTGATCCAAACCAATATAAACATTCTGCATTATTTATGTTATGCAAGTTATTCTTACTATATATTTATCAACAAACTGGTAGGTGAGCCGACTAACCATTACAAGGAGTCAACTAAGGCTAAATTTTAGTTGACCCCCTCAATAATATCAATTGGTATCAGAGCATGTATAATAAATTTAGTGTTAAACAATACATGAGAAAAGATCCAATGAAACACTATCAAATTCCTGGCGCATTACTTGAAGACAGACATTCGTAACATCGACCACCATACTTTAATGAACAACACTACTCTCACTGGAAAGATACATTTAGTATATTTTATTTAATCAAATCATCAGCAAGCGTGGATAGTAATCAAAAAGGGTCCTAAGACTATTCCATAACTGACTGGGAAAGATGGCAGTGAAAAGTTTTGACCCTGAATCATTTGATATCACTAAGGAACAACAAGAGGTAATCCAAACTAATACTAGAGCTATAAGTTTCTTGTATAATGTAGTGAGTGGAGCAGAATACGACAAAATATTAACATGTGAAACAACGAATGAAATGTGGGACAAACTTGAAGTAACTAATGAAGTGAAATAAGCTCGGATATGTTCACTTGTAAACGAGTATGATTTGTTCCAAATGGTGAATTATTAGGATATTGAATCCACATTCTCGAGATTCTGTAAAATTGTCTGCAAACTCAAATCTCTCGGAATGGATTACTCAAATGCACTTCAAGTTAGATAACTCGTTAGAAGTCTTCCCAAAGCCTAGGAAACTAAAGGTGCTATTATTGAAGAAGGATATATGCATACAATGACATATGATGAACTTTAAGGTAATTTAATGGCTTATAACTTAATCATGTTAATAGGTAAAACGAAGGCGACAAAAAGAAGACAGTGGCATTTACTGCTGAGACACCTAAGATTGAGAAAGAAGCCGATGAAAATCAAGATGAAGGCATGACTCGCCTAAATCTTGGAGTAACAAAAATTCTTAGCCAAAGAAAAAGAAGAACTCAACAAGATTTTAAGAACAAGGACTTCATAAGAAACAATAATCGATGCCACTACTGCGCAGAGACACATTAAACAAAACTTTCAAAAATGCAAAAGAAGAGGCAGTCGATGAAATGAAGATAAAAAAAGTTTTGGTGCTTTGGAACAAGGATATACAACCGATGATGACTATGATGAAATGACAAACTTGTGTTTCATGGCACTAGGTGAATCAAGCAATGTAAAAGCTTGTAACTGTTATAATTGTACTCTCTTTGAATTATTGACGAATACAATAAACTTTCTCAAGAAAAAAAACTTGCAAATACTCTTTGAAGCAAGACAGATTGAGGTTGACTTACTAACCATAGAGTTGGAGGAAGTAATGATGCAGTTAAACAACATCCTAAAATCTCCAAGCCACAATTCTATTCGATCAAATAACACTAAGTATTACTGGAGAAATTCTCCATTCATTATGCTAACAGGTCAAATAGATCTATTTCAAATCCCTATTCTCCTTGTTCATCCGCAAATATTGTTTGTTTCACCCGTGGCAGTGTTTGTCATAAATCGTTTAATTGTAGAAAATATTCTTATAGAAAGTGTATTTGGAGACCAAAAGTTACTAATCCTGAACAACCAATAAAATACATGGGTACCTAAAAGAAACTAATTTTGTTATCTTGCAGGAGAAATCAAAGAAAACTTTTTAAAAAGGAATGTGGGTAGTTGACAGTGGATGCTCCAGACGTATGTGTTGAAAGAAAGAAAAATTCAAACTATAAAAAGAATTAACAGAGGATGCGTTAAACTTGGTGATATTCTAAAAGTGAAGTAACAGGAGTTGGAACTATTTCTCTCAGTTCATCATGCGATCTAGTAGAAGTATACTTGGTTGAAGGACTCAAACACAATCTTCTCAGCATCAACCAACTATGCGATGTCGGATCTCAAGTCACATTCAGTACTAGTTGCATCATAAAACATCATGAGAAATATATCACACTTATTGGAGATCGAGTAAATAATATGTATATTTTAAATAATGTGGATTTCCATCTCTCACACGTCTTACTGCAGTAACAAGTGATCCATGGCTATGACATCGAAATCTCGGGCATGCAAGCATGCATGTACTTGAGAAACTATCAAGACTTGATTTGGTTATTATTTACCACAATTGAAATTTAAAAAAGATCACATCAATATTAGTTGGATAAGAAAACTCGTTCATATTTTAAAGAAAAACACATTGTAAATACTTCCAAACCTCTCCAGCTCCTTCACATGGATCTATTCCGTCCTACTCACTACTGCCAGTATTAGAGGTCAATGATATGCATTTGCAATTGTTAATGACTATGCAATGTTCACATGGGTAATTTTCCTATCTCATAAAAATAAAGTGTTTACTAACTTTGAAGTTTTTATATTAAAGTCCAAAGGGAGGTACGTTATTACATTACAACAATTCACAACAATCATGATGGGGAGCTCAAAAATAAATATTTTGAAAAGTTCTGCGCTGAAAATGGGTTTTCTCAAAACTTCTTTTCACCTATATCTCCTCAGCAAAAATTGAGAGGTTGAAAGGAAAAATCGATCATTGCAAGTTACAATAAGAACAATATTACTTGATTGAAATCTCATGACCTTTTGATGGCAGAACCTGTAAGTACATCTTGTAATATTCTTAATAGGTGTATTATTAGACCTATACTAAATAAGACTCCTAAGGATCTTTGGAGAGGAAGAAAACCTAAAATTATCTACTCTCATCCCTTCGGATGCAGATGCTTCATTCAGGGTAACATTAAGAAAAATCTTGGAAAATTTGATCGAAGAAGTTTCGAAGGTATTTTTCTAGGTTATTCGACAATTAGCAGAGCTTTTCGAGAATTTTATAAAATAAATTTAAATGTTGAAGAATTTGTTCATGTCATATTTGATGATACTAATCAAAGAGTGCCTGAATGTAAAGTAAGTGAAGATGAAATAAATTCATCAACACCGGCAGAAGAAGTTCAAAAAATATTTACTCAAAATCTATTTGAAGAGACTGCTACTAATGAAGTTGAGTCGACTACTGCAGATAACAAAGTCAACTTTCCAAGGTAGTGGAGACACTATACCATTTATCCTGAAAACATTATTCTTTGTTAAATAGATGATTAATTTAAGATAAGGTCATTACTCAAGAAACAAGCTTCATGTGCTTTCATATCACAAATTGAAACAAAATGAATAACTGAAGCTCTGGAAAATAAATCGTTGATAAAGGCAATCAAAGAAGAACTTGATTAATTCAAAAAGAATCAGATGTTTACCCTTATTGAAAGACCAAAAGATTTCTCTATGATAGGAACTAAATGGGTATTTTGTAATAAACATGACGACAACGGTAAGGATATCTGCAACAAATACGGGTTAGTTGGTAAAGGTTACTCACAACAAGAAGGAGTTGGTCAAGGTTACTCACAACAAGAAGGAGTAGACTATGATGAAACCTTTGCCCCTATGGTTAAATTAGAATCCAATCACATTCTTATTGCTTTTGACTTTTTAAATCACTTCAAACTCTTTCAAGTGTATGTAAAATATTTTCTTAAATGGCTTGATAAAAGAAGAGGTGTTTGTTAAACAACCTCATGACTTTGGAAATCCATCTTTTCCTGACTATGTTTTCAAATTATCAAAAGCTTTTTATGGTCTTAAGCAGGCTCTGAAAGCGTTGTACGAAAGACAAAGAACTTTTTTTTTAATTAAAAATGATTGTAAAAGAGCCAAAACTGATACTACTTTCTGTACAGAAAATCTTATGCTTGCATTCTTATTGTTCAAATTTATGTTGATGATATTATGTTTGGCATCTCTAACCTTCCCCTTCGTGAGAATTTTGCAAATCTCTTGAAAGGTGAGGTTGAAATGAGTCTCATGCGAGTTCTCTCATTCTTTTTCAGTCTTCAAATTAAGCAATTAGATAAGGGAATCTTCATAAATCAAGGGAAATATACAAAAGAATTGACCAAAAATTGGAATGGGAAAACGTAAAGCACTTAGAGCTCCAATGAGTCCATCCACGTGTTTGTAATCTGATTCAACAGGAAAAGCATTTCATGACAAACTTTAACGCATAATGATTGGTTTGTTGCTATACCTCACTGTTAGTCGACCTGATATGATATTCCACGTCTTTAAATGTTCTCATTTTCAATATGCCCCAAAAAATCTCGATATCTCATTGGCTCTCCAATATGGGTTTAGGGTATCATTCTGAAAATGTTAATTTAATCGGTTTTTCAAATGCAGATATTGCATGTGATAAAAATGACAAACAAAGTACCAGTGGAACATGAAACTTCTGGGAAATTCTCTAATTTCATTTCATAGTAAAAAGAAGATATTCGTTATTCTCTCAACTACTGAGTCCAAATATTTGGCAATCAGAAGTTGTGGCACTCAATTACTTTGGATGATGCATCAAATTCTAGAATGGTCTAACGTTTGAGGGAGTACTGGTTATTTATGATAATACAAGTTCTATCAGTTTATCTAAATATATTGTTCATCATTTTATTCATGATCATGTTGAAAATGGTAATTTCGTACTTCAATTTGTTGATTCTGAGAATAAATTAGCAAATATTTTAATAAACCTTTACTTGTGGAACACTTTTTTTCCTTCGAGAAATCCTTGGTATTATTAGACTTGATAATTAATGTTACACGCTTTCTTTTTTTATTAAAATTTAATTATTTTCTTCCTTTTGCAGTTAGTCTCGTCTCCTAAAAAAACCTCGGTTCCTGCAACCGAATCTTCAATCCCTTCACCGCCATTTGCTCTTCCTCTCCTTTTTCTCTCTACTTATAAACTTATTTTTATTTCTCTTTCTTGTTCATCATGAATCACACTCGATCTATGGCTTCTCTACAAAGGCTCATGTGTCTCTCTCCGAATCTATTAAAGTGGAACGTATCTCTTCAGATTTATAATAAGTGATCCACTCCTCTATATCTAAGAAATGTACATCCTCATCAAAGAAACGGACCTCCAAAAAGGCTCTCAATATGGTTCAAGACTGTTTAACTGAGGAAGATTCTTTGTTTTTTGGGGATCGAATCATAAGACACATTTTGCATTGTTTTCAAAATTCTCCAATATGTCAGGTAGTGTCGTTAATCAGGAACAACTTGAGGCATCTCACTATTCATGGTGAGTGGTAAACCCTAGTTTTGGGACACCACATCATTCTTAATGACTCTCTGTTTAAGGAAATTCTTGCCTCTTAATTTACTATCGACACACGATTTATGCATGGAAATGTATGGCCTATTCAGATTAAAACCTAGTAAGAGGCTTCTAATGTTTTTCTTTTTGAAACTTGGGCTAACTTCTCTCAATTTGGCCCCCTATCTCTTGGACTTGAGAATCATATTCTCTCCCATGCGTGGGTACCAATCTGGTTCCTCGTAAGGGCTCCCTTAGCAAAATCTATAATAGAAATATCTTTGTGTACCGTCCGCTAAAGATGATTAATATAAATTGGGATTTGTGGATCCGCGAATACATGGTTATTTATTTTCTGCAAGTTAATCTTAGTGTTTATTTATCTACTAACTTGAAGGTAAGCCGACTAACCATTACAAGGAGTCTCCTAAGGCTTATTTTTAATTCATCCCCCCCTATCAAGTCACAGTACTTTCAGTATCTTTATCATAATAAAATTATAGTATTGGTTTATTCCTTGTTAAGTTATGTTATTATTTAGTTTTGTTATATCCTACATGATCATTGTCTTTCAAGTACTTATGCATACTCTTAACTGCATATTCTCACGATGTAGGTTAAGGTCCCCAAATGTCAGACCACACATAAATTGATTCCCGATCTACAGTTCAACAGCATCAGAGTGGTGAGTCCTCATTCATTAAATCCAAAAAATCTAGCAGAAAACACACCTATGATAAGGAATATTTTCAAATCATAATAAGCAGAACTCCAAATTGAAATGAAACCACACAATTCATGAAAGAAAACATGTGACAGAGTTGTTAACTCCTTGTTTTTTTTGTTTTTTTTGGAAGGAATAGCATCTATGGGAACAAAACACTACGATTTTTGAAATGGAGATGTGGAAGGCGGTGGTTGATCTCATTTTGGTATAAAAAGATGGGGATGGAAGTTGGACCTTCGAAACTGAGGGAAGAAAAAAAACTAACAATTCAAAGTAAATACAAAATTATTTTTTAGTACAAGGTGGTACTTAAAATAAAGAGAAAATTGAAAATTTATAATCAAACAAATCCAGAAAAAAATCACCTTCGGCTACGGAAATTTGAAAAACTCAATATCAATGCTTTAAGATTGAAAACCAAATACCACAATATTCATTAAATAAAACCGGAGAAAGAGGTGGTACCTTTAACCTTTTGTTGGAAGGACTAGAACCCTCTCCTGAACATAAAACTGATGCCTTTTTCTAATTCTAATGGAAGATGTGTTGGAAGGCCGTCATCACAGTTTTGGAATAACATATGGAAGGAATTTGACCGACCCATCGTAACATGCAACAAGAAGAAACACAAAAAAATCAACACAATAAAATTAAGTTTAAGTGGTAATTGTATTTGCACACGAGAATATTAGGAAACAATAATCCAATCCAACACATACACATGGTTTCCAACCGAATATATAATCCTCTATGGAAATCTAAAAAACATAGATTTTCGACTGGGCCAGATGTGGAATGTGTGGATCCATGTTTTTGTAATAGAATAATGTGGCAGCAATGGCTCTTCGACAGCACTCGCAACCCCAAAACCCGAATTGCACAATGACGAATTATATGACTCCCCGGTTTTGAAAATTGGCTCGAGAAACTCAAACTTATTATATACTTATGACATGTCGTCTCGCTAATTACGTAAATTAGGTGTTTTCCAATTACAACATAATACATTAAATCAGGGGGGGGTGGGGGGGGGGGGGGGTCAATTACCACTTTCTTTCAGAGTTTTTCCTTTTTATTGTTATTACAATATCAACAAGTTAATCAAAAAAAAGGTATAAAATAAACAATCCTTGGTAAATATTTTAACATTGATAGTATAATCGAATAATTCTCTCCTAACCGGGAGACTTCCGCGTCTCCTCCTACCGACTTTGTGGGAGGATATCGTCATCCCAATGTCATGCAAACATCTTCAAGCTCTCTTGCCATGTCGTTAGTAATCACGTCAGAATCCATCATCATGGTATGGATCTTCTCAAGTTCAACAACTTAGAACCAACACATCTCTACATCCAGGATACCCTCACCTCAATGTGTTTTAGAACCAATCCATGAAATTTAGAATTCTTGAAAGATTAATAGTAAAACTTTACCTGTCGCTATAAGTCATCTCTCTCTGAAGAACAACTCAATTCCCCCAAAAAACATTTTCATCAAGCCCCATGATCAATTCTTTGCAAGCTTCAACATCCACTACAAGCTCAACCCCTCTATAGTAAGATAAAGCACAACATTTTTTACAACCTATATTGCCAAGACACAAACTTCCTCTGGCAAAAGTAATCAGTAGCTTGAAGTAGACTTACTAGTATCACATCTTGACAGTGTATGAATCACTATACCTAAATAATTGGAATCGTGTTTTAAAACACAAACTAGACTAGAGTTCCACACATAATTTTCATAATACACTTAACGATTCTAAATTCTTTCTTCATTGGCATATAAAGAAAACTGCTAGTAATACCAACATCATGAGCAATATCTGGTCTTGTATACACCATTGCCGTACAATCAAACTACCAAAGAAAAAAAAAACCAAATGATCCGTAGAACTTGTTTTCATATCATCCTCCTCACATCACTGAAAGGATCTTTCTAGTACTCAATTTGAAAATGCATAGCTAGGTGAACACACCACCTTATCTCGTCCTTGTTAATCTTCGAGTACATTATCAATGTACTTTAATTAGAAAACCTAATTTCTTGTCATCTCTAATCACAAACAATCTCTATGCAAAGAATATATCTTGTTGGTCCCAATTGTTCGAAAAAAGACTTATACAAGTCTTCTTAAACTCTTTAATCACTGCAATATTACGACCAACCCCAATTAATGTCATCAAACATAAGAAAAATGCTATAATTATCACGTTAGAAATTATGGCACTAAAACAAAAAACACCATGGTCTGAAGAAGTGTTTTTGAAGAACCTTCTAACTCATAAAAGAAAACCAAACGTTCTGTACCAATAGCGTGGAGCTTATTTGTTAGACCATACAAGTTTTTATCAACGTTTCAAGACAATAATTCTCTTTTCCCTAGTTCTCTTTTCACTTGACTTTAAAGTCTCCGGTTGCTGCATATATATTTATTCATCCAAAACACCATGTAAAAATAAAATTTTAAATACCATTTGTTCAAGTAGTCTCAAAGTCCCGCCCTGACCCCACTCCTGCCGGTGCAGCACCGAATGAACATCTTCACTAATTGTGAGACATATCTTGTTTAAATTAAGATTACCTTTTTATAGTTAAATCGTTTTAAAATAACCGTGTTTTGTACCATGGAAGGGATTAACGAGTCTCATATTCATGAAAAGAAACACCTCTTTTTCAAAGCTTTTTCGGATCTTTATGTAACATAACTGAAATCAAAGGTAGGTTATTGTCATTAGAAACTTCATTTCATATTCCCATAAGATCAAGCCACCTTTATTTTCTCTTCACTTTCCATGGGCCTGCCTCATAAGACCTCTTGGTTCTTCTCTTCTCCCAGTCTGCCCCTCCTCCCACAGTTAAGTTACCTACTCAATCGGGAGAAATACTAGTTGAAGGATATTTTTTTCACTCTCTAGATCTTTTAAGACGAACTTCTCTCGAGCGTCAATTAATATTTGAATTGAAACCATTAAACCATCTTACAACTAGAGAATCAATGGCTACTGGTCCTTATGGATTGATCACAATCTTCATATCAACTTTTAATTTTCACACCAGTTTTAAGATTCATCTGGTGGAATAGTCAAAGAACACTAATCGATATCAACTAGGCTCTTACTATTATGAGGAATGCGGGTTTCTTAGCTTGTCAAGATCTTCAATTGTTTGGGGTCTACAAAAAACCAACATCACGCCTTCTAACAAAGTTTCTAAAATTGGTTAAAAAAACTAATACAAATTCATCTGTGACCAACCCACCAAAGTACATTACCACCTAGTTTTAATATCCATTTTTACCCTCTCATCCTTAGCAACATGCACAAGTCGTTACACAACCAAAAACTCTAAGACGATCATAAGAAAAAACCTTTCTTAATGACCAAGATCTACCATGCACATTAGTATTTTAAAAAAATTAAAACAATATTAGGATGTAACACCACGTATCCACAAATAGACTTAATGTAGATTTCTAAGAAGTTGCAGATGCAACCCATGGTTACCCACGAGGTACCAACGACTTTCCGAACCAGTCCTCTAATATTTTAATGATTGATACAAACACCGAACTACGTACTTCAGACCATTCCCCCTTCTTTGTGTCTTTTAACCCCATAAAAACTGCTTCCCCAATCATGATGAGGTTCACCGACATGAATCCATCAGCGCTTTTCCCATCATTGACTTTCGACAACACATTTAGTTTAGGGTCTTTGGTATTTCCTATTTCGTTTAAACCCCTAGCTACATCATTTTAACATTAAACTACTTAGTTTCAAGTATTTTTTAGCCTAGACCGTATTGAACTTACCAAGTCAGTCATCGAATCAAAACATGAAAATTAGAATATAATGAGGAGAAAGAAGTGACGAATGCCGCAATTCAAGAAGTCATGAAGGTTCCATCAATCCACCCCAAATCAAAGATTTCTCAGCGGAATTTGACACCATATATGTGGATCCACTAGAGGAGTCCGGTTCAACCCTTATGGGTCCCTAGAATTCAGTAAGATGCCATGGTTCCATACCATTAACCCAAACCTATGGTTTCTAGGCAACATTAGTAATTATCATGAAATAGATTATTTAAAAGTCTATGTTATATACAAGTTCTACTTGTTTTCTTAGTGCTAAAGTTCAACAACCCTAACTATGTACTTCTTTAATTCTGATTACAACCCATGGTTCATGTTAGATATTTCCAGTATTTCAGATATACATGCCTTATTTTTGAATGTGGTCCTTATCCGTATATTAATGTGCATTCTCTGTTTTTCGTGAATCCAATTTTAAGATATGTTAGTCAGATGTTTTATTCGTTTAATCTATTAGGGGAGTTACCATATACTGAATGGACATGATCAGTCACTATATAAGTCCCAAACTAGAACCGAACTATGTCGTAATTCACCTCGTAGGCATTATTATTTTGTGACCCCAACCAGCATGCCTCTACAAACAACCTTGTCCAGGTGTATTTGGGTCCCTCATAGGGGTAGATAATAAGACTCCACATATAGACATTAGTTTTAATGTCGGTTGTTAGAAGCTCCCTCAGATCTGTTGCATTGATCAATTTTAGTAAGTTCATATTCACATTTAACATGTTTATGAACTTAATTCATTCCATTTAAGTACCACATGTTCAATATTCTGAATGTACCCATGCCTATTCTATTGTCAAATTTTAGAATATAGTGCTTTGATTAAGTTACAACTTATATTCCGTTTATTCTATAAACGTCCATGCGAATCGTACCCGTTTCCAGTCTGCACATGATTTTTGCTAAATCTTCATGTGATATGCGGTTCATGTTTACTCAACAGCTATATCACGCATAGTCCAATTTCATTATCTTTATTTAGAAGCACCAATGGTGAGTCCCATTCTCTGAGTATATGACATATAATTTCTAATTTTTTTTAGTTTAGTTTTAAGTTTTCTTAGAATCTCAGTTAGAGCATGTAAAAAAATTCTAATAAGTAGAGGCTTTATTTCAGGCTAGTTTGTTGTAAGCTTTTGTTTAGAGTTGTATTTTCTATTGTTATTTCAACCTCATGTTTTTTTGTACTTTATGATTTAGTATATATGTATTCCATATTATTTATGTACGAGTTCTTTATAATTAGCTAGCTTAGCTTCCTCATATTATTATGAGTTTAGTTACTTTAAATTTTTTGGCTTATGATCTGCCAGAAGGGTTTTTCTTTCTTGGGTCATCTTGATCCTAGGTCTCATCTTCCGGCGGATGGTTGTTTAGATCGTGCGTGAAAACTTGGGTAATGATAGAACTACACTATTGTTCTAGTATGTTATGAAAAGTGAGCACTAGGTAGAGTCTTTTTCATGGGTGTTGTAGTGCCCAAATCTATTGAGAGTAGGCACACTATTTAGGAAAAATTTTATTTTCTATATAATCTTACTGTGTGTAAGGTATATGTAATTCTATTTTAACTTCAAATTTCTACATTTCACAATCTTGCCTCTCGTAGTGAGCTAATAAACCAATAATGTCCAACTTCAAGACGCAAAAATGCAGCTCCTCCCGTCCGAATCAAGAAATCTCAAATAAAATTTCAGAACAGCCTTTCAGATGTGGGTCAAGTGGTGTCCACCGAAATTAGTGGGTTCCAATAAGGCAATGCTATGTTAGGTTAGCTCCAACGAGAGTGCGAGATTTTTTTTGATGAATCCGCTGATGTTCTTAGGGATCGAGCAGATTGGTGAGATCCAAAAATACACATTGGGGGAATTAGTTTCAATAAGATCTTTAATGTGAGTAAAGTAACTATAATGATTGGGTTGATTTAGTCATCGTACCAACTTAAGGATGTGCCTCATATATTATATCCTAAAAGTGGAAAGAGAACATTGTAAAGATCAGCTCCTACTCACTTTGTACAAATACTTTAGGAAAAAGCTTACAATTTAATAAACTTAGGCAAGGTGCACGACAAAGTAGAGTATGACTCATATTTACCAAACACTCTAATGATGTTTTCTCACATGCTTCTGAATCTAGGGCGATATATATAATTTTCTTCCAACATCGGCTTTGTGAACTACAGCCTATTATAATGTTCTAGGAGTATAGAACTACAATCTATGTGGTTCTAGGATGTAATGAAAAGTTGCACTAGGAGAGTCTTTTCGGTTTGTAGTGCCCAACTATTTAGAGGGAGGACAGCAAACTATTTTAGGAAAATTTTTCATTTTCCTAGTTCATCTTACTGTGGTTAAGGTATAATGTAATTCTATTTTAACTCAAAGTTTCTACATTTCACTAATCTTCTTTGCCTCCTCGTAGAGCTATACCCAATAATGCAACTTCACGAACAAAAACGCAGTCCTCTGTCCGACTCAAGACATCCCCCTGAAATACAATTTTCCAGAACGCCTTCAGATTTAGGTCAAAGTGGTCCAACACGAACAATAGTGGGTTCCAGTAAGGGCCTGTTGCTAATGTTAGGTTTTAGCTCCAACGAGAGTTCGAGATATATTTTTTTTGATGAATCCGCTGAGTTCTTCGATCGCAGATGGTGAGGATCCCAAATATACATCATTTTTGAATGGAAGTTCAGAAGATCTTTAAAAGTGGGAAATTAACTAGATGATTGGGTTGAATTAGCAATCGTACCAACTTAAGGATGTGCCTCATATATTCTATACCTAGTGGAAAGAGAACATGTGTAAAGATGCACTCCTATCACTTGGTAAAAATTACTTTACGGCAAAATCTTAGCAATTTATACTTAAGTCAAGGTAGCACTACAGTCCAAGAGTATTGACTCATATTTACCAAACACTCTGAATGATGTTTCTCAATGGCTGCTGAATCTAGGCTCAGATATATACGTTTCTAACGAAGAATTCATGCTTTGTGAACTACATCTATAGGTTTCTAGATGTTATAGAACTAACTACATCTATGTGTTCTAGATGTATGAAAATTTTCACTCATGTAGAGTCCTTTCTTTTTCGGGGGTGGTGTAGTTCCCAAACTAGTGAGAGGGAGACACAAACTATTTTAAGGAAAATTTTTTCTTTTCCCTATTTAATCTTACTGTGGTGTAAGGTATAAATGTAATCTATTTTACTCAAAGTTCTTACATTTTCAACTAATCTTGCCTCCTCGTAGAGCTAATACCAATAAATGCAACTTCAAGAAGCACAAACTCAAAGCTCCTCCCTGTCCGATCACGAAACTCAAATACCAATTTCAGAACAGCCTTCAGATGTTGGGTCAAAGGTGTCCAACAACGAACATTAGTGGGTTCCAATTAGGCATTGCTAATGTTAGGTTTACTCCAACGAGAGTGCGAGATATTTTTTTTGATGAATCCGCCTGAGTTTCTTAGGATCGCAGATTGGGTGAGGAATCCAAATACATCATTGATGAGTTCAGAAGATCTTTAATGTGAGGAAAGTAACTAAGAATGATTGGGTTATTTAGCATCGTACCAAACTTAAGGATGGTGGGGGGCCTATTATATTATATACCTAGTGGAAGAGAACATGTGTAAATGAGATGCAGCTTCCTATCACTTGTGTAAAAATTACTTTAGGCAAAACTTATCATTTATAAACCTTAAAAGGCACAGGGTAGCACGACAGTCCAAGTGTATTGACTCATATTTTTACCAAACACTCTCATGATGTTTCTCACATGGCTGCTGAATCTAGGCCTCAGATATCATAAGTTTCTATACGAAGAATCAGGTGTGTGAACACATCTATATGTTCTAGGAGTATAGAACTACACTATAATGTTCTAGGATGTATGAAACTTTTGCAAATTCTAGTAAGTCTTTTTTTCGTGGGTGTGTTACGTGGGCCCAAATCTAGTGAAGGGAGACACAAACTATTTTGAAAAAAAATTTCATTTTTTCTAGTTCATCTTACTGTGTGTAAGGTATAATGTAAATTCATTTTAACTCAAAGTGCTACATTTCAACTATCTTGCCTCCTCGTAGAGCTAATACCAATATGCAACTTCAAGAAGCAAAAACGCAGCTCCTCCGTCCATCAAGAAAGTCCAAAACAATTTTCAGAACACCCTTCCGATGTTGGGATCAAGTGTGTCCAACCGACAATTAGTGGGTTCCCCAAGTAAGGCATTGCTATGTTAGGTTATTCCACCGCGATGCGAGATATTTTTTTTTTTGATGATCCGGCCTGAGTTCTTGGAATCGCAGATTGGTGAGGATCCAAAATACACTCATTGATGAGTTCAAGAAGATCTTTAAGTGAGGAAAGTAACTAGAATGATTGTGTTGATTTAGCATCGTACTAATAATGAGTGCCTCATATATTTATATATCGGTATGGAAATAGAACATTCCGTAAAGATGCAGCTCCCATCCCTTGTTAAAAAATACTTTAGGCAAAAGCTAGAAATTTATAAGCTTAAGGCAGTAGCACGACAGTCCAAGAGTATTGACCTCATATTTACCAAACACTCTAAATGATGTTTTTCTCACATGGCTGCTGAATCTATTCTCAGATATATAAGTTTCATACGAACGAATCAGGCTTTGTGACCTACACTATATATGTTCTAGATGTATAGAACTACATCTATGTGTTTCTAGGATGTAATTAAAGTTGCACTCGTTAGAGTCTTTTTCGTGGGTGTGTAGTTGCCAAATCTGTGAAGAGGGAAAGACCAAACTATTTTAGGGGAAAAATTTTCATTTTCTAGTTAATCTTACTGTGTGTAAGGTATAATGTATTCTATTTTTAACTCAAGTGCTACATTTCACTAAATTGCCTCCTCGTAGAGCTAATACCAATAAAAAATGCGCAACTTCAAGAAGCCAAAAAACGCAAGCTCCTCCTCCTGTCCGATCAAGAAATCTCAAATACAAGTTTCAAATAAGCCTTCAGATGTTGGGTCCAGTGTGTCCAACCGAACAATTATTGGGTTCCAAGTAAGGCATTGCTAATTTTTAGGTAGTCCCAACAGAGTGCGAGATATTTTTTTTGATGACTCCTCCTGAGTTCTTAGGATCGCAGATTTTGGTGAGGATCCAAATACCTCATTTATGAGTTCAAGAAGATCTTTAAAGTGAGGAAAGTAACTAGAATGATTTGGTTGATTTAGCATCGTACCAACAACTTCCAGATGTGCCTCATATATTAATTACCTAGTGGAAATAGAACATGTGTAAAGATGCAGCTCCTATCACTTGTGTAAAAATCTAACTTTAGGCAAAACTTAGCAATTTATAAACTTAAGGCAAGGTAGCACGACCGTCCAAGATTAATTTGACTCATATTTACCAAACCTCTAATGATGTTTTCTCCCATGGGCTGGCTGGATCTGCAAGATATATAAGTTTCCATATGAAGAATTAGGCTTTTGGTGAAAACAGAGTGTGACA
Organism: Solanum habrochaites; assembly: GCA_027704765.1. Taxonomy (NCBI): domain Eukaryota; kingdom Viridiplantae; phylum Streptophyta; class Magnoliopsida; order Solanales; family Solanaceae; genus Solanum; species Solanum habrochaites. The sequence goes on from JAKWJA010002500.1 coordinate 21,975,522, forward strand.
AATTACCCATGCTTCAACAGATTGAGGGTTATAATCTTAAGAAATAACTACAATGAAACAGAGTCCAGGACCAAAAACTTGTAGTTTCCACAAAAAGTGGGTGGGGAGAATCTCTTACAAAATCTCTGAGGGTCAGAATAAATTTTCAGCTTCACCACCTTTATTGGTTTTATTATTCGTTTCTATTAATACAAACAAGATAGAAATAGGGAATGAGTCGCTTAGACATAGGGGAGTATTACATTACCGACAACCTACCCCACTTTTCCCTAAGTATGGTTTAGAAACACCGGCGAGTCCCTCGTAAAAAAGGAAAGGACACTTGGGTTGAATTAGTCTGGTCCACAGGTTGGGGATTTGATTGCCAACCGAAAAAGGTCAATAAGGTAATGGTAGACCCTCATTCATAACTTCAGCAAGCACCAACAAGTTGCCCCAACCTCATTCAGATGACTCATTTTCTAAAGGTGGATGGTATGCGCCAAAACATGTTGTCTCTCTTCAGGCTCCATGATTTGATTCTCCTGATGTCTTCACTGGTAGTGAAGAGTTTTTTAATCCTATTTTTTATGTTTTTATTTAGATAAAAGGGGCTACTCTTTTATTCTAACTACTTATAATGCAGTTTTGATGTTAGTTGATAAACTCTCTCAGATCCCTTCCTAATTCCCCCTCGCGCTTTCGAGTTGGCGATTTAGTTAATATGTAGAATTGGTATATAGAAATTTCCTTGCATTAAGATTCACTTCAATAGATATTTGTTTGAGTTAAAAATTGTGCTTTGGATATCTCTCTTAGCCATAGGTTAATTTATTTTTAGTTTCCCAGATGATCTAATCTTAGATGGAAAGGTTGTAGCTAACCCGCCTTAAAGGTCAATTCATTTTCAATGCCTTAAGGATCAAAATGACTCTAAGATTATGTCTATCATCTAAGTTTTGGGTCAAGGATTATAACTCCACCTCCGCCCATTGAGTCAATTCATATATAAAAAAGTGTACAAAAGTATTTCCAAGAATTCTTCACAAGTTTCCCACTAATGGAAATCGACTTTGTAATTTTTCTCCCTCTATGGTATCCACCCCACCTATCTCTATTCCCTCTTACAATTGGATTCCTTATGATCTTAAGTATGTAAGATGGTTTGAAACCTCTTCTAGATAAGGGTGCATTATAAAACCCTAGTATTCTCCATGTGGTGCACTAGTGTTGTTCGTGAGAATGTGGTGCCCTATGAATGTGTATTGACTATTGGCACAGTAGAACGAAGTCAAACTAACTATCAATAACCCATCCCCAGGATAAATGACTTTTTTTGACCATCTTCCTGGTTCTAGTCATTTCTCAAAGATAGAACTCAAATCACTTTCTTCATCTCCTTAAAGTTTAGAGTAGTGCCATCCAAAGAGAACATTTATAAATTGGTATGGTCAATAATGAATTAGTTATGTTCATTTTTGGACTGGACCAAATGGTCCAATAACTTTTAATGATTTGATAAACATAGTGGTCAAGCAATATTGGACTTGTTCAGTATCAATCTTTATCATGATAATCCTTATTATTAATAGGAATGATGAAGAGCATGGCCGTCCATTTAGGGTTATAATGTAGATACTGAAGGTGATCGCCAAGTTATCTATAAGTTTAAAGGCCAAATGTGGAGTTATGGTTGCAATCCATTTTTTCTGTGGTCACATTGTGGTCCTAGAAAAAGATTCACAAAAAAATAGAAGCAATAAATAAATGACCCATGCATACCTCTCCTATAAGCAAAGTTTCTGGGTTTGGGTAGTTATAACAAACGTTTATTGAAAGGCTTTTCATCAGAGCCTCTCCATTGAACTAGGTTGATGCAGAAAAGGGTCAAGTTGCAGTGGTCGATAATTGTTGATAAAAGCTTCACAAACTGAAAACAAGGTTTTACTAGAACTCCGGGTGAAAACCTACAAGGGTTCATACAACTTTGTTATACTTGTTGATTGCAATCCAAGGTCATTTTAGGTTTGTTTTGATGCAGTGACGAAAAGGTTATAGCCTTCTTCTTGTAGACAACTTAAAGTGCATTGAAAGAACTAACCAACTCAAGAGCTTGAGATAACACTAGTTTTTGGCACTTATGTTTTGTATACAATCCCTTGTATGGTATTCACGTAGATTTTGTTCCCAACCAAAAGAGCCTTTAATATATGTTTTCACCTAGAGAGAGTTAAATCTTTGCCCTTAGGGGGAGATGATTTTGAGTTCCCATAAGATTATGACATAATTGTGTATTACCATTCTTGTACGGACAAAGTAAGTAGAAATGCTATTATTAGACTAGTAAATAGTAGTTCTAGAGCTTGTTGAGGAGGAAAGAAAAGGAACTGAAGAAGAGGTTCACAGAAATTTTCTCATGTAGGAGTTCATCTTATGAGCATATTCAATAGTGTGTAACAATTCAGTAATGGGTTTGGAATCATTTTGGTAAGTGTAGATAACGAAAATCATGGATATCGATCTATATTTTTCCTGAACTAAAAGGGTTCAATCCCCAATAGTGGGTTGAGGTTTCTCCCACAAGGGAGATGGTGTCTTCGCTACCCCAGTTATACAATGTTTACCTAACGTGGGTGTGTTAAGATGTTGATTCTTTCATAAGCCCATAACTCCAGGCTTGTTCTATATCCAAGCCACCACTAAAATGTACATCATGGCGGGATTGTCCACTGGTCAGGGGGTGAAACTTTGTTGGCCGCCCCGTGCCTCTCGCTTCTTTTTTTTTCTCCTTCCCTCCTTATCCTCGCCCCCTCCCCGTAGAATGTCACAATCCCAGAAGGTTGACTCAATAGATCGACATTCCTAACTTGGTAGAGGGAATGATAACAGATATTTTCATTAACAATGGGTACCTTGTACTTGCAAATAACATGACTCTGATTTGACTAATAGTTGACAAAGCGCTGTCTTCTCTCTCTTTTTTGAATTCAGACTACAGGATCGGGCGGAAGACTATCCAGATTTATATAAATGAAATATTTGGTTGCAATGGGGTTCCTTTGTCCTATCATCTCATTAAAATGGGTCCGCATTTAACCTCCTATTTCCCTAAAAGTCGTTCTAGGAAGGTCTTGACTCTGACTTCACTCAATTTAACCTTAGAACTCATTTCACAATCCACAGACGAATGGAAACCTAGATACTATCCCATAAGAACTTAGAGTACTTTATTGAGATCTTATTCGAATCGCTGTCATTCAAGGGTAGTTGGGATGATCACTTTCTCTTATAAGTTTCGCCTACACATACTATCTATCATTTCAGCAGTCTGATGAACACCTTATGAGTCTTGTATTGGCATAGGGGTGGTAAGATGCTCCCAGTTGGTTGGTTTGGATTAGGAGAAGCAAAACCCATTATAGGGCCTTGATTCAGTCTTGATGTATGGATAAAAGTGTAACTCATTACAAGATGACTTAAGATAACTCAGAGTTGCCAGAAGCCTTATGGAGATGTATAGGGAGGAACTAAGATTTAAAAGTTAATCACTTGGTTCTGAAAGTGACACCTTACGAAGGGGTGTATGAGATTTCTCAAGAAAGGGAAGCTTCAGACCTAGATCATCTAGGCCCTTACAATATTCAAGAAAGGATTGGAAAGTGAGTAAGAGTTAGAAGTTGTTCCAACAGAACTAGCACGAGTGCATATGGTCTTTAACATGTCACTATGACGTATTCGGGGGATCCTCACCCTAGTAGCATCAGAAAGTGTAAACATTCGTATCCTAAAAAACAAGGGGGTTATGTGTACCACCCGTAGTCGTAGTGAGCATTATGACAGTGTGGTGTAAAAGATACGTTTCCTCCTTCAATTTCCCAGTCAATCCTCCCCAAGGGTGATAATTAGAACACTTGTCCTAAAACAAAACCTTAATGAAGATTATGAAGAAGGGTAGGTGCAACCTACGGACCATAAGGTGACCTACTTGTCTCCTGCACATGTCGTCCTTGGGATTCAACTGCAACCTTTTCAGAACCAAAGCACAAACAAGACTCTAAGTGTCGACCACGGCCAAACATATATTGGTAGGCCAAAGCCAAGCCACTTTCGTGGTTTGGTTTCGTGGATCAGACTCAAAGGAAAAATGCTGGAAACTCATGATTCATGGACTACCAGCACAGACCATCCGTCCATCGATGGTCCATCAGTGAAGTTTATAGGCGACTCTGACAGTAGTTAAGTCGGGGGTCTTTGGGTCTTATCCTATTTTGTTGGACCCCTAAACTACATCGTTTTAACTGTAAAATATGTGATTGTAGTTAGTTTTAGCCCAAAAATATAATTATAAGTTACCTAAGTCAAATCGTTCATCAAAACATAGAAAATTATAACGCTTATTGGAGAAAAAAGTAAAGATTCCTAGTTCAAGAATACAAAAACGTTCCATAAGTTCCAATCCCAAAATCAAAATATTTCTCCATGAAATTATTGACCAGGTATGTGGGATTTCTCTAGTGAGTTCCTTTTGCCTATAAGGTCAAATTTTTTTTGGATTCATGGTTTCCTACTATTAACTAGGCGTAGGATTTCTAGAAACTTCAGCATATTAACATGAATTAGCTATTTAAATGTTCAAAGTTTGATTACAATTTGTTATTTGGTTTCTAATATAAAATTCAGAACCCTAGCTATGTAGTTCTTGAATAACACATAATAGGTCAGATATTTAAGCATTTCAGATATACATACGTCAATTATGAATGTGTCATTATAAGTATATTGATGTGAATTTTCAGTTTGCATGTCAGTTTTGAGCTATCCAGTATTGCTTTATTTCAATCATAATGTGTTAATCATTTAATATGTTGGGAGTAGCATAATATCGAGTTTGACTAAGGTCAGTCTCCCATATAGTTCCAGAACTACGATCCACATAGGTAGTAAGTCTCATACGTGCTTACTTATCACACCAACATGCCTCGACACCTATCGTCAGATGCATTAGGTTCTCTTGATCAGGCGTGTACATCACACTCCACATTTAGCTCATGTGGTTTTATGTTGGTTATTAGTAGCTCCCAGAGTTCATTCAGACTCCATTGCATTGACCACATCCATTGCATTGACCACATTTAAGTATAGTTTAATATTTAGTCTCGGTATGTCATGAAATTGGTCATTGCATTGAGTACCTCATGTTCAGTTTTCTTAGACGTAGCATGGTTGTCTTATGTTAGTGTTCACTTATATGCTTTGATTCATTTATCTTATTGTTCATTTTTACTCTATACCCCACACTCAATACCTTTCAAGTATTGACACATAATCTGCGATGTATCTTCTCGTGATGAAGGTTTATGTACTCAACAGTCAGATCACACATACATCGGCTCCCAATCTTCAGTTCAGCAGCACCAGTGCTGAGTCCTCAATCTTTGAGTACTAGTGACATGCTTATTTTCTCATTTTTAGTTTTAGGTTCAGTTTTGTTAAATCTAGTCAGGGCATATCCTAACATTTCTAGTTAGTAGAGGTTTTATTTCAGACATAGTTATATGCATCATTAGTGTTAGACTTTGACATTTCTACGGTATTTCAAACTCTGAATTTTCATTATTCACATTTAGCGTATGTGCATTCTCCAGCATTTCAGAGTTAATTTATGATTACCTTCTACACAGTATTTTTTGATTCACTTTATTTTAGTTTGCTTATTATATGCCACCAGGGTTAGCGTGGGGTCAGTCGTGATCCTAGGTCTTGTGTTCACGCTCTGGGGTTAGATAGTGGCGTGAAAAAGAGATAAATATTAAGTTCTTCTTCCAAAAAAGGAATGTGGAAGCTTTGAATCAGAAAGCATACATCTAACCCTCTTAACAAGAGTAATTTTCATTCTCTCCCCTAAACCATTTAATTGAGGAGTCTTTGGAGGAGTTTATTGATGCTGATATTCTACTCTCTGTAATATCTATCAAAACGAACAATATACACACCACCATTATCAGAAAATATGCATTTTAATTTCTTCATTGTATGTATCTTTACAAAGGCATAAATTTTTTTTAACACTTCATGTACCTGATCCTTGGATTCCAAAGATATTACAAAGAGTTTACACAAATGATCATCAACAAAACTCACAAAATAAAGGGCACCACTAACAAACTTTACCTTAAAAGGACCACACAAATCAGAATGGACCAACCTTAGAAAATTGAGATTATTTTGAAGGTGGATGATTATGAAAAGAAACTCTTTTATGTTTACCTGCTAAGCAATGAACACACTTGTTCAACTTTGCTTGTTTCACTCTATAAAACAAAATCTTCTTAGACAAATTATCCATCACCTTCTCGCACATATGAATCAGTCTTCTATATCATAAAAGTGATGAAGTATCATTCTCCATCACATTTACTGAGCCACGAAAAATAATACAAGTTAAAAAACTTATCACCATGGGCTACCACCATCGAATCTCTTGGAAGCTTCCACTAGCCAGCACCAACGGTATTAACATAACCCTCATCATCAAGGTATCCAATAGAAATCAAATTCATGCGAACATATGGAGCAAGCTTGATAATATTGAGAACTATTTTTGAACCATTGTTACTTTCCAAATAAATAGTCTAAATATAAAGAACCATAACCTCTTAATTATTGTCCTTTTTCAACATCCCAAAATTACACAGTGTATAAGGGGAAAATAACTCATTTCTAGGTGTGACTTGACAAGTAGAATTTAAATCCACAAACCAATTAGACTAATCACAAACAAGATTGACAACATTTTCATCAAAAGAAACAAGAAGGTCAGTGTTGGCAATAACAACAACACGATTTTTATTATTGCCTTCTTTATTTTGTTGTTTAATGTCTCTTTTTTACCTGAAAACATATTTCTTGATCTTCCCATTCTTGTGAAAATAGTCACATATAACATTCTTTAATATAGACTTTGATTTAACTTTACTTTTATCTCTGTCATTCTGACTCTAAACATAATTCTTCACATGGCTTCACTAACTAAAACATCACACTGTGAAGTAGAAAAATATACCTTTCAAGACACAACTCTAAGTATAATTCATGGTAACAACACCACTGGTAGTAGAATTAGTCAAAGAAACTCGAAGAGTCTCAAAAGAGTCTAGCAGAGTATTAAGAAGCCATAGTCCCTAAACTTCTTCATCAAATTTTACACTTATTCTGGACATCATGTCAAGAAAACCGTAAAGAATCACTAACATGATCAAAAATAGGAGTTTCCTCTTTATACCTAATGTTAATCAATTGTTCAAAATAAAAAATTTATTATTGTCAGTCTTCGAGGCATAAAGTCTCAAGCTTGTTACATAAGCTCATGGTATGTGTCTCATTCACATTGTAATTTATAACATTATATTCTGCACAACGTCTAATGTAACCACAATCCCATAATTGCTAAAATTCCGGACCTCATCATTCATAGATTCGAGTTTATTATAAGAAAACATAGGTAGATTCATTTTTTTAGCAAATAGAAGATATTTCATCTTGCCTTTCCAGGAATGATAATTACTACCATTCAAACAAACATTTTGATCATATTTGACTTCATCATTCAAATGGATAATCAACAACAACCCAATGCTTTGATACTACTTTGTTAGGAAAGGAAAGCACAAAATAAATGTGCACAACATGGAAATAGAGGAAGAAAACAAAAGTAAAAATGTTTCCCTTCTACTTGAAGCAAGAAACCATAAAATAATGAAAGAAAAACATTCTTTGGGTAGGACACAAATAAACAAAGCAAGAAAAATAAATCAACTCATGAAACACCAATTTTAACATGGAAAACCTCTTTGGTGTGACGAGTAAAAACCATAAGGACAATGATCAAGTTAAATCAACAAGAATCACCAAAGTTATCTCCGACATGTTCACCAATAAAGTGACTAACAATGAGCAACACAACTACAATATAGTACAAAAACTAGAGAAAAAATGGACCATAAGCATCCGACCCACAACTACTATTCACAAGCTAATATATAGAGCTACAGGACTCATAATCACCCTTTATCAGTTCCTAATAAAAGAATAAGTTGAAAGGAACAAGCTATCCAAAAATTCAGCTCAATCGGATAAGAAATAAAGTAGGAATCACAATTTGAAATTGGATGCTAGGGCTTGTGCGTAAATTTGCACTCTCCTATATTTCTCTCTATGTGACTACTATCTATTAATTATAATTATTATCAAATAAGGCCTAATAGAATGTCTTACATATGAATCATAAAATTTTGCTTATGGGAAAAAATGATCTAGTCAAATTTGGGCTAAATTTATCAACAAAGAAAAGGAAGGAAGCCCCAAAACCTTGGACTTTTATTTATCTACATATGATGGTGTAAAGGCCCAAAACCCAACATTTCCCTTACCCAATGAAAGAGTCTATAACCTGCCTTAGTATGTCAAAAATCCTGTTGTTTTAGGTTATGATTCACTACCGAAGAGAATGAAAGTCTAGATCAATCAAAAGGGATATTATGAGTTCTCTACCCTATTTACTCACATGGTTCACCAGTTCCACCAACTAGACGAAAATCTTCAATGGATACATAGGTGTAGTTGAAGTGGGGTGTGTATTGTCCTTATTAGGTCGTGCCTTTCCAATAAGGCCCCACCCCCTGTGCATTGGAGCCTAAATCAGGTTAGAGTGCACTTATACTCATTTTTCTTAGATTCGACATTAAAGTTTTAATAGGATCTTAGATATACATAAAGAAGAAGTCATTAAGCATAATCCTTAATATTTTGAGAAATATACTTTTCTAGAGAGGGTTACATTTGTTGATGTTCATGGTATTTGATTGAACTCTTGTTATATTTCACTCAAACCTATTTATGAATAGTAAAATGACTATGGTGAAAAATTCCTACTCGGCACACAAGTCTTGCAAATCCTAGCCTCCGCCAGAGGTTTGAGTAGAAGCATCATTGATAAAATTATCTTAAAATGAATGCTAAACTTTAGCATCCAATATGAATATGTATTTAAATGTATTATTGAATCATTTATTTTCACACCCATAAATTCATATGACTTTATGGCTAATTCCTAAAGTACACAAAAACTTCAACTCTTGGATGTTGAATGGCTATTTAAAGCAAAATTACATTTTTTATATCGGATTGTTAATTAGAAAGAGAAAAACCTCTTTATTTTCAATCTTTGAAATCAGTTCTCATGAACATTATTGCTTGTATCATCTTTTAGGAAACCTTGAAAACCTAAAACAACAGCCAAAATACGACGAAAAAAAAGAAGAACTTTTACTTTCTAATCCAATGTCTTTTATATGTAAATATGAAATCAAATCAACCTACAATTACTATAGGTAAAAAAAATTAAATATGAAAGTAACATTTGAACAAAACGTTGAGTTATCTCATAATGTCACACATTTAATTATCATGGGAAAAATGGTCTTAAACCTAAATTAAAAATGTGATTAGATTAAGTAATCTATAATGTCAAAATTTAGTATGGAGAAAATGTGAACACCTCAAATTGAAATGTTAGTAGATTATGAAATCAAAATAAACAATGTTCCTTTTAAAAATAAACTTACTTCTTCATAATTCATAAAAATATTTTTTTGTAGGTGGTTAGTGGTGGGTGATTTGGTAATAACAAATATACTTGGAATTAGCTCACCTATGATATAGGTTTCCATGTGAAAAGAATCTCTCTCACCATGGATCATAGGTTCAGCGAAGGATAAAATGTTGATGACTCCCAGAAAGACTCTTATAGGAAGTCGTTTGGCACCTTCGATGTCGACCATCTAATCTAGAGGTTTTAAAGGTTCTCAAAGGTTCAAATTTTACATTAATTGAATATAAGTTAGCCTTCATTAATGAAAAAAACTTATTATGTGAATACATCTATATTTGATCAAATCAACCTACATTTGATTATCCATTTTGTTAACCTTCAATGTAAAACATTAATAGAGTATTAAACTAAAAGTAAAATTAACTAGATGAAGAAGTGTTGTTTAATGGTAACTAAAATATTTAGGGAACCATAACTTTGGAGAACTTCGTACGAAATAACAAATATTAAAGTATATTTTACAACTCCGAAAGTTCAAACAAAAACAACGAAAATATAATCTTCAAAAAAAATCAAAAAACAAAAATGAAAAGAAGAAATGGATACACGTGAATGTTGTCACACCCGAGCCTACACCTTGGGAGCGGTCGGCACTCGGAAGACCCATTGTGGCCACAAGTAAGCCGTGGTCTGCTTTCTTAACCCAGAGAAGACTTAAACATAAAGAAAAATAACTCAAAGAAAAGAAAATTAAAGATAACTTAGTCAAAATGAAAACTTAAGTGTAAGCGTTAACCAACTTGAAATAGGATAGACAAATACTAATGATTATCTTTCTATGAGCATTAAAGTAATGATTCACATGTTCGGGACCCAAAGGACCCCACTATCACTACCACCCACTGAAAAAGTGAAGGAAAAAACTAAATGGTAATAAGATTTCCTGTGGCATTATGAGAGGCTCCACAACCTAAGTCAGAGAGATTTCACTGGGATCAAACTGTGCGGCAATGCTCGATTCTAGTTACCTGATTATGATCATGATCCAGATGCGAGTATGCGAGTTGAAAGCTAACACAACTTAATATTTGAAAAAGGCCAAGTAACAATTGACATTTAAATTGGCTGCCGCTCACACGATGAATAACTAACTCATATCCATATAAAGCACAATTCAAAACAAGTATAATAAAATAAAAGTTTTGGAAAACATGTCTGTAGATCTTAAAGATATACAAAGGATACAATTAACTCTTGAGATGTATGTAAGGTACAAGTAAACTGATTATATAAACAGCTACTTAAAATTTCTTGGGAGCTCTCTAACTGACATAATCAATAAGAGCTACAGTGAGTGTGAACAACAATCGACCTCACGCTTGCCAGCGCACCTATACCCGGACAACGGCTATAAGACACGGAATTCCTTAAGGGATTCCACAAGTCAACTATGAAATTGTTAATCCAAAAGTATTACCCTTTTTGCCCTGGTGGCGACATTGTTTTATGAGATGTGCATTCTATGAAACTCAGAGATCGTCCCCATTTCGGTGCTCAATACTACATCAAAAATATGTTGTATCTGTGTGTTCTTAACGCTACTTCTTTTGTGGTTTGATACTAGTCCGCCCAAAACTTAGTTCAAAGGCTTGTCTGGAAATCTTAGTTTACCCTGGCCTTGCCCATTTATAAAGATATTACACGTTATGAAAACTAGCCCGAAGGGTCTTTGAAAATCAAAGTTTACTTCTTGTTTAAATTGTGAAAACATTTTGAATCTCTTTGGGGATACTAGTCCCCAATATACCGGTTGAAGAAAGAACTTCAACTTTATTCTTTATCTTACTCTTTTCTCTTTAATTAGACTTGAAACGGGAGTCTTGAAAAAAGTGCAAAACCATTTTAAAGACCCTACAGAAACTCTTAATAACGTTTTGTTTTGACTTTCTTTTTAACTTCTACACTTGATCTTAACCTCTTGACTTTGATGTTAACTTTCCTCCTGTGAAGGAGATATGGTAATTATGGTGTATAATCTCATGTTTTATGGAATGAACTTCATGATATGTAGATGTACCTTATGGGGGGATCAACTAGGAAAAATGGGTACATACATTAAGAAAGTAGTTACAGAAATATGGAAGATGAATGGGCGTGAAAAGGAATCTAAGAGGCGTGGGCGCATAGCGGCTTGTCCGGTGCCAGGTACCAATCTTCAGAGGCTAGTTCAGGGGATCTGGCGTTTCATAATTTTCTTATCCATTTTTCATCTCTAAACCACTCTATTCCCTCATTGTTCTTCCCCAAAAAGTTACAATCACAAAAACACTCAAATACCCCCCCAATAGATTTCCAACTCCAAAAACAACCCGAAAACATGGAGTTAAAATTCTATAGGCATTGCCTTTGCAACAACTCAAACCAACAAGAATTCAACAATATTCTTCAAGACTTTAACTTTTAATCATTCAATCTCCTAAAAAAATATATGAATTAATTAATTAAGTGTGGGTTTAAATAATCCAAACGAAAAATTATAGCGCATAACTAGCATGTCGATGTTCAGAAGGAAATTAGCCCCAAGACTAACCCCATATGCCTGGGACTCCAACTTATCAGCTTGTCTTAAAACAATTTCTGATGAGGTTCACACCAGTGACATTTGTCAAACAAGCATAGCCACCATCTAAAAAACTAAGGCCACGTCTACTTCATAGGGAAGTCACGTGACAAGAGTAACAATAAAGGTCTGGTATTACAGCAGAAGTAATTGTTGATCACACCTCTGTTGGCTCTCTGCTCCATCCAACTCCATGTGTAGCACTTAACCAAATTATAATTCTGCCAGTATAGTAAAGGGACACGTTATATTGTAGTTGTCTTACCTTCCTCTATATGAGCCATAATTCCTATATTCCAAATGGTCCTTCAAAGGCACTGTTCTCATCTTTCACCCGCAAGCCATAGCAACACAGAAAGTCATTATTCTTGTTTTGTGAGATAATTACAAGCGTCTAGAACATAACAGACCATATGACATGGAAGCAGAAGCAAGTCACGTACTGTAAACACAGAAATCCTCCTAGAAAAAGTAACCCGGTAGAGAAAACGGGTACGACTATTGCGACCCATTCAACCAGGGACTTGGTCCCTGTCAGAGTGATCTCTTCTAGATCTATAATGGGGTACCCAATGCACGCTGTCGCGTCGAGGTTGGTGACGCGTACTCCCCTACTCAGAATGAACGAAAGGGGGGGTGGCATAACGAGCAAGGAACGCGGGAGAGGGGAGGGAGGCAGAGGCAACAGGAAAAAGAACAAAGGAGGGCAGGGCAGGCAAAAGCTGAGAATGAGAGCGAGTCAAAACGTATTCTCAAGAACCTTACGAAGAGAAAAATTTGCAAGGGAACATAGGTACCTTCAGACTGTGTAGGAAGACGACTAAACAACGTCTAGAAAGCTGTCACCTCTGATGTGGGAGCGATGCATAACTTTTTGAAGAGCAGGCTTTAGCCATGGGCTTGGGTTCCAAGGGGTTCTATTGATTTTATTATAGTCTTCCTCCAAAAACACAACTCAAGATTTGGCAAACAAAATTCACAAGCTTAAAAAGACAAAACCATTCTTCAAGGAAGAAACTCAAGCACAATACAAAAAAACACCTACAGAAAGAACCTGATTCAATTGAAAGGAGTACTTTCTGTAATTGCTCCTGTTGTTCTTGATTATTTGTTTTGCGGATTAACTTGTAGGATTCATTTCACTTGTGTGAAACGTTTCAAAACTGGTGTGGAATCTTTGTAATAAACATAGTTATGAGTATAACTTGGGATATTACTGTAAAAGTTAACATTAAGTGTTGAGGATTAGGTGTAGGGAATTGTTTCTGTGTATCTCGCTTATGCTCGTTAAGGTCATCCGCCCGAGCATGTACTTAGTTTGAATTCGGGATTAAATCGATATTGTGGTTGTAAACTAGTTTACTTTTCTTTGAGAAGATTAGATGGAAATAGTTTGAGAATTATCTCCCCTTCTGTGTGATATGGCATGCTGTACTCCCTTGAGTAAGGAGGTTTCCACGTAAATACTTGTGTGCAAATCTTACTTTCAGTAATTTACGTTCTCATATATTTAGGGACTGTCTTGCTTGAAGAAGGGACTTGGTCCCTGAATGTGATTTAGTGGATGTTATACAACTCTTCAAGTGGTATTAGAGTTAAACTTTTCTATTAGGTGGTGGGTAACACAAGTAAAGAATATCCTGAAGAAATGATGCTCCAAAAAGATAGACACGAGGCCGGGTCTCCAATGAAGCCACCTCTGTTTGATGGTCAGTACTAGATGTGGAAAAAGTGCATGGTTGACTTTATATGATGAAGATTGTAAGCCGTGGATGGTATTTGTTATGGTCCCTATATGCCAAAACTATAGAAGTAAAATAAGGGATGTTACAAGGGCCATTCTGAAAACCCGAACAAATACAATAACGTTTATTAAAAAGGGAAATTGGTGGGAAAAACTCAAATGCTAGAAATATCTTAATATGTGGAACCGTAGCGAATGTATATGATTTGATTTTCTTGTCTGAAGAGCCAAAGAAAATTTGGCGTTTGTTGAGAACTTTTCTATGAGGCATTGATGCCAACAAGGAAATCTAAACTAGATTTCTTTAAGATAGATCCTTAAAATGAACTAAGGTTTTCTGAGAGTATCACATGTGACTTAAAGGGTTAATAACATGTTAATAAAGGGTTTTACATCTAATATAGTTGATTTTAAGTGGTGTGGAGGTCAAACGTCCAAGAACGACCAAAACGTTTGAAAGGTAGTCTTTAGGCGTGCTACTGTGTTCTAGTGTGCCTTAATATGTTTTATGGATTGTTTGGTGCCTAAACTGATAAGATAGGACCTTAACTTGTATATGATCATAATTAAGGTCAAAACATTCAGGCACGACTCCCTAGTGACCACCCAAAAAGTCCTTGAGGAGGACCCAAAAGTAGGGAGTACACTGCCTTGGCAGTGCCAATCAAATACCAAGGAAACGATGCCCTCTACTATGAAAATGCTATTTTTGTCAAGGGGTTGGGTATTCTCCACACTTATAAGTGGGAATCTATCACAATTCCAATGGTCCTGTCATAAACGATGGATGTGCAGGATGGTGCCGTCATTGTACCAACGATCCGTTGCTGCCTTCCGTAGTTAGGACCTGTAATCTATCTCCTACACGCTGCCAAGTAAGGGGTGAATTGACAAATTCACCCCACCTTACAAGTAGAGTCTAGGCGGTTATTTTGTCTATTTTTGGGTATATTAAGTTAGTTAAAAATATCAAAACCACATTCCCAATTCATTCTTCAAAATTAGACTTCCCCTCTTTGGCAAATCAATTTGAGTTATTTCATGATATTTTACATTAACCTTTTCTTGTTAGTACTCCC
Source organism: Solanum habrochaites (assembly GCA_027704765.1). Classification (NCBI taxonomy): domain Eukaryota; kingdom Viridiplantae; phylum Streptophyta; class Magnoliopsida; order Solanales; family Solanaceae; genus Solanum; species Solanum habrochaites. The sequence continues at coordinate 21,990,554 of JAKWJA010002500.1, forward strand.
ATAGGAGACAATGTTAAGGCCGAACGGATATGTAGAGAACTTGATGGCTCGAGGGCAAGTCCCTTGAAATTAAGTTGGCGTCATTAGGTTCAAATCTTTTAAGGTCAATAAGAGTTATATAAGGGTTAAGATATACTCTTCGTTTAAGTCTGGGTTTATGTGAGGAACTCTAAGTTTAGTGCTTTAGGGATTTGACGTCTGGTAAGTCCCTAACTGTATGGCTTCATAAAATCTATTGTGAGTTAAAACAAAGTTATTGTTGCCAATTTAGTTGATGTTTCTTTGTGTCAGTATAGGCATGTTTTCTGTGTTAAGCATAATTTGTAATATGGCATTAACTTATTGTGATTATGAAGGACAAATCCTCAATTCTCGGTATGAAGCTTCGACAATCTTGAAATATCCAAATAAGTTGTGAATTAGATAGGCACAAAAAGAAAAACGTTGTAACTATGACAAAGTAACTTTCAAAAAAGTCACCTTTTGATAATGATGAGTAAGAGTCATTCGGGGATGAATATTCCTAAAAAGGGGGAAGAATGCTACACATTAGAAAAATCCATACATTTAATGGAAAAGCCAACAGGTTCGCTTACAATGTGTACACGTTGTAAATAGGCATCCCAATGCCCAATATTTAGAAATTATGGGCATAGTAGAAAATGTTAGCTAAGAGAGTGTTTGCCAATTTTCCAAGTATCTATGAGTTTTTGTAATCAATGCACTTGAAATGAAGACCGTAATCTAATTAAAAAGTCGTCTATACAAATCACATGAACTACTAGGCATCCACGTGTCAAGCCTAGTACTATAACACATGACCATTTTACGGATCATGTAGATTAAATACTGACCAAGGATATAATGAGGATCCTTGGGACAATAAATAAACATTAAAAAATGAACCATAAACAATATTTAGTTAGTAAAGTGCAATTAACCCATGTGCAAGCAAAATGTGCAAGACAAGTGAAAAAGTTTCAAAAGGAGGGGACCACCCTAACCGAATTCGGCTAGGGTAGTTAGGGGGGAAAACGTGCACAAGGACCACTCCATGTGGGGAATAACCTCCCTACAATTTCTAGACTCTAAACTACAGCAATAAATAACTAAATAACCTAGAACTAACCAAATCGGACACATTACTGCACCCGATAACCTAGGACCAAAACCGGGTTGGCACTAACCTAGTACTAGTTAAAGAGACAACCTAGTACCTAACCTATTATGGTCCAAAAGGTTAGTAATGGTCCTAAAAACTTAGGATTAATTTAGTAATTATCCTTGGTTACCTAATAAATTAATTTATACAATTAATTAATTAATTTAAAAGGTCTAAAAACTAAGATTAAAAGGAAATTTTATGATTTTTGTTAAGACAAGAAAGGGACAACCTAGTACCTAACCTAGGATAGTCCAAAGAGTTAGTTAATATCTTGAAGACTTAAGGGTACTTTAATAATAAACCTAGGCTACTTAATTAATTAATTTTTCAACTTAATTAATTAATTTAAAGGGGAAAACCGAAATCATAAAACATTTTTAATAATTCGGTCGAAATAAGAAAAAGACAACATAGTACGTAACTTAGGATGGTTCAAAGGATTGGTTATGATCCTAACGACTTAAGGGAACTTTAGTAATTGGTTTAAATGATCAACACAAAATCCTTACACCAACCTAGCATAATTCAAGAAACATCCTAGTACTTCACCTAGGATGGTCCTAAAGGATTGATTATAGTTCCAATGACTTAAGTTACGTTAGTATTGAACCTAATTCCTTCAATTACTTAACTAAGGATTTAATAATTAATCTTAAAGTCAAAATGCTACCGAAAAAAAACCATAGTCAACCCCCCATTCAAGATTATACTAAGTTTTATGTTCTCCTATCTTTAGTCAACTTAGGAGGGGTGTTTTGGTAATTGGTTTATTATATTTAATTATTAAAACTGAGTGGTATAATGAAATATCATTTCTTAAACATAAAAAACACATTCAAAATCAAAGAAAGGTGACGCAAAAATAGTAAGAACCGAACGCAAGAAAAAAGAAGAAAATTTATCGACTTCTCTATGGCGATATAAAGGTTTCTTCAAAGTTTCGTTCAAGGTAATATTTGCAGATTAAGTAACATAATGTATGGGTTTCTCTCCTGTATTTATTTATCGAAGAAAAGTTTCTTTCCAACAGTTCAAAGATCTTGAAAACTAGGATTTTTCCTGTGTTCTCGTCGAACTTCTTTGTCCCCAGTATTCTTTTCGATTCCATGTTGAATATGTTAGAGATCTTGTTGTTTTTTATGGTGCTGGTTGATGTTATTTCTAATGTTATTAAATTACGAATGTTTATTAAATTATGAAGTTGTGATCATATAAATGTAAGTGATTAAAACCTGAATCATGAATCGATGATGTGTTAGCCATTGTCCAAAAGAGATGCATGAAAATGGCTATAATATTATGTTAAATAATTAAAAGATTGGCTAATGAAAATTATAAATATCCAAACAAGCATTAAAGAATGTAAAATTGGCCCATGCCAGCAAAGATGGTTATGTAATCTATATCCAAATGTTTATTACAATACTAATCATATGTCAATCTTGTATAGTAAGATTATCAAATACATTGTAAGAAATTCTAAAATAATCCAATGAATCCACAACCAAGGGCATGCCTTCCATTGGGACAACTCCCAACATCCTCTAAAAGAATGAAATACGAACATATGTAACTCATTGAAATAAGTGCTCATTGTTCATAAAGGATGAAATAAAGAAACTACACTAACGTAATGAAGTAATGAGAGTTATAACATAATTCAAGGGGTCTAAATTAAGTAATTTACCAGAATGGGTGTTAAAGGAAGTGAGACAAGTCTTACGTACACCTAAGCTACTATCTTAAAAGAATACCCACGAATGAAAGTGTTAGAATGTGTGACACTAGTCACATTAACACATAAGGATTATATTTTAGGACAATTTACATTTCATCAATGTAAAGTAAGGATGATATGTAAGGACAATTAACATTTTATCAAAATAAAGTAAGGATGATATGTAAGGAAAATTCACATTTCATCAATGTAAAGTAAGGATGTTATGTAAGGACAATTCATATTTCATCAATGTAAAGAAAGGATGAGAATTCATCAAAACAGTAAGTAAATCTCAATCTAGCTGCAAGCCTTCATAATGCTTTAGTCAACACTTGAAGATAAAGAAGAAATGAACATTCACGTAATGAGGTGAATAATTATGTTAATTTATGATGCTAATTATAATGGTGACAACATGACAAGAGGCTTATGTGAAATACGAGAGACATCTAAAAATGAGCCTAAGTAAATGTTATAAAAACGTAATCACCAATGAGAGTGTAAAGAGAATGAAGAGACTAGTCTCTATTAACACTCTATTGAAAGTATTGAAGTTAATGCACACTTAACACTAATGATGAGATGAGAAATCATCGAATTAGCTATGATGTCCACATTCTAGATGCCAACTTCCAAGATGTATGAGTTAAACTGTATTGAACTTTATACTGAGCATTGATAGGCTAGCTATGAGCGGTTATGCGTTCCTATGGGAAGGGAGGAGGTTCAAGTAACTCTCATGATATGAGATTGTCCAGCATGCCGCGTATGGGTATCCTATATATCTTAGTATTTGAACCTATATTTCCAATATAAGGACCTAGAAGGGTTCGACTTCCTAGATATGCTAGCATGTTTGGGTAACTTTGGTGAGTGATTCCACCATTTTTTGGTGTGGGGCTGACACTGGATTTCATGATTCGCACATGATCTATGTCGGTTAAGGTTAAATTTCACAAAGAAAGAATGAGTCCAGTATCAAAGTATGAAATATAATGAAATTAACGATACCGAAGGTGTTTGTGCAACACAATCAGGAGGTGAAATAAGATTCAAGTAATAACATTAGGTAATTCTTGGTCACTGCACTTCATGATCCCGATGATAGTATTAAAAATCATCCTAGGTATAGATGTTGTTTACATAAGCCCACCAATGAATGACATGAATAATATGAAGTACGAATTAACGAATGAAGCAGACTCTGTGTTCTATAATGAAGGCCCTCGGGTTGAGGTCCCATATGTTGGGCCCTCGCTTGAGATGTTTTATGCTACATCAACGATTCCAAAGTGTTGTGTATATGAAATGTATAATACATAGAACATGAAAGTAATGAAATCAATGGCATTGTCAATAGAGAATTTTTTATGAAAGGTAATGAATATATAGTTAAAAGAATGACTCGCTCTAAGGTAGGAAAATCATTCCTTAGTCCTTGAATTACATAGATCGATTCATTGTGGGTATGTGACTACAATGAATCATTGCACTTTTAAGTAAAACATAGGACCAAATGAATTATTGAACAACACAACAACAAGAAGAAAAAGACTACTAAAAAATAAACTAAGTGTACAAAGAGGAGCTCTCAGCCTAAGAGGATCAAACATCTCAAATCTTCACCCGAGTTGTTCAAAAATTATGTTGATGATACTAATATCTTGTAATGATAAATAAAATGAGTTGTGTAGTGTTAATGCATTAAAATACATCATATTCATACCACAATTCGCAACTAACGATTATGGAAAGTCTAGTGACTATGCTTTCCCGAAATAGCATGTTGTTTAGGAATATCTCTTTTTTTATAATGCATAGCCTTATGTGTATGTGTAAATAAACCCATACTTAGTACAGGTGGTGTACTAACCCCTACTGTTTACTATTTTATAGATGCAGGTTAAAGGATATATTGACGACTCTTGCAACGGTATGGACATCAGCGTTTCTTCAGACAATTCGGTAGGTCCTCTTGATTTTGAGGATGCTAGAGTTTAGTTTTAGAAAAAGCTAGTGGATTTTTCCCTAGTGTTCTTTTGTACTTCATGTTCGAAGCTTGGTATAAGGTCGTGTTTTGAAAATGTATTTATCATATATTCTTATTCTATTTCAAATTTATTCTTATAATAGATGGTTGTTATATTTATGTTGAGCGTAGTATATGATGAATTCATAAAATAACTATATGCAGTCAATGTATACTTCATACATTTAAAATTTTTGAATTTTCCGCAAAAAATAACCATATGAATATGTAGAATGCAAGATGAGGCTTCTCTGGTACCTCTTAGAGGTCAACGACGCCGATTGCGATCCAGATTCACGAAACTAGGTCGAGACAATAAAACCTTGATGAAGTCTGAGTAATCACGGGTCTTGCATTATGCTGCTACGTTAAATGAAGCTCTTCTTGGGAGGCAACTCAATGTTTGTCCTCTAGCCAACAGTAGGTTTTTCTTTTTTTCGTAGCAATAGTTGCAGTTTGTTTGTTTCGTTTTGTTTTACTCAATGTCATGTCTAAATTTTCTTTTAATTTTTTTTTGTTTTCTAGAAAGTAGTTTATGGTCCGAGTCTAAAAAGTGCCTAGAAAACACAAAAATAATGGCTTAATGGGTGTTAGATGTGCAAGGACCAAAACACAAGAATTCTGCAAAAATTGGTCTGGTACACAGATCTACGGAACAACCGAACGGGCAAACGTTTTCATCGACGACAGTCAAATGGTGTCCAAAGATCCCACGTATGTTTACAATTTGGTAAAGTTGGGCAACAACAAAGGGACCAGTCGACAGGACTAGTCGACGGTAGCGTCGAGTAACTTAAGGACTGTCGACGGGGTACCGCAGATCCAAAAGACCAGTGACCCGACCCGACCCGACCCCGACAAGACCGACTACATTAAGATAGAGGAAAAGAGATAAAAGTCACCACTGAGTTGTTCGAACTTGAAAACAAGAAGCTTAAACTTTGTTATTGTCTATTACTCCATATAAACAATTATTGAAAATTATTAGTAAGCCCTTTTTCGATCAGCCCCTAGTTTTAAACAACCAAGTTTGTTCACCCACCAATCATTTGTGACACATGTAATTTACTTGAAAAGAGTTTGAGATTAAGTTTGCACGTATTTGGTTGCAACGGTACTATTACTTTTGAACTTTTAATTGGTATGTATATTATATTGCTATTCAGCTCCAACCTCCCACTTTCAAGGGTTATTCTCCAAAAAAAAATTTCTTCACCCTCCGACACCTTATGTCAAAATTAAGCCCCACTCCCATTTGTAAATTTTCATTTTATTCTTCGTTGAGAATTTTTAACGGATTCATATATTTGGTTTGACTTTTCGAATATTGATAACAAAATTAATATTTTTCTTAGGAATTTAGAGGTTTCATAAAAATACTCATTTCATAAAATTCAAAATAGAATAGTAATTTAAAACAACAATTAATTCCCCAACAATTGAAAGACCTTAATGATATATTTATATAAAAAAAATCTATGAACATCCTGATCATATGAAATATAATGGTTAATCTAATTTGCGATTTTATTAAAGTATTTAGATAAAAATTATAAGTTAAAGAGAGTAAAATTAGTATTATAAAAAAGGACAGTGAAGTTGAGGTAAGAATGATGAATAAGAATCGTAATGATGGATGGATATGAGAATGAATTCACTCCACTATTTTGACGAAAAGAAAAGAAAAAAAAGAAAAAGGAAAAAAAGCTAAAGAACAAGAAAAATAAGAAAATATATTTACTAATATATACTTATAAAAAATAAAATTACATTATTTATTATAGGTTCCTCACTCTCTTTGAGAGAGTGAACACCTATATTTGGTGGACAAAAAATAATATAATTATATGAATTCAAAAATTTTTAGTGGCGTAAATGTACGGTTGCAAAGTTATGGTGTCTTTTCAAAAATTCAGTACAACTTGAGTGTTGACTTTAGGTATTTTCTTATTAAGATATAACCATTCAGTTACCCTCCCACACCTTTTAAAATTCACTTCCAACCGATTTCCACCCCGTATGGGCACAGCTGGCTCCAGGTACTCCCCCACTCACTTCACTCTTTTCTCTTCTCAAAACAATCATAATCTCCAAAAATCCCAGAATCCCCAACATCCAAATTCCGCAATTTTTACTCCATCCCCATTATTTCTCCAGTCGGTGTTCGTAGGGGGCACATCGGTTGGTTGTGCAAGATCACCCACTTATTCACTCCACAAAAACTTACAAGTATTTTATTTTCCTTTGCTTTATAAATTATCAGCATTTGCTTGAGGAAACAATTTGATTGTAAGAGGGGCTTGACTTAGGGAAAAAAATTGCATGTTTAACTTGTTAACATTGGGTTCTATGTCCCATATAATGATAGAAATTAATTGGGTTTGGGGTGCAATTTGTGTACATTCTATTTGCTTGTTGTTTTTTCAGACATAGGACTTGATAGTCTTTTACAAAACATGGTCGAAATTTGCAAAATAAAAGCCCTAGGGATGAAGTATTTGCCTTTTGGTTGCTATTGCATGTTGGGTGTGCTCGTGTGTTTTTGAACTTATCCATTTGTGGGGTAAAACCAAGTCCTGAAAAACCTATCTCTAACAAATAGAACGAGAGCCCATCTACGGACCGTCAATGGGGTCCGTCGATGGCTAATCTTGAATCTTCTTAAATGTGGGACGACAGATGTTGACTACAGTCCGTCGATTTGTTCGACGGGGCATCGTGCATGTACGTCATTTCTAACTGAGAGTTTTGTCGAATGTAGATCCTATATTATGCTAAGTGTCCACTGACGGATACTATTGACGGGCTATTAATAGTGCCCGTGTCCCAATTCAGCAATCTTGAAATGAAATGTGTCTTGTATTTCCAAATTCTATCTTGATTATGTTTATTGTGTAGATTGATTACAATATGACTAACAACTTCATTTTCAGGTACATATGGCCCCAAACAAGGAATCATCTACCAAAGATGGAGGTCAAAATTTGTGGCACCATTCCATCGATCTATTTTCATGTCCGACGAAGAGCGGGATCCTTAATACGTTCCCCCTAGCACTTGGACCCCTGCACAAGCTATTAGAGACACTCGGGGCACCCCCCATAAGGTGGAACCCGACATAGTCACTGCCTTCTAGTCTGATGATGAGCGTACACTGACCGACACACTATCTAGGTGTGCCTCGGGTTCTAAGAGAGCATTTGTCTCCGAGGAGGCTTCTTTTTTAGAGTTGGCCCAATCTCTATTGTCGAATGAGGCTACAACCTCTGGATCAGTATCAGAAGAAGCCACTCTCCCAGCCCGTCAAGCTTGCTATGCCTCGATTGATGAGGCCCATAGTTCGGAGTCTACTCGGCACCCCAGCTTGAGGACTATACATCGGTTGCTGATAAACTCAATCGATCGTGTGTCGATAGAAATTATAAGATATACAAGGATGCCAACTTCTTGAATGATAAGGGGGTGATGACTTGCACGTTGACAATTGGGAGTTGGGTTCTTACAGGGAGCCTACAGATAATCCTTGTGGTGCAAAACTTGTTTGGCTGCCACCGGCTCAGGTAGAAGGCAAGGACTGTGGGGTCCTATAGTTAGGATATTTTGCGAGATTTCTATGCCTCATACGTAGCGTCTCTCTGAGGTTCTTTTGACAGGCAGTGAACCCAGTCAATATTCTCCACTCACAGATGTTCACATTTGAGGCTGTCGGGTGGATATTTTTTTCCTACAATCTACCGCTTCCTATACGGTGGGTCCACTGATGCTTATTGATTTCCCCTCACCCCAGAATTCAACTACAAGTGGTATGTGGTCAAGATTTCTACATTCAGTGGAGTAGAGAACTTAGAGAGTCCACCAAGATGTGGATTGCACAACAACTTTCCATTGACGGTAAGGGAGAAAACTGGGTGTTGCACACTAGATGCCTTATGAAGAAGGCCAACCTCACTTTTGCACCTAAATTCTTCTGGTTGTTAGTACACCACCTCCTATCCCCCACGATTGCAGATAATATACTCATTTGGGATAGAATGGTGTTGGTTGCAGCTTTGGTATCCGGTTTGGAGATTGATGTTGCAAAGTTATTGATCTCTGTCATCCATGAGAGGGTTTTAAGTCCTCTGCCACTTAACTGTTTGGTTGTGTGATTTTAAGCTAAGTACGATGCTAAAATACCTATTTGGCATGGAGATGTCCTCCTCAATCCTACCGGGATAGTGGATATCGATCTCATCAGGGATGATGCCAATGAGGTGGCACCACTTCTTGGGCACAGAGTTGATGTGCAGCTGCTGGGTGAGAACTTGGCGGATACGGTAGAGCAAGCCGAAGGGGCTGACCATTCCACTTCACAGCCTACAGATACCACCCTAGCCGATTCTTCCCCAGGCACTATGGAGAGTCTGTAGGTTTATATGGACGACATCCTTGAAATGATGGAACATGATCCTTAGTCTGCTCTAGTTAAGACAACTAAGGACAGAATGTTTGTTGCACTATTCACCGCTCCCACTTCACCACCACTTGATCCTTGTGAGCGTCCAAGAGGTATCGTTCCAGCTGTACCTGTGAGGGTTAGGATGCTCGTGCTGGAGGAAGGAGTAGATAGATCTGGAGGATGTGAGGAGAGATTCGTTGCTTGATGAGAAGGCCCATCAAATGAGGTCTAGAGAGTTGGTTGTTGGGGCGTCTCGCTCCAGAGTAGAGGTTCCTGACAGGTGCACCACTGAGGTGCATATAATGTTGTGGAAACTACTGATGGTCCGATTTTCCGAGAAACTGGACGCTTCTACTTATTGATCTTCGGCTCTATGTGCCTCACTTTTTCTTCACATACCACCCTTTTGTTTTTTTCTTATGCATTGGGGACAATTGCATGTTTTTTTGATGGGGTGTGGGTAAATGGAACGTGAGTTCTAGGGTGAAGTCTGAGTATCCAAACTCACGATCCTCTCTTGGTAGTTTTTTTGCTTGTCTTGTTTCGCACCAACAGACTGATTACTTTACTGTTGAACCGATATGTGCCGTAACTTGTACAAAGTATGAAACAAACTAAATGAAGAATAGTGGCTAAACTTTAATGATATCCCGCTATAAGAAATTTATATATGAAAAGGTTGAATTAATGTTAAATATTGTCTCTAATCATGATATAGAGATGCACCCACTACAAGATCCTTACTCTAACACTTAAACTAGGTGACCGATAAGCTGATAGTTTAATGAGGTGCCAAGAGAGTGTGAGGATATTTTATTTTTCCCCTGTTGGTACCTAGAAAGAACTTGCTTAATTGTTCCTGCAAAAGGAATATGTATTTGACAATTAGGAAAGGATCATAGGACCTTCTTTAAATTAGAAAACATCTAGCTTAAAGTTAAGTGAGCCGAATGAAATTTTTATCCCTTTTTGCTCCAAATACTTTAATCTTATAATAGACCTTTCTTTTATTCACCAACTCAACTTCCCTGGTTATAATATTTTGGCCCTTGTCCCTCCTTTGACATGTGCACCTCAAATTAGGCCAAAAGCATAAGTTGATTGTGGCTAATGAAGAAACTGACCTCGTCTTTGCTCTTAGCAAACCTTGGTTAATGTGTACCTCGACTCATGGAAAAGCCATAAGTTGAGGGTGACTATTATGGTGACAACCCAAAAAGTGGGTATGACAAAGAGTAATGTTCAAAAGAAAAGGTACAATGAGCAAGAGAAGCGACTCAGTAAAAATTGTCAGTTGAATATCAAAAAAGAGTGTTGAATAAAAAGAAATAAGTCACTTCCACAAAATTGAAAAAAGGAGAAAATAAGGCAAACATGACAATAAAAGTAGGGTATAATAAATAATTAAAGAGGTAGGAATCTTAGTTGTAATGTCAAGGAGGGAATCAAGTCACTAAAATGCACTCATATGTACCATTCCTGACTGTGAACCTACTTTACAAGCCAATAAAGTCCTATCGTCATTCAAAGAGTTTAATATGGTGAACTTAAGTAGTGAACATAAGGGAAAGCCTATGGTGGGGGGGGGGCGGGGGGGGGGGGGGGGGGGGCCTGTGTTGGGGGGGGGGGGGGGGGGGGGGGGGGGGGGGTGGGGGGGGGGGACAAGTTACCACTAGGTGTGAATTTGTTCTTGAGCGTGATTGGTGAATAATGAATTAGCTCAAGTTTAAATCACTGTGTGAAAAAGGAGGACATCTATTGAAGTGAGGGCATTAGTTTCAATATTGGTAAGTTGGTACCTTGGTGAGAGGAAAAAGAGTTGAGGAGTCAGAACATGTTGAGTCTGTGTGATGGTATGATCCACACGAGTAAGCCTATCAATCCTAAGAGAAAAAAACATGCACTAAAGCAAAGAGAAAAAAGTTGGGATTGATATCCATATGATTGAGGAAGCTTAAAAGAGGATACTTGTGTACAAAGTGTTGTGTTGAGTCGTAGTTCATCATTTGAGGACAAACAATGAATTTAAGTTGACGGTGTTTATGTACCATAGATACACAGTACTTTCAATGCTTTCTCCTTAAGATTGATGTGCATCTAGAGCCTTTGTATAGTATTTGATATGTTTTTTGTCTTTTTTGAAAGACACGTTATCAAAAAAACGAAACACAGAAGGCTGTGGAAATTAAGTGCAGAAGTAACCCACGAAGACACCGATGGCCCATCGTCCCATCGACGGACCGTAGATGGTGACCGTTGATGGAAGGTTCAGGTATCTGGAAGCAACATAGGGAATTCAGACTAAGTGTGGATCTACGAAGGGATTGACAGTCAATCGACTGATTCAAGGACCATCCTGGCAAATCTTCGATGTGATAAGAAACTTTCCCAGTACTCGATATTAAAGAAAAGCTATGTATGGAAAGACAATAAGTATCGACGAATCGTAAGTGCATCGATGGTCCATGCTATTGGCCATCGATTGGAACACAGAAGATTCAAAGTACATGATTTGAAAAAGAGTTAGTGATGGAAGAAGAGGTAGGCGATTGTTAGTATTTTATGCGGCCGTTTGTGGGGGTCACCGATTAAAGCTGCGTTTTAGACAAACTTTCTGTATTTTGAATCCTTTGTAATTTAGGACTCTTTTTATTATAATTTGGTTAAAACCCTCATTCTTGGGGTTCGATTATTTTACTTATTTCATGCTTTTGTTCTTGGAGATTTGTTTTGCCATTAATTCAAATTTCCGGATTTTGTTTTCAAGATAAATATGTGATTACAAGTTGAATTTCTGGACTTTCTTCGAATTTCTCAAAGTAATTTCGTGTTTTATCATTTATAAATTATGAATTGTGTCCATCTAAGAATGGGTAACTAAATCCAAAACTAGGGTTGTGGGAACGTGGGTGATTAAAAATTAAACCTACCCTACAAAACACAATTCTAAATAGGTTATTCATGCATCGATACTCTTCGAGTAAGAAGTCTTTTTGTAAAGGAGGTGCACGCATTAGAACTCGCCTTATTTCTACTGCATGGACCAAGGGGGTATAAATAGGAAAAGAATTATCGACATTAAATTTAGGGATTACTATCTAAGAAGTTAGTGTCTATGGGCTGAAGTACAGTAATAACCCAAGCCCAAATAATCAAATATGATTCTATTAGGCAAGTAAGGTATACTGAGTAAATAAGACAAACGTAGCCGAACAAAGGTTACACGGTAGAAATTTATAAATGTCAGACAAGGATTTAGAGATTACATAACTTAATCACTTTGCATGAAAAAACACTAGGAAAGGACGTCTGTTATAGGTAGAAAGGATTATGGTGTTTTGAACCTACGAGAAACACTTATACCCTAGATAATCTCACATCTTAATACACACCACTAATTTAATTTTTCTAGTTTAATTTCAAAACATTGCAAAACTTTTGTTTTACAAAACCCCCTTTTTTTACTATTTTTCGGAAAGGGTTTGACTAAATAGAGGTAATCGTACATAAAGATAAGTCAGAATCATTTTTCTCATGGGATTGACCGCAACCTAATAGTTGGGTTCTTTACTTGATATGACTTCTTATACTTTTTTTAGGGAAGTGTAATTTGAGCGTATCAGCCTATAGTAAAGAATGTTTAAGACTTTATGGGGGAGGTATGCTTAGAACCAAGAGGATACAAACAAGGGGTGGTTACACTTCCTGAGTTGAGGTGTTGTATTCCATCACACCTTTTGAGTTGAGTACTCCTCGTTAATAGAGAATGAGTTACTTAGTAATAATATCCTTATCCCTTAATTATCTGCTCGTATAGGTATAGCTATTAGAACATACACAAGGGAAGTTGGGAAACCTCATCCGATAAGGTTAGTCTCGGGATTTCCTATCTATATCTCATAGTTAATGTTGGTTAATGCTATTCCCCAACAAAAGAATGAATGAAATAAGTCAACTAAAAGAATGTATTAGTTAGGGTGGGTGGTGGTATGGGACACTATCTATCTATTGCACTAAGTAGACCTTCTTAAAAGGGAGTCTTGGTGTGCTTTATGTGAAGTTTATAAACTAAGTGTCATAAAATAATGAAATACTCATGGTAGGTGGTGATATGGGACGCTATCTATCTATTACGCTAAGTAGACCTAACGAAAGAGGAGTCTTGGTGTGTTTATATGAAGTATATGAATAAGTTAGCATGTGTTGTAAATGAAGTTAGATGACTTAAGGTCTAAAGTTAAGGAAGAAAGTTAAAGTTTAGTCTTATTTAATGAAGTTATAAATGACTAATGTATAGTTCTTAATCAAAGGGAATTCTCAAGGATCACTAAGTTAGAGTAGTAGTATGGGATGCTAGTCTCACATTGCACTTAGTATAACTTAAAAGATCTCTAGGAGAAAGGGTACTTACATAAATTCCTTAATGTATGAATGTCTTTCAATGTCTAGCCAAGAGTGTGGACTTGTTTTCCCGTGTCAGGTAAGCTAAGGTTGGTAATCTTGAGCATCACTTTGGGGATTACAAAAGGGGGTGTATGTTGCTCATTCGTTTTGTCCTACCGTAGAAAGGAGTCTAGGATGATAACTTGTTAGTGAAACTCAAACGAAATAAGGGTTCAATATGCTTGGGATGAATTATTCCCCCATAATGTTCACTGTTTAACTGTTAAGTTTCTTCAATTTACAGTAAAAATGATCCTTTGGTTATAAAATATGAGATTTCTATTTTATGCTAATTTATGATTATTCTTTATACATTTTAACCTATAAATCATAAAGGTTGTTTAATATTTGCATGAAGCTATGTTACTTAAATGTTCCTTTCATGTTTTTGCATGTCATACTTAGTACAAATTGTTTGTACTAACCCATAATTGCGATATTCTATAAGGTAAGGTGGAGTCAAGGAATAAGTTTAGAAGGAAAATCTTGGGAATCTATCCTCTTAAAGATTATGTAATCTTAGATTCGAGCGTCATAATTTAATTCCTTAGATTCTAGCATAAGAATTAATATGTATTTTTTATTAAGGTAAAGGTCGTTTTTTTTTTTTTGTTCCTTAAAAAAAGGGAATTTTGAATTTATGTCGTGTCTTTAATTGAATTCTGAATACGAGATTCACTCGTAGCTTTTAGGAAATATGCCTTCTTTATTATTTGTTCATGAAAAGTTTAAGTCCGCACTACTTTCATGTCTTATGTAATGAAGGATAGTTAAGGCTGACCAAGATCTCAGAAAATGTTCAACTACGCAATTGTTCCAACCTAAGGATGTTCCCTTCTTCGAGGGGGTTCTTTTGGGTCGTTACACACAAAATCGAAGCATATCCTCAAGGGTTTGAATAGTGCGCTCCACATGACCATCACTTTGGGGATGAAAAGCGGTGCTAAACTTTAATCTTGTTCCCAACCCTTTTTAAATGACCTCCCAAATCTAGATGTTTATTGTGCGCCCCTAAACGATATGATGTATAATGTAATACCATGAAGACTCACAAATCTCATCTATATAAATTTTTGAATAATCCTCCACTGAGTAAGTAGACTTAATAAGGAGAAAATGAGCGGATTTTGTCAATCTATCCACTACCACCCATATAGAGTCATTTTTACTTCGAGTCCGAGTGAAACCTACTACAAAATCCATATTAATGTCTTCCCCACTTCCATGTGTGAATTTAAATATCTTGAAGTAAACAACTCGGCTTTAAATTATAGGAAATTCAGACACTTTGCAACAAATTCAAATATGTCCCTTTTCAAGCCATCCCACCAAAACACTTGTCTAAGGTTGTCATACATCTGTGTAGAACCCTTATGAATGGAATAACGGGAACCATGAGCTTCTTCAAGAATCTTATTTCTCAAATCATCAACATCGGGTAGACATAACCTACTTTGGTACTTCAGCACACCATCCCCTACTATGGAGAATGACATAAAGCTTTCAAAGTACCAATTTCTTCAACTACATGATTGATAGATCAAGGTGTTGCTTATACATCACATGAACCACCAAAGATGACTCGGAGTTATTATGCACCACGAAAACACCATTTGGAGAATCTTCTAATAGAAACCAAATTATTCAACCTATAAACATCTTTCAATAGGAATTTCTTGGCTTACTATACATGATACACACTACCGATGGTCATACGACTAAGAGAATACGCAACCACATTGGTTTTACCAGGGTTATAGAAAACATTCATGTCATAATCTTTCAATAATTGTAACCACCTTCACTATCGGAGATTCAAATCCTTTTGGGTAAACACATATTGAAGATTCTTTTGGTCGGTATATTAATCGACATGAACACCATATAATTAATTCCTCAATATTTTCAAGGAAAACACCACGGCTTCTAACTCAAGATCATGAGTTTGGTAGTTCTTATCATGAACCTTGAGTTGCCTAGAGGCATAGACTATAACCTTCCCATGTTTCATAAGGGCACAACCCCAACCGATTCGAGATGCATCACAATATACAACAAAACCATTGCCACCCTCTAATGATCCATCTTTCAACTCGACAAATCTTTTTTCAAAAGTCTCTAACCACTCAAATTTCACATATTTTCTCTTCAAGGTAGTCTAAGGTGAAGCAATGGATTTAATGGTTCCACAAACCTACTATAGTACCCGGCTAGACCTAAGAAACTTCTAATGTCTTTTGGAGCTAATGTTCTTGGAAAATTCTTGACCGCTTCAATATAGATGATATGACCAAGAAAAGCCACCGACCTCAACCAAAATCACATTTTCTATACTTGGAAAAAAAATGGTGTTCTTTAAGGACTTGTAGAACCACTCTCAAATGATCCACATGATCACTCTCATTCCTCGAATATATCAAGATGTCATCTACGAATATAATCACATTGGCATCTAGGTAGTTTCAGAATACCCTACCATAAATGATGTCAGGGAATTAGTAAACCCAAAATACATCACTATAAACTCATAGTGACCATATCTTGTTCGTAATGACAATTTGGGAATATCTTCATCTCTCACCCTAATTTGGTGATATCCTGACCTCAAATAAATCTTAGAAAAATAACTTGCCCCTTAGAGTTTATCAAACAATTCGTCAATCTGAGAAGAGGATACTAGTTCTTAATGGTCACTTTATTAATTTGAAGATATTCGATACACATCTTAAGGGACCCATCCTTCTTCTTCAAAAATAAAATGGAGCACCCCATAGGGAAATAATAGGTTGAATGAAAGCCCTTGTCTAGTAAATCCTTCAGTTGAGCCTTCAACTCTTTCAATTTGGTCGGAGCCATCAAATAAGAAGGAAGTTAAATAGGATTTGTATGCGGTATCAAGTCAATACCAAAATCAATTACTAGTTTTGGAAGGATTCTGTAAGACTATTTTGAAAGACCTCCAGAAATTATCTCACTATAGGGACTAACTCAATGGGAGGAGTTTTAGAGTCTAAATCATTGATTGTTACAATATTGTATAAACACCCTTTAGAGATAATATTAAAATACTTTAGACAACAAAAGTATATGACCTATGGGAATAGAACTTCCTCCCTTAAACTCTAGACCAGTTAATTAGGAAGGTTAAACTTTAGAACTCTAGTCCTACAATCAATAGAATAAAAAGCATGAAACCAATCCATCCCCATAATAATATCAAAATCAACCATTTAAATTTCTACAAGTTCAACATGAGTAACTCTATTGGGTATATTATATGGACAATTCTATATACCTTTTTTAACCACAAACCTCACCTACCGGGGTAGTTCCACCGATAAAGGATCATTTAGGATATTGTGCTAAATATCAAACATTCTAGATACCAAAGGAGTAACAAAAGATAGGGTAGCACCCGGATAAAGTAAATCATAAACATCAATAAAGAAGACTTCTAACATACTAGTCATCACGTCGGCAGAACTGTCCTGTTCAGCCCTAAAACAGACATCATAAAAGTGATTCTTTCTAGGAAATTCAACATTATAACCACTTGCTTATCCACAACCCTTGTCTTGACCCTACGTATTAGCAAAATCTAACATTGTGACCACATTTACCACACCCAAAAATTTTTTTTGTAACAACATAACATTCACCCATGCGTTTCTTTCCACACTTTCCCCAAGTTGGATTCTTGCTTCGTGAACTAGTCTTCTTCAATTTTAATGCTTAGGGTTAGACACCCTATTATCATGAGACTTAGGGAACGTAGAAGAAACTTTATTTGAGAACCTCTTCTTGAATCTAGGCTTATCTTCGATTTCCAATCTCCCCTTTGAAAAAACCACTTTCAAAATACTTTGGTATCGATGCCTCTCTATTCTTCCTCCTTATCCTACTTTCATTCACTTGTTGAGCATGAAACATTAGACAGGAAATATTCATATTATCATCAAGCATAGCCGAACCACATTTTTTCACCAAGACATCGGACACTCCCGTAAGAAAATGACTCATCTCATCCCCTGGGTTAGACACCAAGGATGGAGTATACTTGGACAATTTACTAATCATTAAGGAGTAGTCAAGAACATTCATACCACCTTGATGAAAATTGATGAATACTTCCACCTTGGATTCCCTCAACTCTCTAGGAAAAAAAAATATAAAGGACAGGCCAATTGAAAATTCCACGTATGCCATTGCCCACCATGCGGTAGTTTCCTATTATCCCTCCATTTAGTGTATCATGTTTACGCCACATCTTTGAGTTGATAGGAAGCCAACTCAGATTTTTCATTCAGAGTCACACCCATAGAAAATTAAATTTATAGACTTCATCAAGGAATTCTTGAGGAACTTCATCCACTCTTGACCAGAAGAACATAGTAAGGTTCATCCTAGTAAAATCTATAAGACGAGAAGCCATAGTGTTATCATGATGAGGCATATGACGTCCTACTTCCTAATTTAGTAGGGTCATCATACATTGGACTTGAGAAGTTACAACATAAGCTTTGTAGGTCATGCCTTGGGCCAAATTGAGAAATGCTGACCTGATCTCTCCATCTATCATAGGTAGTGGAGGAGCAACCATAAATTGATCACCCACCGAAACTTTCTCAAGTTGAGGAACTTGTTGATCTTGTGGAGGAGCCTGTTTGCCATGAGGTTCAACATTACCTACCCCTTCTTCAGCCCTTCTTGTGGATGCCCTTTGAGTATTCATACCTATAACCACTATACATGGATTTGGTGAAAGAACATAATAATATTCTAGAGTCACGAGCTATGAATAACAAGAACATGAGAGTTTCATAAGCATCACATAGTCTCTTATTCATAAGTGTTATGAGCCTCATAATTATGAATAGGAAAACCCATAGACTTGTTTTAATGAGTCATTGATCCTAAAGATATTCAACCTCATGCTCTAACACAAAATTTTTCACATTCGAGGAAAACCCTGTAGACATAACCGGCGTCGTTGTACTCAAAAAGGACTAAGAGTAGCCTCTTAGCATTCGTCATAACATATAATATGTTAAAATGCGGAAAATTTAAAACTTTTAATTCAATTCTACATAATGAAGTTTATATATACCTTTCGCTTACACAACTTATATAAATAGGGAGTTTACTTACACTCCTCTCAAAAGGAAGTTTACATAGGCTTCTACTTTTATTTCACATACAAAATATAGGAACATAATATCATAGGAAAGCTAGAATAAGTCTCATATTAAACCATCTAAAACGAATTCAACATTTAGGCATAACCCAAACTTCATCAAAACAATAGCCACGTATTGGCTTATACAACAATCTTCCTCAAATGAAAATAGAAAGAACAATATGTCTTAAAACTAGGCCAAAAACAATAGCTAGATAGTGGAATCGTCCTTGGAAGGTGAGGACCTACAAAACGTGGAGAATAAGGATCCAAGTCTTATCCAATGGCCATCTAAACACTCAACGACTGGAACCTACATAATAGTACAAAATATAGAAATATGGGTTAGTATGCCACTTGTACTAAGTATGGAAACATGAACATAAAACAATTGAAAGAATGCATGAGTAAGGGAGATTTACTTTAGAAAACAGGCGAAGTCATTTGAAAGCCTTTAATGAACATACAAGAGATCATATAACACATAAGGATCACAGTAACTCAAGTCATGTTCATGATGGATATATCTCAACATAACAACCATATCAATTTCGACATAAAAACTATATAAACTTCAGATAAGAACTATATCAATCTAACAAGTCAATTTATTCACATCAACATATGACTAAAAGCCTTTACGAACAATCACATCCCATTCCTGTAAGTGCAATGCTTATGTGAAGTCCAATAACCCCACACAACCAAATAAACAACACAAGAGATCATAAGTAATGCTTTGTTACATTGGACGTATCACTGAGTATCATCACATATATAAACTTAGACATGTCATGTTCATAAATATAGTCATCAACATGTAAGAGTATCATCATATAGAGTTAACATTATACATTTCGTAATAGCATTATAACATAGACATCTTCTTACAGGACTCTCCTTTTGATTAACTTGTGAAATGTAATTAAAGATGTGTCCTATATCCCTACCTATCCTAATTAGACCCCTCAACGTCAGTCTAATCAATGTCTCTATTCATTACCTTTAGTGATTCATTTTAATTTTGGAACCCTGCCTAACCGACATACCACTAGGCTAAATTTGAATCTAGTGCATTAAGACCCTACAAACAACCAAAAGAAAGTGAACTACATTCCAGGTAGAACAAATATGAACTAAACATTCAATCAAGGTGGGATCCACGAGATAGTATTCCTAACACAAAAACATATGTTTAAGAACTAGTAATATTCGGGGACCCTCTTTGTTGACAAATTGCATTATGTCTCCAATCCATGATTAAAATAATGAACCCTAACCCCTTCCCTACAATGGAAAGTTGATGCTCCTCAGTACTAGTTCCCTCTGGTGCTAGCGGAGTGCTCTTTTTGAAATGTCTTTAAGACTTATTATGTAATCATAGCTTGAGCTTAGCTCATATGATACTACAACTTTTATATCATCATTATTATATTAATTGAATTGGAGAGAACAATCCTGTCAATACAACCCTATATGTGGGATTAATACAGCAATCACATTTTCATAGTTAAGTCCCAAAGACAATTTCGTAAACCCAACCTTAGGTATTACTAAATTTGAAGTCGATACTACTCGATCATTAACCAACATTTCCATTTATTAATTATAAACCAACCCTATCAAATACCATCACAAGATATGCCTTAAACTTGAACTTTATGCCCAAGTAAAAGTCATCACATGAAGTAAAGTTTCAGTTCAAAAGTATGAACAAATTCTTCTTTCAAAACTTTCAACCATCAGTGGTCTTACCCTCATAAATCAAATTTCATTCATAAATATATGTAACATCATCAATTTAATAGTACTTCACCTCAATTAACTAACCTCAATCTCATAAATATTAATCAATTCAAACCGAGTTATCACATAGGTTAGGGAATTGGTCAATTCATGCTATATTCCACAACCTTAGGTTAATTCATGCAGAACCATGTAATTTAGCTAATACAACATGATATTATTAGAATAATAACGCAAGTAAAACCATAAAAACCCACTTAGTAAGATCAAGATTCGTTTAGTAAGAACCCACATAAAAATCATCTTCTTTTTGAAACCAATGTAGTGGAACCCTTTAATGATGAATCCCAAAGATAAAGGTTCCCATACCTTGAGGTTCCTTGAAGATTTATTGAGAAAAAGGGGTTCTTTAAGACCTAATTTTCTTACTTTGGTCTTCTATAAGTCTTTCTTTTGAGAGTGAAAGTAGAGTATTTGCAGTTTAAAAAAGTGCGTGTTAAGTTAGGTTTAGGCTTAGGGTAGTTTATATTGTCATTTAAATTATTTAATTAAACACCCCTTACCCCTTAATGAACGCCCAACTAATTAACTAATTGACTGAAGCATTTAAAACCTCAAAGTGAAACGAAGGCCTGACCTTCGAGACGTTGACCTATGGGTCGTAGGCCATGTGAAGACCACCCTTGCCCCTCCTAATGCACACTGTCATTTTTGTAAGAGACCATGTTTTTGGAAAATATTTGAAAAGTGGATAACTGGTGGTCAACGGAGGCATCGACGCCTCACTATCGAGGCGATGCCCCGTTGTTTGGCAGGCGTAGTTGCTGCTGTCTTTGAAAACTTTTTGGTCAATTGGAAGGGATCTCCTCAAGGACCTTTAGTGTAGTCATTAAAAGAGTCATCCCGGGCACTTTCATCCCAGCCCTAAAATATTCTCTCTAATACGTGCTTAAACAAACACCTTTCCACCCAACACAGAAAATTTCATCTATGTAAGACTTCCTAAAACCCTGTAAAATTGGCTAGACATCCTGTAACCCCTCTTTTTTTTTTCGCGCACCTTTTTTTTTTTTTTTTTTCTTTCACTATGACTGCGTAGGCACGTTTTTTTTTTTTTTTTTTTTTTTTTTCACCTAGCCTCTGGGTTTCTCATGTCCTTTTTATGTGGATTTGGTTTGTTGTTTTTTTTTTTGTGTTTTTGATCACATTTAGGGAGTCTCATAACGGTCATCTAAAGGTTCCTGACATTTTTACTCATAGCTTCCTAAATGACTTATAATTTACCTTCAACTAGACATGTGAAAACCCTAACCGTTTAACACTCATGTGAGATCTTTAGATTAGGTTTTGGATTTTTCCTAGTGTTAGAGATGGTTGACCGAACTAGATGGAAACCATCTATAAGAAAGTCCATTTGAAGCTATCCTTATTGAGCAAAGAGTGGAAGCCTTAGAGGACCCATCTTTGTAGGATCAATATTGTTATGCAATGTGTAAGATATGGTATCTTTTAATATTCCCTTATGTGATTGAACTTACTCTATGAGAACATGGCTAGCACCGAGAAAATATGCTTGTGGTAGTACCTTTACTTGAGAAGGATACTAGAGTACAAAAGAGCCCTTGATATTCTTTAACCATGTTCCTCTATGGGATGAGTTCTACTTCTACCCTTGGCATGTAGAACACCCTCCATCAGAGTAGGGTAGACGCCGGATTCCATGTCTAGCTAGTATGGTCTATGTGAGTTTATGCCTATTCTAATAATGTGGGATACATTATAGTATTGGATAAATTCTCTAATTTTTTGGGAGTGTATTGGGACACTATCTACAAATGGCACGAGTATGGTTTGAAGATTCTACGATGTAGCTTCCCTAGGTCTTCTTCAAGACCATTATCTGATGTCCATAATTGTTGAAATGTTTTTTAATTAACATATGAATTATAATTAATAAGTTAATGTATATTGAATAAAATGATCCTTATCTAGGGTATTTTTGAGGAATGATTAGGTAGGATTGAAGAGGGTAATTGGCGGGTCGTTCTCATATCCTTGCTCAAGTAAAGTCATGAATAACCTTGGGTAGAGAGTCTAAGTAATGAAAAGGGAATAATCTTATCCTAGGTAGTCTTAAGGATTATTTAGGTGTGCTTGAAGAGCGTCAATGGGCAGTGTCTTCTTGTCTTCCTTAAGTAAGTCTTAGGATAGACTTTTGCAGGAGGGTTATATGCTTATATGGTTTGAAGTAATGTTAATGCTAGATTGTGGATTCTTGGAATATGTATTATATGTGAAGTTGGTGTTTAAAGTTGTTCCTAGACTTATTTTAGGATGTTTTTCTAAAAAGAGAATGAAAGTGTATGTTTTGTACAAATGTCCTTTTAGCATTATTTTATTTCATGTCAGCATACTTAATGCATTCTATATACTAATCCCTATTGTGTTAATCTATCTACTAAGTGTAGGTGGCAATTGAGAGGAGTAATTTAAAGTGATCTTGGATGAGCATCCTTTCAGCAAGTGTGTAGGTTCTTAATTTATTCAGACATACTATTTTAATTTCGCTCCCAAACCAATCGTAAAGAAACTTAGATATTTTCTGATTTTGTTGCATGTATGGGTTGTGACCCAATATATCCTTGATTCTATGATGTCTACAAAGAACTTAACATTTCCTATGTTTTCTATAAAAATTTTAAATCAATTGCGTGAAAATATTGAAATTGGAGTCACACTACTTGCATATTCTATATGTGAATGCATGAGTATCTAGGGCTTTTATAAAACCTTCTAGATTGGAGTATACGTCGCGTTGGCGACTTGGGACCAATTTGTTATAGGGTATACTCGCAAGGTTTTTAAATTAGGTGAAAACTTATATTTACCTAACCTAACGTATAAATTTTGAAGTATAATTTGATCAATCACTTTAACATGGATTCATATGTAAAGGCCATTTTGCATTAAACAAGAGTTTTACAAAGCGAATATTTATCTTTGTGGGGTTTATTCCTGTCCTTTAGAGGCTATTTAACAATGAATGGAAGGTCACACAAGAAAAGGGTACAACATCAAATTAAGAAGAAGTGATTGAGGACTATCCATGTTAAAGGGGGAACTCATTAATAGCGTATGGGGTTTTTCCATAAAGTTAGGTCTCCATGATTATTAAGCTTTCAATAATTTGAATTAACGTTTTTATAGCAATACCTGATCCAATGAACTGAAACAGGCTTGAAGAATCATCTCCTAGTTTCTAAAGAATAATATATTAAGACTCATTAACTGAATAACCTCATAATTATTCAAGAGTATAAATGGACTTTGACATTCTTAAGGTAATTATCTCATAAGTTTCTATATAAATATGAACCAATCTGCTACCGATGGTATCCTCATATGGGTTAATTCTAATAATGATCTTAGATATGCTTAAGATATTACCTCATAATGTTTTAAAGTTAAAGTGATGAACAAAAATGTTGTACTTATCATGAATAGTATTATGGAATGCTATCCATTAATTGGACAAGTACGAACTAAGGTTATTTTATTATATGTTCTTGTGAGTGAAGTGTATTGAGATTGGATTGTGTTATAGTTGCCTTACTTTTTAGTAGTGACTGAAGGTTAGAGGTTCCCTTGTCTATTTCTTTTTAAAGTAAGCTAATAACTAGAATAACAAAAGGGCAAGTAATGGGTTAGGAGACTTCAGTTTATACTTAGTGGTAAGGATGGTTATGGATGACGTCATGCATTGAACAAATGTCCTTCAAGTATACTTATGTGTAATGGTTCCTTTATGGTAGAATTCATAAAGATTAACCACGGTAGATACTATGAGTAAGATAACAAAAATGATACTTTGGATTAGGTTGTTATGTGTGGATGCGTCCTGATTACCATAGTATACTTTTAGTTACTTGAGAGTAGTTCTAACCGCCATGTTGGAGACTTTTTTCTACCTAGAATTTGTGTTGCTCATATGCTTATAGTTTATTCATGAAATTTTCATACTATTTTTGAATATACTATTATATTAACTAACCCTTGTCTTATGCTCTTGGATTAGGTAGCTAACATATTTAGCAATGTTTTCTAACAGCATCTTTCCCTAAGTCTGCATTAAATATATGTGTTTTGGATATTGAGTTATACTCTAAGAGATATGTTTCTAGAACTTGCAAGGAATCGCAGATTTGGTGATGTCCTCATGCATGATGAAAAATCCACTCTTTCCTTAGATTTCTTTTTATATAAATTTTTGAAGACTATTGTATGGGTTGTGTCCCCGCAATAGTTTCATTCTATATTGTAATAGATGGTATGATGACTCATGTCATTAAGAAACTTCCCTGTCTTTAATGAAATTACTGTTGTTTTGTAGGATAAAGTTTAAAATTTTCATAATTTTCCTTATACTTATGTTATTATATGCTAAAGTTTGTAATGAGACCCTTTCGGGGTAAAAATATGCAATTGTTCATGCGAGGGTACCCCTATTGCAACACCCCCAAATGAAAAAAGGACTAACTAGAGTTTCAGATGATTTTTTGAGTTATAACTTGTTTAAATCAATGACGAATAACTTTTGAAGTCAGTTTTAAAGAGTTTTGATGTCAAACGTAAAGGGAAGACCAATAGGTTCGAAAACTTGTCTATTGTGTCTTGAAGTGTACAAGTAGTAATCTAGTTTAGGGTCAAAACGTCTAGGTACGACTCCCAAAGGACCATCATAAGGGTCCTTCAGGAGGACCCCAAGATTTGGAAAAGAAGCTGCCAAGGAAGCAAGAGTGAAGCAATTTGTGGAGGCCAGGGCGCGACACGCACCTGTCATGTATAGGCTAATAGTTGCATGTACATTGCGGGCTAGGCACACACCTTTCTTTCTCAAATTAATTTTGAGAAAAAAAAAAACAGGTGAGTGCCTACTTGACGTGCAATCACATTCCAAACTTGATTATGTCTATTTTCCAAAAGCCCAAAACAACCACTACAATACTCATGCGTTAAAAAAATTCAAGTTAGACTATTTTTGAAAGGTCCAACTAATATAGGGCTATTTTTGGTATTTTGGGGGTTTATTATATAATGATATTAGGTAAATTCACATCCATTCCCCAATCAAAAACACTGAAACTCAATTATAAATCAAATAAATATAGAAAATACTCCTTCTCTCTAAATTCTCTACCCACTATATCCTTCATCGAAAACATTCATTTTTTCCAAGGAAGAAAATCAATTCTCCAAGGTTTCCAAGATAAAATTCGTGGATAGGTCTTCAATAAGGTAAATGGGGGACTCTTTATCATTGGATTCACTCGTTTTAATCAAGATCCAGGGTAGCGGTATGATGGAATTTTCTTTCTTCGAAAAAACTTATAAACCTAATTCGATTCTATACATGGCTCTTAAATGAAACAATTAACATGATAATTTTATTACTTTTATGAATGATTATTAATGGTTTGAATTAGTACATTCCATGCACCCCTGGTGTCTAGTATTCTCTAAATTTAAACATATAGGGTGTATTGATTTTGAGTTGAATTGTTATAGAAGTGGGGTTTGAAAATTGGGTTGGGATGATCAATTGGTAATTGCTTATGTGTATTTGTTAATAGTTTATATTGAATTAAATGATATGAGATTTAATGATTGCATGGAAAAATAATGATTTGGTCTTTAAATTGATTATTGGATCATGATTAGCTTAAATGCATAGTGATTCTACTACTATTATTGATGTTATTCTATTGTGAAATTAAGAAAAAATAAGGGATGGTGATGCATCCTATTTTAAGAAGGTAAGTTGACCTTATTCCCTATCTAATGCTAAAAATGACATACGAATTGTCTTGTGCTACAAATGGTACAACTAATGGTAGCGTGTTTGCTTTCTATCTTTTATGATCATAGGACTTGTCGTCATTACTATGATAATAGAGTGTCTCGGTGCAGATATCTGTGAAGGTACGATTTGGTGTGGTTTATGAATTAATGTGATCTTGTATAAAGTTATGGTGACTTATCATGAATGCATAAGTTAACGATGATGTGATATCTTGTGATTCTTTTTGTAATGGTTGGAATTATGTATGAATAATGTATTTCTCTAATTGTTTTCCTCGTGATGATGATGGCCTATGAGGGTCTTATATGTTTATAGGTGTCTTTTTTAGGTACCTGGGGTGGGGGGGGGGTTTTGCCCCCTATTTAAATACATAAAGGTTTCTAGATTAGGAAATTCTTCAAATTATTATACTTAGGTGTCCCCTCCTGTGCATGACGTGTATGTAAGTGATCTCTTACTTGGTATGATTAGGCCCCCTTGTCATGCGTGTACGACTGAAAGTCTAGAAATAGGTACCCTAACGTATGTACTCTTCTATGAATAACTAATGTGAACCTTTTATAAAAAAGGTTAAGAATTGAAACTTGAATAGAACAACGAAAGGCAATAATGTGAATCCTTGATTAAAGAAGTTTACTAATGAAGCCTTGAAGTGTTAGATTGAAATAGTGCCTATTTCTTGAGTGGAATAAATGGACTTATAGGTAGGTTGAATGGAACGACATGCACCATCTTATGATGACATAAAGCTATCCTTATGCACCTTGATTTGTTGATCCTTATGGAACCTTTCTTGGTAATGGTATTACGGGTTGGTAGGGCTTAGTATGGACATCTCTAATTCACTTATATGAATAAACTTAATCTATAAGAAATAAGGCAAAGAAGCCGATGGTAGATTGGGTAGTAGATCTACTTGAGAATGAGACTAAAGTACGAAGAAACCCTTGATATACCCTAAAAAATGACCCAACAGGAATGTGTGCTAGTTCTAATCTTTTAAAGTAAAACACCCTCCACGGAGTAGCGTAGACTCCGGATTTCATACCTAGCTACTATGGTCTATGTCGGTTAATTCCTTTTCTCATCATGTGGGATATGCGCTCTAGTTATTGAACATGCTCTATGAAGTGTAGGTGGTAGTATGGAATGTAATATATACATGGAACGAGTAAACCTTGAAGAGCTAGAGTGAGTTCTCTAGGTCTTCTAAGACCATTATGTGAAGTTCTCTAATTGTATGATTGACTTCTAAATAACTTATCGAATGTAGGTTCTCCTAATGGTAGTATGTTGAATTTAAAGGTTCTTATCTAGGGTTGATTTGAGTAACACTTAGGTGTTCTTGAAGAGGGTATATGAACGGTCTTTTCATGTCTTATTTAAGTGGGCCTTAAAGTAGCCTTAGGTGGAGAGCCTGAATGATGAAACATTAGTTGATGAATGTTTAATTAAGTGTTATATGTTATTGTTACTTGAAAAAGGCTTTATATGTGAATGTAGACTTTTGTTATGTCACCAAAACTCTTATGATGAAGGTTCTTATCAAAATTTCATTAAAGCATGTTTCTATACTAAATTTCACCCCTTTCATATTTTTAGCATGGTCTCCATACTTAGTGATTAAGATGCTACCCCCTTTTTTTCCCTTTTTTGCCTTAAGTGTAACGGATTTAATATGTGGTATGCTATTGGAGGTTGACGATGTTTCTCAAGTGGTTGGAGGTGATGACTTGGTAGTCCTCATTGATTAAAGGACAATACCCTACAATGTTCCTTATGTTGTTTTAGTCCCTTGTCTACGTTTTTGAATGCCTTATTCCAATGTTGTCCTGTTACAAATTAAGATGTCGTTATGAGACCTGAATGTTGTAAACTTATAGATTATTTTAAAAGTTTTTTGCTTGCTTATTAGTAAAAGTGTTCTTTCTACTTGAAGAAAGCTTTAAATTCTTACTTACTTGAGTATAGTATGCAATTTAAGATCTATGTGGCTTGTATGAGAACCCCGAGAGGTTGAATACGTCGGTTAGGACTAGAGGGTACTTCTGGGTCGTTACACCCTAGGTCGTAACAAACTTTTTATTAATGAACAAGGTCAAGAATGGTTCTACAATAGTTTCAAACCACGTCTAGTAGAGTCTTATTCATAAATGTGAAGCGCATCAAATTTATTTAATAGAAGAATATTGGATGATTAGGAAATTTCATTTCATTCTCTAAGTCATGCCATATATTTTAGTTTAAGTAGACCCTTCTTATGATCTATGCCTGTTGATTTTCAAGGTATGGCTAATATAAGGGGAAATGCTAGGAGATAAGAGGAAGGAAATATCAAGCAAGAGTTTCTCCTTCAAGTTCAACACCAACTTCTGCTCAAGCTATCAATTGATCCTCTATATATGACTAATGTCGAATCTAAGGTGACTCTCAAATTTGTGGCCGATCTTTGACTTATAAATAAAAACTAGGATGCTCAAATCAAAAGGGAGATGGTAGGTTTGGCAACCCAATAGGGGAAGGTTGCTTCTAGAGGTGGAGTGTTTTTGAGTATTAACCCTTTGGAGTTCTAGCCTCCAAAAATAGAGAAGTCATCCAACGCTTTATATATGAGGGTATATGTTATTGATACAATTGGTTTAACTTTGGTTAGAGAGAACTAGACGATATTTAATTAGGATTTCACAATTGGGTATGAATTAAAATATAGTCGGACGGTATACCACGGCCCAATAAGTTGGAATGGTTCAAAGAGGATTTCCTTGATTAGGTTTTTCTCTAACTGAGGAACAAATATACCTTAAAATCGCATAAACACTTTGGTCAATTGGTTTTGAGTGTAAAATAATATTCCCTGTAGGTTCACTCCACATCCAATATGCTTTCAATTATAGTTATGGATTTAGCCCCAAGCTTAATAGTTTGAGATAGGAATGTCTTACGTCGTAGTTAATGAATTTCGTAGGGAAATGCTTATCCCGTATGAATATTTTTCAATCTCATGGGGATTCGTCACAAATTGAGGAGCAAAATCATAAGTAAATGAATATGGAGGTTAAAAAAAACGTTAGAATAGATTATGGGAATTTTTCTAATGCTAAGTCCGATGGATAAGGTATACCTAAATCTAAAAAAGTGTATTATTATGAAGACTCTTCCAATAACCCTAGGTTTGCCCAGAGAAGGTATTGGGTTTCCATTTCCCAAGTCCACTTGCTCCATGTTGTAGGAGCATTATGGTAAGTGCCCTCGCCGCTAATGGTGGTTCTATGGATGTGGCCAGATATCACAAAATTAGAGTGTCCCGATTCTTCTTAAGTCTTTAAGAAAGGGAGGATAACAGGTTTGCCATCTAGTGATTTGATTAGGGTCTAACAATAGCTAAAAGAAGAAAAGTCACATCAAGGGATAACCCACTCCTTGACTCAATGTCGCTTGTCCTCTTTTAGGAACTATGAAAAAACCAACCTCTTAGCTTAAATCATTATATCCTAGGTAAAAATGCGGAATTTTTGAAAACTTTCATACTTCTACATTTAAGTTACAATAGATGTCTACATACACGTAATAGATATATATAGGTTGATCACAGTTCCCCTTCGTTAGGAAGATACTTAGTCTCCTACTATGTGCATATATATTATATATATATCTATATATATAAATATACTAGTCCTAAAAGCGATGTATAATCTCATAGCAATCTAACAAGAGTGTAATAATTTGGGCCTAGCCCATACATCAGTATAACAAGACCACATATAGGTCATACAATGTTTAGTATCCAAATGAGAAGGAAGGAACATAAGAGTATTAATACTAGAACAACTCCATAAGCTTGATAGTATGACTATGTCTATTACATTACTTTGATAAAGGAAATAAAATACATCTATACCTTCGAGTCAAATGAGGACAAACTTCAACTTACTTGAACGATCTTC
The DNA here is from genome assembly GCA_027704765.1 of Solanum habrochaites. Lineage (NCBI taxonomy): Eukaryota > Viridiplantae > Streptophyta > Magnoliopsida > Solanales > Solanaceae > Solanum > Solanum habrochaites. Next base: position 22,021,075 of record JAKWJA010002500.1, read on the forward strand.
TAATTCAAGCTTAGCTCTCCAAAAGCACCTTCACCTACGAATCACTTTAGAGAGATAGATAAAAGCATGGAATTAGTACAACACATGTACTAATTAAAGAATAATTATGAAAATGGACATTTCTTTGAAATATGCATCTTTTTCATTAAAATATCATATCATAATCATAAGAATAAGATTTAACACCTAGAAACACATAACATATCACTAAGAGATCTATTATATTTTAATGTCACTATACAATGAACCAATTCACTGTTACAGTGAAGTTCCTTCAGTGTACGGAAGTCCTTATCTCACTTAGAAACTTCCCCTAGATGTAATCACCTCACTTAAAGCTATCCTAAGACTCACTTAAGTAAAACAAAGAAAGACCGCCCATATATCCTCTCTACGCACACCCAAATGATCTTTAAGACAACCTATAATGAGATCAACACACACCTACAAGAAATCAAATACATGAACATGAGATTTTTCTACCAAAGGTGTTTCTATGTCTCACTTGAATGAGTTGTGAAGAGACCGCCCGTACAATCCCTTACACACACACACTTAAGATATACTATTGACTACCTAAGGCAGAATCCTTTTTACTTAATACATCAACATATATATAATATGACATTCTCCTTCTAAAGCCTATCAAAAGACTTACTTAATTAAATTAAGATGATAACGTCCATGATCGACTCTTCAAGATTACCTAAATAATCCTTAAGAGTACCTATGTCTTAGATCATGTCTACAAAATCAACCATCTTCCCTAACTAGAGTCATTATTAAGGATTATCTCGGTAAGATACAAAGTGACTTCCTATGCCCCCTTCACACCTTAACTAGACAACCCTTAACAACTCTAGATAACTACTTATTCATTTAACATGCTTTCCTTTTCTTAACTTCAGCCATTACTGTTTTAGTTTCATTTAATACGCATGCATCAACATAAGGACATCCAATTAATGTCTTGATAAAATACTAAGGACTATAAATAACATCTTCAAAGCCTATTATGTAATGTCTCGATAGCATACTCATACCACCATCGAAAACTTCATAGAACTTCTCTAAATGCTATATTTCTCCCACCTAATGAGAATCGAAATAACTGACATAGACCATGATATCTAACATGGAATTCGGTTTCTAACCTTAAACCCTTTTTTTCATACGGGGCTCTGAGTTGCCAGGGTAATACTAGACACTCCCATGTAGGACCGGTTAAGAGGAGTATAAAGGGAAAGGATTTTAGCACTCTAGTCTTATTCTCAAGTCTCGCTACATTGTAATCTATATGCTTTCTCAAGTAGAGCTACTTTCCTGACATAATCTTCGTGCCGATTCTTTGTTCTCATAGATTCTTTACATTAAAGGTTAAAATTAATAGGTTTCCCTATCTAGTTCATAACCAAATCACATTCACCATACCAAAGAGGTCCACTAGAGATACCTTAAAATGGCGACATCGATAGCTCATCAAGACATTCCTAAGGATGATATGATGTCTTTCCATCCAATCAACCCTAATTCCGTCATCCTTTACATAAAGGATACCATTAAGACTCTTGAATTCTATGTTCATAACCTTACCACTAGGCTTAAGGTTCCACGCACATGACCTTCTTATAATCATTTAAGGTCTAATATATCATTCATTCATGCATGACAAGGGTTCACTAAGCCTACCTAATAAATACATCTCGTATTCACATATTATTCATACATGTATCAAATAAGGGACACAAGCCTACCAAAACAAGACACAACAATCTTTACATTATCACATATACCATATCATTCATTGAAGAACTTAGGAATGACCCTTATAATCTTTATGTAGTCCTATATATTACTATAACATCATAAATAAAAACATAATAGACTCATATAGTGAAGTAGGAACAATCGTTCATCAACTCTAAGACTAAACATATAAACACATAGTCATAGGCTAACAAGATCTCCTAATATACATAGAAGGAACCGATACTTTCACATTACCTCACATGTATATAGATATGCTCATTATTCACATAGCACAACTACATAAATAATCATAGTATTTTAGGTAGTGTCAACAAGGCTTGGACCATAATAATACATAAAGTAAAACTAACAAGGCCACATCAATTGCAAGTAAAGTACTTAGCACCACCACCATAAGTTAACAATACCAATAACAACATAATTGAAGTCTAATTAACCTAAATAAAGAGAATTTTTCAAATCTAGATTTACCCCCTAGACTAACGTTTGTCCCGTCCTCTTGTTGAAGGACTAAGATTTCGCCCTTCGTGTCATGTCAATTACATTCATAGGTTGAAATAAACTGCGAATAATTTAAAACTTTCAATTATGGACTACTGGTGGTTTTGCATAGAACTCGCGTACTACACATAATATTAATAATTCATATTCGAGTGGATACACGGACCCTTCTTAGTAGTTTACATACCTTCTACTTTTATTACACATACATAAAAAAAATAGATTAGTCTCAACCGATTGTCTCATCCCATACCATCTAAACCGAAATACACATATGGGCATATACCTTACTCAGTAATAAGACCATGTATAGGTCCTACTAGTACAATATCCATTAAACGAAACGGAATGATAGAGTCAATAAATTCATAACAAAACTCGTAAGTTAGATAATGTCCTTTCCCTCGAAAGTTGAGGATCTACCCCACTTGGTTGAAAAGAAGAATCAAATCCTTCAACAATGTTACCTTCCGAATTCTTCAACGACCGAACCTAAAATGTTAGGGAAAAGGGAAGAAAATGGGGTTAGTACTCCACATGGACTAAGTATGGGATTTTATACACATACACAAGCAAAACATGCTAAAAGGTAACTTTTATCAAAACATGTAATTTTTACCCTTTAGGGACTTAGTGGAAAGTCAAGTAAGTCATATCAATCAACCAAACATGCTTACTATCTAAACAAGCAATACTTATCCAAACATACTTGAAACCATGATTTACTACAACCCTAACATCAAGGGATAATATAACAAGAATGAATAAGAGTTAAACATATCATAATAAGGAAGACAACTACTCACATGTCCTTGTATCACGTCACAAAGTGCAAAGACCGAACCAAAAGCTACATAACCTTACCAATCACGTAGCCTCAATAAGAAAATATGACGTCCAACTTACATTCAGGATCTATAGACTAATAGTTAATCATAAATTCACATTATAACCCAAGCACACATATTCATAATGACTAATTAACATAATATATCCCCAAAACCAAATGGGTGGTCATGGTCATCATATATTATCATAACATAAACATATATAAAAACCTCTTCCTAAGACTCCCCTCAAGGATAACTAGTGCAATGTTTAGGAAGTCTCTCATACCCCTATATAGACTAAGCTAGACCCTTTAGGTTATCCTAGTTAGAGTTCAATTCTTTAATTCATTTTACCTTTTTGGAACATCTTTCCTGAACTGACATACACCTTATGAGCTAGTGTGGAATCCGGTGTCTAAAGACCTACGCCAAAAAAAGCCGTACTACTTGCCAATGTAGTACAAAAACATGAAACAGAGAAACTATGTGGATCCTATAGATAGTATTACTATGGGGGCAACTAGTTTCAAGACATAGGAGTTTAGTTGGTACCCTCTTTCTGCTCCCTCATTCATAGTCTCCAATCTCAAGAGTAATGTAGTGTTCCTACCTTCCCTGTGCGGGACACCACAACTCCCTATCGTTTCCTTTGGTCTAAGCTAGAGCCCTTTTTTAAATGTATTTAAAGCCTTTAATAACAATCCTCTATTATTTACAGGCTAGGTCGTGCTATCCCTTGTATCATCTTAATCATCACTAGCTCAATAAGAATTGTATGAGCATAAGTCCTTCAATCACAATTCATATAAGTGAGGTAAACACATTAGCATTTCATAACATATTAAGGCACATTGACAGTTTTCACCATCCTTATATAACTTACACCTTATTCAAACTTATAACATAGTCAAGACATTTCAATTAAACATCATACCACCTTATAATCCTAGTATAAAGCATACTCCAATGTAATATCAAGACTTAACAACAATTAATTACAATTGGAAGTAATGATTGACATTCTGAGACTGACCAAGTCTTCCTCATCGTCTATCATCAAGGTATTACAATCAACCCATAACTCAACAACACTTGTGGGGTAAAATCATCAAACAATGATAATCAATATTAAAACAAGGCCAATTTCATCTCTATAACACAAATCATCTTTAGATCACAACTTGAGAAATAAATAGGCTAATTTCACATTATAATTAATAACCTAAATCACATCTCAATAACTAGCATGATAGGCCTATATTTCATCTTAATTTATCATAATAACCCTTAATACTAATCAATCAAACAATTAACTCATTGAATTATCAAATACACTAGTCTTCAATTTAGGCCCAAACCATCAACATTAACCATACCAACTAGTTGGAATTCAATGTGAATATACTCAATATAACCCTAAGAATTCAAACAACTCAATGCATAACTCCATTTCGTATTCCGATGAAACCCATAGGAAAGTTAACTTTTTGCTAACCAATGGTAAGGAACCCTTTGAGGAAAGAGTCTCAAAGGTGAATAGAAACCCATACCTTAATGTTTTGTTTCGAATTAATG